>BLKM01012228.1:1639350-1823052 GCA_013340265.1 Coptotermes formosanus | reverse complement strand
AATTAAAGAGAATATCAAAATCTCAGCTAATGAGAGGCTAGGTCTGTATGAATGGAAGCAGCATGAACCATGCTCTGATGATGAATGTTCACAAATTTTAGGTCAAAGGAAGCAGGCTAAAATGCAGTGGTTACAGAAACCAAACCAAAGTACTGTACTGTCGGTATTCTGAACAATGTAAGATGTGAAGCTAGCAAACATTTCACAATAAGATATTCTCAACAATGTAAGATGTAAAGCTAGCAGACATTTCACAATAAGAAGGAATAGGTGTACAGTAAAATTAGTAAACTTGGAAGAGACTGTAAGAACAAGGATATCAGAGACTTGTAGAAGGGCATCAGTGACTTTAAGAAAGGTTTCCAGCCAAGAACTAATATAGTAAAGAACGAGAAGGACTCCCACAGTATTTTGTCTAGGTGCAGGAATCATTCCTCTCAGTTATTGAATGCAGCCTGTATGGGGTTAATGATATTAGGCAGACTGAAATACATATAGCAGATGCACTAGTGCCAGAGCACAGTGCCAGTGAGGTTTAGGTTGCTATTGAAAAGATAGAAAGACATGAATCACCAAGTACTGATAAAATTCCAGCAGAATTGATTAAAGCAGGAGACAGGACAATTTATTCTGAGAGTCATACTTACTAATTCTATTTGGAAAGAGGAGGAATTGCCTCAGCAGTGGAAGGAGTCAAACATTGTACCTATTTACAGGAAGGGTGATAAAACAGATGTAGTAATTATTGATGCATATCACTTCTACCAATTACACACAAAATTTTATCCAGCATCCTACTGTCTAGGTTAACTCCATATGCAAATGAAATTACTGGGGATCATCAGTGTGAATTATAACATAACATGTTAACTACTGATCATATATTCTGCACTTGTAAAACACTTGAGAACAAATGGGAACACTTTGAGGCAGTACATCAGCCATTTATAGACTTCAAAAAAGTCTATGATTTGTATAATACTCTCATTAAGTTTGGTATTCCTGTGAAACTAGAAGGCTAACACAAATGTGTTTAAATGAAACCTGGGGTACAGTCCAGGCATGCATACACTTGTCTGATATGTTGCCTGTCAAGAACAGCTTCAAACAAGAAGATGCTTTATCACCATTGTTTGTCAGCTTCGCTTTGAATACACCATTAGGAGGGTTCAGGCAAACCAGGAGAACTTGAAATTAAATGGTACCCATCAGCGTCTGGTTTATGCTCATGATGTTAATATATTTGGTGGGAGCACACATACTATAAAGAAAAACATGGAAGCTTTATTCAGTAGTAAGGAGCCTGATATAAGAGTTAAATGCTGAGAGAACTAAGTATATATTTATGTCTCGTGAACAGAATGCAGGACAAAATCACAATATAAAGACAGGTAACAAATCCTTTGAAAGTGTAGCCAAGTTCAAAGATTTGGCAACAACCCTAACAAATCATACAGTGAAACCGTGGTAAGAAAACTTTGAAAATTCCAAGAAAATCCTACTTCTTAAGCGGGAAATTTCTTAAAAGGGTAATTTTAATGAAATGGGAGAATTCTGGTGCTTTTTTATCCTGACTTCTTAGGCGGGAAATTTTCTTAACCGGGTTTTTCTTAAGTGAGTTCCACTGTACTTGCATTCATGAAGAAATTAAAAGCAGATGGATGCCAGGGAAATCTTGCTATCTTTCAGTGCAGAATCTTCTGTTTTCCACCTTGCTATCAAAAAATTTGAGGATTAAGGTATACAGAACTATAATTTTGCCTGTTGTTTTGTGTGAGCATGAAACTTCCTCTCTCACATTGAGGGAGGAACATAGGCTGACTGTGTTTGAGAATAGGGTGCTGACGAAGACATGTGGGCCTCAGAGGGATGAGATGACAGGGGAGTGAAGAACACTTTATAACGAGGAGCTTTATGATCTGTACTCCTCACCAAATATTTGGGTGATCAGATCAAGAAGAATGGGATGGGTGGGGCAAATGGCATGTATGGGAGACAGGAGAGGCGTTGTCTAATGCTTATATGTGCTGCGCATGAACTGTATTCAGTTCAGGCTCTGGATTGTGGTATTCATTATCACCACAACACAAACACTACCAGAGCTGTACCCAGCTACACTGCCTGAAAGAGCTGTGAACAGGCAGCAACAAACAACAAACAAAAAAAGAAAAAAAAGTGCCTCCCTCCTATGCAGTTGTCATTTAACCACAGCACACAATGTCTTGCCAATAAAGAAAATGAAAACTTAAAACAAGTGCATAGAGGGTTTTGCTGGGGACAACCTGAAAGTGTCCACTTGGAAGACCTAGGAATAGATGACAGGATAATATTAAAAGTCAATCTCCAAGAAGTGGGATGAGGCAGCATGGACTGGATTGGTCTGACTCAGTATAGGGACAGGTGGCAGGCTCTTGTAAAGGAAGTGATGAACCTTCAGGTTCCATAAGCTGTGGGGAATTTCTTGACTAGCTGAGGATCAGTTAGCTTCTCAGGAAGGACTTTGGAGTTAGTTTGTTATGGGGTTTTGTAGAGGTGTGAAACTTGTCTCAAGAACAAACATTAATTAAGTTAACATGAAGTTTCAAGTAAAGTAGCAGATTATGTGAATAAAAATTAAATTTGCTTGTTACATTTAGTGTAGATTGCTAATACCATATTTGATAGGTTTCAGAGATGGCACATATGGCAAGGGAGCACAACCTCTCCCAAATGCCTTCACCCTATGCAATTTGTGCAATGAGTATATAACACAGGTTAAATACATTACCTGATCTAAAAAACAAGTGAAAACTTTTGACATTATTTTTGGAAATGTAGCAATTTAATTGGGCCAAAAAACTCCCCCATCCACACACAAAATGTACTATAAAAATATGCATTATAGAAGACATAGTCTGTACTTCATCAACACAAACTCACACAACATAGATTTTGTCCCTGCATACTGAGATCTGGGCTTCCTGCAGGATTCGTAGTCGTGGTCCCAGAGGAATCCCCATCTTCTGCAGTCTTTCTTCTGTCAGGTATGGGAGTTCCACCATGCCAACATGCTCTTGCTCAAATGTCCCTGCATACTTCTGCAATCAGCCACACCATTAGCACAGTCACTGATATGAACAACATGAGGTGACTTTAGTCAGTGTTCTATGTGTTTTTCATGTGCTGACACTGCAAATTCCCACGGAAGCCTGTTCAACTTTTGTGACTGAAACATCAAAGGTAGTCACTGAATTAACTGCTGTCCTAGATGATTAAAATTTTTAGTTTGCATGTAAAACCCAATAACTTTCTTCACCAGTTTACGAAATATCTAACTAAAAACTGTGATAATGATATAAATGGGGCAAGACTGAGTCCCTTGGATTTGTAGCTTTCAACATGCCCACTGCACCACTACTTGATGATGATGATGAGAGGAATGACTAATAATAATGGAGCATTATTGGAAAAATAACTGACAGTGGAAAACTGAAGTTCATGGAGGTGAGGAGAAATGTACCGCAGTGCCACTTCTGTCCACAACAAACAACATGAACTGCCCTGGTATTTGACCTAGGTGTATTTGGTAAGAAGCCAGCAACTTCTATCTAAGCTGCACCAAGAACAAAAATCTAACAAACTTATGTCAAGGTATATGACTTTGTTTTTACAGATAACTATTATTTATGTCATAAAATGTCCTGTCTTTACTGACTGTTAAACTTTACTGCGTGACAGTTTAATCTCAGTCAGGTAAATTACCCATGTTAATGACAAAATCTGCAGTGTCAAAATATAAATGGTATTTAATTAATTTTTAAGCTAGAACATCGAATAAACACTTTGTTCTCACAAAAAATAATCAGTCACAACCAACTTTATTTATGTCTTTATTTAGAGATTTTGAGCAACAAACTGATAGATGCATACTTGACTAGCATTTATAAATCTGATATTTAACATCTCCGTTGGCGTATGTTTCAGTCTCACAAAAAAGAATCAGTCACAACCAACTTTATTTAGAGCCTGATTCTTTCTTATGAGATTGAAACATATGCCAACAGAGATGTCAAATATCAAATGTAAAAATTTTGTTGCTAAAAACGAATAACCAGAGATTTGAAATTTATGCAGTTTCTGTTCCTGTGCAATTATTTCCACTATTTTCACGTGTTTCAATTATGTTTCTTTTGAAAATATTTGTAACGTGTCTGCTGGGATTATTAGAATAGTGCACTACTATGCATAATGAGACCTTACTTCTACATCATAAAATGTCACTTGCTGTGCTGATTCAATTTTGTACAGGCATGTATAATATTTATTGGTCTTCACTATGGAACTGGCTTCATCTCACCATTCTGGCACCTAGAATTTTGAGGTGGCCTCTAGATTTTTGGAAAACTTGTGCACCTCTGCATTGCAATACATAACATTTATGATTCACCAACTTTCCAGCCCTGCCAATTGGCAATAATGTTACACTGGTCAGTGCAAAAAGAGACTTATTTCCAAATTTACCCATTCCATGGAAACCACAAAAATATTATACAATGCTGTTGTTTTTGTTCTCTCAGCAATATTCAGAATCAGGAATGGGTCAACTGTCAACTGTATGAATTTATATGAGTTATATATTGAACTTTCATGGCACCACTTCCTTCTTGTAGTCAGAAATTAAATTCCATTACTTGAGTTGCAGTTCAACACACAGGCAGCAGATGTACAACTGGTTTTATCTCTTTGAAGGGTTAAAAAACACTGAGGCTGTGAACAGGAAAAAGTGTACCATTTTCAAAACCACCAAATGTGAAACACAGATTGTTTTATTCCTCCACAGTGGAAGAAATGTGGAAAGCCTTGAAGATGGGGACATAACCCAGCAAGTCAATTCAGATACTCACACTGATTCACGTGCATCCAAAAATGATGTTATTTCTTATTCTCGAGTGACACTGGGGGAAGGTTAAAACAGATACAGACTACACTCAAGGGACTGACAATACAAAATATTGACCTTTTGCACCTGCAATGCACTGGTTTAAAGGGGTACTGTTTGGTCTCATGGTAAGTCAGCAAGTCACCAGGTATGTCCCAGAGAGCTAGGGTTTGGTTGGGGGTAGGAGCAAGACTGTTTCTTTCTTGTTACATATTCAGAGCAGCCCTTAGGTCCAGCCAGCTTCCTATCCATTCAATATTGGGACTTACTGCTCTGCAGACAAAGCAGTTATTACAGCATATATCTGACCACTGACCTGTATCTAATAAGACACTACAGTATATGGAGGTTACCTGCATGTCATCCACTTGTTCATGGTATGGTGCTTAGGAACAGAGGAAACTTAAATTTTACTTTAATGGTCTCCTCACTTCATGTATCATGCAAGCTGGCTCAAGTGGTGGTACTTCTGACTTGCATTTGGGATGTGTCTACATGAACCTCAGCCAGCCAGGACACCAACTTTCCTCAGGCTTTTCTTCTGTTCCTCAGTCCCCCCATACAAATGCAAGGAGAATACCTTGAAGTAAGTCCTGACTGCTTTGTTCCCTTGACTTCCATGTTCAGTGAACATGACTGGCCTCTCACATCATTAAATTTTATATAAACACTCAAAGTTGGTACAAAATCATTAAATAACCTATGTGCCATGCATCCAATCAATGTCATGTTTTTTCTTATCATGCAATTTTCTTCTGCTTTCTCTCAATCCATCTCTCTTAGATCTAAGTGTGTTTGTGTATTTTAACTGTTGGAAGAGAATGCAAGCTCAACTAAAACTTTCCCAGTCACAGCAATGACTGATCTGTTATTTAAAAATGGCAAATCATCTGATGTGAAGAACTCCTCAGTGCAGTGCAAACGCAACGAACCTCATACCCCAGCTTCTTCAAAAACAGCCTGAGCAGTGGTGGCTCATCTCCAAAGAACTTTGTGAGTTTCTTGACCCTGGTTGGATTGGTGAGGGCATCTCTTTCTCCAGACACTAAGAGGGTGTTCAGTCCTCGAGGCATTGACTGGGATCGTGCTGCCATGGTCTGTGAGCGCAGAGCAGAGATCTCTCCCCTGATGTTCTCCATCTCCTACATAACACCATAAGGTCTTAAACGTGGTGATTCATTCCCGTGTTGTTTAAAGACTTGCATTGCCTACTAAGTTTAGAGTTGAAATAATATAATTTGAAGGGCAAAGGTTTACAGACAAAGCTCTCATGTAATTCTGGCATGTGTCTGGAAAAAATAAGGAAAATCATACAAACTTCAGTATGGCCATGCAATATTGTGGAATGTAGGAGCTTTGAGTTTTTTACTTTGATAGAACACTGAAAATTATGCAGTGTTTTATATGAATTCTTTTTTAACAAATGGAAAATAACAGAATAATCGCATCACAATAACTGATCAGTCACTATAACATGATGTGACATTTATATTCTTACATGTCAGACACCCACCTACTAATTGTAAAAATATCAGAACCTATGTCCAGTCCTTTGAAATGGCAAAATTCACCACACAAATGGCAACTGCATGTATAAGTTCATGTACCTGAATCATCAAATGCTGAGTTCGCATCTCTGAAGAAAGATGTGCCACACTCCTTGCCAGTGTCACCACATGTGACTCAAGCCGCTGGAACCGCTTGTTAATACCCTGGGCACAAAACAGGATGAGAATTAGCACAACTCCATCACTTACCTTCATTCCCATATGCTTAAAGCAACAACACTCCCAGTTGTTTAATGCCTAGTTCAATGAATGTAGCTGAACTCTTTTAATGCTGCTTTTTGTAAAATTCAAGTCCATTCTTTTCCACACTATTTCTATAATATATTTGTAGCAGACTTTCAACATACATGTAAAATGTCCCAGCTTCCAGGCCTTTAGAAAATGATTATTTACAAATTTGGGTCTATATTCAAGTATCATTATTACCAACTGGACACGTATGGTAACTAAGAAATCTCTGCCCACAAATATCCAGATTCAGCCTAGTTACAGTTTGAAAACTGTGATTTCTGCCGATCTCTAGTTGTGACTTCACATTTTATTAGTGTAGTTCCTATTATGAAATTGCCAACACCATTTACTTTCCTTCAATTCATTTTATGGAAAATACTGTTTCCTTAACCCCAGAAAAGACATAGGATGATTCCAAGAAAGTTGTTGCATGTGTTTGGAGAATCACACAACTTTTCGACAGTTAAGATTTCCAAAAGGGAACAGTCTATTCTTTTAAGAATTGTTGGTTTTATTTTAACAGTAATGCCACAATTGCTTGTATCTGCCATCATAGAAGTGTTTACTGCTGCTTACAGAATAAGGAGCACATTATTCCATGTTGTGACTCTGATAAGGATATAGCTAAATTCAATATTTAATTTATTTACTTACTGACTCATGGCAGGGACCAGAATAGTACTGTCAGTACAGTGACTAGGCTACAGGCTAGACAACCAAGCAATCAGATTCGATTCCTGGTACAGGCAAGAAATACCTGTCTTTTAATGTGTAGGTTTCCGACTGCAGCACGTGGACCAGCAGGTTGTATTATGTGGCCTGAGACCACATTTGTAAATAATGTATATACTATAAATATTACAGTCATTTTGGTGGTTAGGTATACAACTTATTGATATTTTTCCACACACAACCCACAAACCAGCTGACAATAACAGCTGTGGCCCTCTGTCATTAAAAGATTGGACAGCCATATTCTACAGCATCCAGATTGGCTCTAAAGGCCACCCACTCTCCTATTCCAATGGCTGCTGGTAATGTGGTCAGGATGCAAAGCTCACAACACCTTCATCTAGGACCAAGATTAAGGATGTGTTGAGCTAAAACCTCCACTGCCCGATATGCCTTCATGGCATGCACAGTGACAACTTTCACGTTACTTTTCTGACTCATAACTCATACATCTGTACTACCGGACAAAGTACTGAACACAGGCATTTATTTTGGTTATAAGAGTGCAAGTGTTTAATAAATTTATAGAACTTCTCACCGTTGACATGTTCTTTGTCACAAACTACAAAACTTTTTGATATATATATATATATATATAAAATACCAAATGTGGGCACTGTACTGGGGGCCGCTTGTAATGCAATATGGTATTAAGTTCACAACGTAAGCTCCCAGGCAAATGTTAAGTTTTTGTTTGTATTGTTCTAATACAATTCCTACTTTATCTGAAATACAAATTAAACTCTTATTTTATCAAAAACAGTATATGGTAGAAAAAATTTGTCCACAAGATAAAATGCAGATCTCATTAACATCTAAAAATTTAATATGAAATATTTTTAGTATAGTGTGTATTTCATAGCATGAGAAAACATAAGACAAACACTGTAGACTTTTTAATCTGAAGTAGGACACTTTTGTAACTATACATATATGCAACAAATCGATATTAAAGTCGCTGACATAAAAAGAACAAAGAAGGCATTTAGAAAGTATGTGTTCTCCATTTGTTGAGTGCATAACTGTATTCTTATCTCATTCCCAAAAGGAGTTACTTATTAATTTTAACAAAATTCTCCACCTCATTATAACAACAATATTTTACCTTAATATCTTTCACTTTCTTCCGCTCATCTTGTCTACGCTTGTCTCTAATAGGCCGACTGCTGACAGAACTTGGTAGGGATGACATACTGCCATAAAGACGACGTTTGTTAATTCGAGGATCTGAAGGTTGGTAACGACCATTGTACTTCTTAACTCCAAGCAGTTTTAGGACCTTAAAAAAATCAACTCCAAGGCTCAGGAAAAGCACAGATCTCTCTCTTAAATTTTATCAAATTCCAGGTCACTTAAAAGGAACCAACTCATCATGACAAACTGAGCAACAGAAGGTGTAAAGTGAGGCAAGAAACATAAATTAAATTAATCATAATTTACATTTTATCCTACTTCCCTTATTTTACAAGGAATGGTGGGATCGTGTACCATCATGTCTTCGTGTCTAGCCATCTGCATGTCTTTCCCCTTCCAATAGGTTTTGACACCCTGATGGGTTTTCCATGAAACTAGACGTGCACATCAAGATATTCTTCTTGGTAGTTAACTTGAAGTTAACTTGATCCCTATTAATGTGGGGGTAAAGAGGCAAGCTGGTAAGGAGTGAGGCACAGCACATGCAGCTTCAACAATTTGCTCTCCAGTTTGAAAACAGTCATATAATTTGGACTCTTCAGGTGCTTTTAAACAATGGAGTGAGTGGAGTTTGGTGTGCACTCTCCCTTGCTTTATCAACTCTCCTAGCAGTTCGATGCTGGGACCCAGCACCACATTGCCATACACAATGTACTCCAAACAGATTAAATGTTTTTGGAACAGGTATAACAGTGCCTGGCCATTCTGACCTGAGCCAAGCAATGGCCTGACTGCACTGACTGCAGCTGTGTGCAGCATTAGGGAGCTGAGGAATCAAGACATCTGCATCTATCTGTACTGTATCATCAACTTTCATACTTTAAATTTGCTTTCAACAGTAATAAGAATATGATGGCTTGGAAAACTGAGGTAAGAGTGATAAGTAGTGCCACCTACCAGAAATACCTAATTTCAGTTTGAGTGTATCTTCAAAACATACACAGCATATAAGCCTATATATGTAACGTAGTGACTCCATGAAGTCCCTACTTAACTTTTCAGTGTATTGGTGATAACTGATGAAAATTTTATATCTGTGTATGTGAAATTCTGTACTGAGATCATAAAGGTACTTCTGTTCAACAGTCAAGAGGCAGAGATAATTTTATTGGCAGATGATACAAACACATTGGCTGCAAAATAATATTTTTGAACATAAAATTGAAGAGGTTATGGAGAATGCTGCAGTCATGGTTTCATACAATCTATGTTAACCCGTCTGTTGCTGAGTGGAGTAATTCAGTTACCCCAGTGGTCCAAATTTCCTGAGTTTGGTAACAATGCACGTCCATATTAGCACAAGACTTTTTGTATTTGCTCATTAGCACTCACTATGGTAGAAAAACAAAGCTGTAGTGCAGGAGAATCAATTTTGAGTCGATTAAACACTAAGTTTGGCCGGTGGGGTAACTCAGTTACCCCACTCGGTAATGCGTGTAACAAGACAAGAGACAAGAGAATATTCTTGTGTGAGGCAAACAAATCGGTGGCCTCACAGAATATTTATGGAGCTAATTGACATTGGTGCACTCAATAGCTATGTAATTTGGATGGAGAAATATCCCCAGTGGAATATTGAAAATTTGAGCAGGAGAAAACTTTTCCTAATTGAACTCGCAAAACATCTTGCTCTCCCCAACATGAAGACACGTTTGGCTCAAAACCTTCACAGAAACATTCTGAACAGCATCAGGCTTTCTGCAGGGGCTTTATTGGAACCAGATGACTCTGTCAACACAGAAGATGCACCGACACAAAGCGGCCTGTCGTCAACACTGCCTACGGGGATGAGGTGCAGTTTTTGTAGTAGGAAAAGGGACAGAAAAACGAGAGTGATGTGCTGCATTTGCAAAAAACCTGTGTGCAATGACCATCGCAGTAAGGAAACTATGGTGAAGTGTCTTGATTGTGACGAAAAAGGAGGACATTAAAATTTATTTTTGTACGATTCAGAAATTTTGTAAATTTTAAGTATTTAACCATTTTGTAATTTCAATTTATTCAATTATATTATGTACAAAGGATTTGACATTCATTCCATAAACTAAAACCCATTCACATTTGAATTTTATCGTTATTTTCCTTGTGTAACTCATAAAATCCCAATAAAAAGCGTGTGGGGTAACTCAGTTACCCCACTCGGTCAAGAGTGTTACAACGGTGGGGTCGGCAACAGACGGGTTAAACACACACAAACAATGGCAGCGTCTTTTCATACAAGACAAAACAAAAATCCGCACAACCTACAAGTCAAATTCAAAAATATAGATACTACACAAACATCAGAATCCAAATTTTATGCATACATATCACAGAAAATACAAAATGGTATGCTCATGTTAAGTCACTAAGCTCAAAACTGAGCACAGTATCTGACATTATAAAATCTTTAAAGGCAGCAATGAGCCCACATGCCACAAGAAGTATCTATTTTGCTAATTTTCATGCCCATCTGAGGCACAGTTTCATTTTTTTGGGGTCAGGATGTTCAAAGTAAATGCATCTTTCAACTGCAAAAGAGCACTATGTGAATTATCAGTGGTGGAGAGGAAACAAACTCTTGTAGGCAGATATTCAGAGATTGGAATATACTGCCAGAACTTGTACATCCATAATGGAAATCAGTGTTCTAGATTACATGAAACAAAGAAAATCTGAAGCAAAATGTGGAAGTTCACAATTATAATAAACTAAAACAACTGAATCTCCATATTAACTTGTGTGACAGATATTTCTATGAAAAGTGTAGTGAATAGATAATTAAATTATGTAATGTAGCACCTAATCATATAACAGAACTGAACAAGTACAAGATTTTAAAAGGGAGTTGAGATCATTTCTGTCACAGTACACATTTTATTCAGTGGAAGAATATACAGTATATCATGTTAAATGTGGTTGATATTAGCTTACGAGGGAAAGAAGAGTTCATGAATTGTCAGGTATTACAGTGTAAAGGTGTTCATCTAATATTAACAAGGTTATGCTTAGTTAGGTATAAACCATGGGTCTCCAACTCGCAGCCCACCAGGTTGTGTTATGTGGCCCACAACCACATTTGTAAATTATACATACACTGTAAAAATTAAACAGTAATGCAGTTGTCTTTAATTAGAATAAATCCACGTGACCCATCCACTTGGATGTACAGCATGACCTTGACAGAGAGCAACAAGAGACGGAAATGCTTTTGTGTGTAAGATTTTTATCAAGATAATATTTCCTCTTATTAAGGCAGTTAATGTAATATAATAATGTTGCATTTTTGTAACAGAACTCCATAATATGTATAATTTTTCAGTTTAGGTGGATAGGTGTACCATATACTGTGATTTTTACATGTGCGGCCCACGAGCCAGTTCACAATAACAGTTGTGGCCCTTTCGAAAAAAGGTTGGAGACACATGGTATAAACTGTAACAGACTGAAATCAGCATCCTATGACAGATGTTTGACTGAAATGGAAGAATAAACTAAACTAACCTACAAATTTTGTGAGAAATATTTACCCTCTATTAACAATTTAAGCAAGATTGAGGCAAACATTTCAAAGAAGGCAATCACAAACTGAAGGTCTTTCTTCTTCAATGTGTGCAGTAAAAGTGTGTGGCTTACACCTGGGACATACAACCTATCCTTAGAGACTTGTAACCTGTTGATACAGAAAAAGGTCACTGCTTCCATACTCTCCATGCATAACTCCAAAATCATAACACACCTGCCAGCATATGAGGTGTGATCAAAAAGTATTTGGACTGAGTTCACACTGTACACCATAAATATGCTCCACAAGGCCAAACTATAAACCAGCATTTTTATTTACAAGTCCTAAGACATCTCCATGATGCATTTTTCCACAAATGACCGAGAAAATTATGGTCTGGTACGTGGAAAATTCATTATGATGTCACACATGTGCACTTGGTGAAAACTGTGCAGCAAGTTTTAGCCACATGATTCAAAACTGATACTCCCCAGATGTGGCTCCATGTGACTTTTTCCTCTTCCCCGAAATTATGAACAATTTGAAATGCAAATTATTTTAAAACGTGGAAACAATCAAAATTACCGTGATACAGCAAATTTTAGAGATCCCCAAAACAGAGTATGAGAGATGCTTCAAACAGTGGATGAGCAGTTAAAATACGAGTATCCAAGCACAAGTGGTGACTTTGAAGGGGATTAATTGACCATCAGGGTAATTTAGTACTGTTAGTTTCACAGCATCAGTCCACAGGCCTCATATATTCATATGGGATAAAGCCACACTTTCCAACTCTCCACATAATTCTGATACTGTTAATGTATCTATGAGCATATACTGATACAGAACAGAGCCACTCCTTCCTGTCAGTACATAACTCTGATAATGTCAATGTACCTCTGATCACATACTGATACACAATAGAGTCTTCTTCTTCCTCTTAATCTTCACCTCTTTCTACCCACTCTCCATAGGCATAGAGGTTATTTTTGTGCTTGATCACACACACACACACACACACACACACACACACACACGCACACACACAGTAGGACTCCTCTGGATGAGGGATAGGCCCTTAGCAGAGACCTTTACCAGACACCACACAACACTGACAGGGGACAGACATCCATGCCCCCAGTGGGAATTGAACCCGCAACCCCAGCAAGTGAGCAGGTGCATACCCACGCCTTAGAATGCGTGACCATCGGAATTGGCCCAAATAGAGTCACTCCTTCCTAACTCTGCACGCACAACTATGATTATCTGAACTTACCTCTGAGTACATATTCTCAAGCCCTTCCAGCTGTTTCCTGATTGCATGAGCATCTGTAGTATCTATTGTAGTGCTGAGATCATCGTCACTTGAGTTGTTCTCAGTGTTGCCATCCATCATGGAGTCCAGGCCAGTTGTTGTTGAGGTCAGATCTGTTGTATCCAAGCCAAACACAGAAGCACCTACATGAACAAAGTCAGTCACTGTAACACTTTCAGTCTAGCCTCTTCCCCTCACAAATTTGAAAGATATGTACGCATGAGAATATGAAGACAACTTTAATATCCAACAGTTATTACCTTTAAAACAATATATATGAAGAATACAAAATATTAATATCAGTAGTGACTAAATAATCAGTATTTAATGCAATATGTGTAAGAGTCTACACAGGTTCCACAAAGCTGGAGGAATAAATAAGCTGTTTAGAATAATACAGGGGGTACACAAAAGAATGGCATGGTTTCAAAAGTTAACAAGAAATTTATTTCTCACCTTACACGGCACAACGTACACCATCAGCAGCGGCAACTGTCCAAGTTTCTCATGCGTTAATCACAATCCTTCAATGTGTGCACCCTGGGTCACATGACACACATCCACAAGGTAATCAAATTCATCCCAGACTCGGTGTAGCATGTCCGCTGTAATGGTCTGCAGTGCATGCGTTATCTGATCACAAAGTTCCTTGAGGGACATGGGCAATGGTGGTATGTAAACGCTGTCTTTAAAGAACCCACAGAGAAAGAAGTCACATGGTGTTAGATCCAGCGAACGTGGTGGCCAAGTGAGCAGGTGGTTGTCTCCTGTTGCAGCACATCCGATCTAGCGCTGTTGAAGAACACGATTGAGAAGCACTCGTACATTCCTGTGGAAATGGGGGGGAGCACCATCCAGCTGTAGAATGTAATTGTCATAATTGGTGTTCTGTTGGGCTGACAACCAGTTTTCCAACATGTCGAGAAATGAGTCGCCAGTCACAGTTGCTTCAGTGAAGAAAAATGGGCCGTGCACTTTCTCACAGGACACCGCACAGAAAACATTGACTTTTGGAGAGTCACGCTGGTGCTCTATCTGTGCATGTGGTTGCTCAGTTCCCCAGGTACGGACATTGTGTCTGTTCACCTTGCCACTGATATGGAATGTGGCTTCATCGCGGAAGATGATTCTTTCTACGAAATCATTTTCCTCCATTTTCAACTGCATCTCCTTGCAAAAGTCACACCTTTTCACTTTGTCTGCTGGTGTAAGGGCCTGCACCAATTGCATCTTGTATGGTTTAAAACATAGCTGCTTATGCAACACCTTCCACGCCGTCATTTTTGGCATGTCCAATTCCCTGCTTGCTCTAGCCACTGACTTGCGGGGACTTCGCTGAAACGCTGCACGCACTCTTTCAATGTTGTCTTCAGACACACGAGGTCAAACAGGACTCTTGCCTTTACACAAGCATCCAGTTTCCACAAACTGTCGGTACCACCTAGTTATGTTATTCCTGTATGGTGTGTCTTTTCTAAACCGTGCATGAAACTCATGCTGAACTGTAATCACAGATCTGGACACCTCAAAACGGAGCACACAGAACGCCTTCTCCTGCTGCGATGCCATCTTGGAAACTGGCCCCGCGGCAAGCATGAGAGGCGAACTGCTGGTAGTGCATGAGAAACTTGGACAGTTGCCGCTGCTGATGGTGTACGTTGTGCCTGTGTAAGGTGAGAAATAAATTTCTTGTTAACCTTTGAAACCCCACCATTCTTTTGTGTACACCCTGTGTATAACCACTATATTCGTATTTTCTCTTTTGTATGCGCGCGCGCCCGTGTGTGTGTGTGTGTGTGTGTGTGTGTGTGTGTGTGTGTGTGTGTGTGTGGAGAGGGGAGACAACAGTTCTCAAAAATAACCCCTAGAAAAGAATGGAAGCATATGAAAGTAAAGTTATCCCTGACCTCAATACACAATGAAGACAAAAGCAAAGGTGGAAGAAATGCTATGTCTTTCATCACTTTGACCCTGAGGGTGCACAACATACATAACACACATAGCTCATCAAGATACTTGTATACAACTGGCACCTGAAAATTTTCTCATGTTATTATTTAACAAAACAAAGGTCTGTAGTACTGCTGATTAGCTATGTTTAGCAACAGGTCTTTATCTGCAGTAAATGGAATATCAAGACTCATTCAGGGATACAAAATCACAAGGAACACAAGCATTTTCAATCATTTACTGCAACATTTCTCAGGTGACGTGCTGTAAGTGTGTCCGTATGTGCACTAACATTCTGAATTTACACAAATTTTTAAACATTTAAGATTAGTTCATAAAGTGTGGTGACATCTTGCTCTGCTCTCTTACATTACCTCATTGTTATGCTGATCCCCAGTGATTTTGATTTGTTAAATTGTTGCTGCACAAATATTTTTTAAACGTCTTTGTTTTTATCTTGGCAGGACCACATAATTTCTGTTCTCTAAAACTGTTCATCCTGGCCCTGTAGCCCACACAGCCTCCCACTCAAGGGGCACTGGGGCTCTTTCCCAGGGATAAAATGACCTGGGTGTGAAGTTGACCACTTACATGTGGAGCTATACATCTACTCCACTTGTACGCCTTCATGGTGTGGACAGGGACAATTACATTTTTTCACTTTTTCATTTCTTTCAGAGCTGCTATTTTTAGGCTACTTCCCTCCAAAAATGTAGGATTTTGAGAACATTATTCTGTCTGTGTGTGTGTGAACATGTGTGTGTACAACTGTCAACTTCCCTTTTTGAACCACCAGACCAGTATCACAAAACTTTGTATGAAGGTTATGCCATTTGAGGACACGTCAACACCATATTCTTTCTTTCCTACAGTCAATAATAAGAACATAGCACATACACAAGCTGTGAGGTGGATGAAACATTTACTTCTGGGTCCTGGAAAAAATGTGTGGTAATAGATCTTGGAAAAATATGCATGCCTGATATGTTAATAGTTTTATAGGAAGTAAAATAACAATGGGGGGGGGGGGGGTCATGTGAAAATATGTTACTATAGGTTTGATGACAGTAATCCAAGCTAGTCGTGTGAAATATGTTATGGAAACAGATTATAAACATACCAACATATCATATGTGAAACACTGTTTCTCAGGCAACGGTTAACACACATGGTGACAAGGTGATTCATAACACGAGGCAAAACAACGATATTAACGGACATGTATGACTGGATATGTATGCAACAGGAATGTACATGAGTCCAGATCAGAACCCCTTATCAGTTTCACTATTCTGATTGTCTGTCATTCTACATATTTATTACTAATTTTTGATATGTTGTTAGCTCTTTGGCACCGAAAAGTTGACTACAATTGATGCACAGTGTGATACTCAGAAAACCAAACATCCACTAACATTAATTAGAACAAACCAACAATTATGCACATAAATCCACAAAGTTATATTGTAATATGCACAGTGTACAACATATAAAATCCACTAAAGTCTTTGGCTTGTACGTCACATTTGAAGCACATCGAACTAAAATTAAAGGAATATACCATTGATCTCAACTCTATTTATATGGTTATTTAATACATTATACTGCATGTTTTGGCCTTTGAAGCCATCATCAGGTATATCAAATCATAGAATACTTATTCTATGATTAAACATTACTGTTGCAATTAAACTTTCCTCAAAGTGAGAGCCATACTGATACACATGAACAAACAGCTTGACGTGAAAAAATTAAAAGTGCTTTTTGCCACTATGCTAACACACTTAAAAACACATAGCTTCAAAACAGTATCTCACTCAGTGTATCATAAGCTACCATGCTGCCCGACTGACTGACTTGTAGCTTGCTCTGATCACACCTAGTGTGTTATGAGTAACAGTGGTGCCACACTGACTTACTTAGTGATGCTGTGTTCTGATCACCCCTAGTGTGTTGTGAGTTACTGTGATGCCACACTGACTTACTCAGTGGTATCTTGTTCTGGTCACCCTTCTTCCCACCACTAATCATCCCACTTTGTCTGTGCTGCTTATCAGGTCCAAGCTGGCTCTTGCTGACACCACGATTGCTCCAACCTCCCTTGTTCCCAAGTGCATTCATACTGCCCCCATTATTTCCACGTGAACCATGGTGTGACTTGCTTGTACCACCTCCCCAAATGCCACCTTGTGAAGCTTTCCTGTAACACAAGTGCAACAATCGTACTGTCTATATTCTAATAAAATCTGCAGTTACCATTGTTACAGCAAGTAACATGTACACTTCTCAATGATAAACAAAAATCACATATTGTTCAGGATGTGACAATTCAAGCAACTGGTTGATAAGAAAAGATCTAGTTGATACAAACCCCTACTTTTGTGACACAGTTTAGCCAAAATATGAACTAACCAGGTGCAAATAATTTCAAAAGGCAGCAGATATTTGCAGACTGTTTCAGAAAAGGAAACACAATACAGAGAAATTCAGTCAGAGGAAATTCTGCATTGATTATTATAAATCGCATGATAACTTCCCAACAACTCCCAATTGTCTGGCCCAACAAAATAAGTTTGTTTTGAGCTAAGAGTCCAATCAGACACCTCCTGCAGTGAGCATATCATTTGAGTGTTGAGGCAATGAAAAAAAATCTGATAAAACTTGTTAGAGATATGCTGCCCCTTTGGGACCAAAGAGAAGAAAAGTACCACCAGAAGTCTCAAGCCAAAACTTTGGGATAAAACAGGGGAGAAATTAAATTTTACGGGCAAGAACTGAAATAATAACACTAATGAATTACTGTATTACCTTCAGGAAAAGGTCACTATCCGTCAGCAAAAATTCGTCTCAATCATCATCAGATGCATACATCGTGCAACATTCACATCACCTACAATAAGCAAACTAAGAAAAAGAAGTCCTTTTGTAAACAGACATCTGGACAGACATGTCAGATTAAAAGGACCCACACATGTCTGGAGATGTAAGCCACGACAAATGTTGGTTTGCTGTGTTGTGTCAGTTCTGGTCCCAATATCACCTTAGTCTTAGTGTTCAGTTTCAAGTGCCATGCAGCACATTACAGGATTATTCAAACTACGGCAGGCAGCTTTCAGAAACCACTGCAGTACAATTGAAGAATATTATCCAGAATATGGTCTAAAGACTGGTGACTAAAAGAGCCCTGCAGTCAGCATTCGCAAGGCCAACCTGCAATGATCATCATGGTGCAGGGAGTGTGACAGCAGCTTCACTCACAAAGTCGTCTGTGACAGGAGACTCTATGTCCTACTCAGGGCCTGTGCTAGGCATATGGACATCCCAGGCAGACTTCAGCTGCTTCCCTATTTTCCTCCATATCACATTATGTGAGGAGCCTCTTATTATAACATACAATATAGTGATTTTAACACACAATGATTAAAGATGATGAAAGACTTGTAGATGTTCTTTGCTTTTTCAAATCCCCTTGGGCAAGGGAAATAAGTTCTCCAAAAATAACCTGCAATTGACATGCAACACAGAAATATTCACCAAACTTCTCTTAATCCAAAAAAGTTTAAAGAATATTGGTTTGAAGGGGCGGCACTACTACCCTACACAGTAGTGTCTCTACCTCCTGCCAGAAACATTCAACTCCTATCCATAATGAAAACAGAGGACTAATGTAAGATGAACTTCATGTTTAACCTTTTAAAGCCTAGCGGTAACGTTACATACCACCGGGTTTAACATTAAAAAATTCTGCGTGGTGCCCACATTGCGTTTGTGTGTTTTTTATGGATCTCAGAACAAACAGCAAATTTTGCCTTATAAAACATGAAGAGATTGGTTTTTATAATGGAAGTGGAGAGTGTTTACAGCGCGGTACACATTGAGTCCTTATATAAAGCAGAAACGCTTCGTCTTTAAAGGGTTAACCGACTGTTTAGGACACATGCAACACTGTTAATGCTATTTGTGTAACTTTTAATTTTAAATTTTTAATTTTGAATGAGTCCCTGAGGATGATCCTGTGGGATTGAAACATGTAGGAATAATATATAAATATTGTAAATGTTATGATATAAAGACATTAGAATATAGTGCAATTGTTGGACAAATTTTGTATTGGACTTACAATCATGCATGGTATGAGTAATATAATATTCTACAAATCCATATGTCACATAATTCTTGAAATAAAAATATTTCATTCTTCACAAATAAATGGATTTCCCCCAAAACACTCAACAAATTGACAAAAAACAGAACCTCGACTAAGCCAACAAGCATTATTTTACATAAGTAGTCCTTTGTATACCAAATTCACCTCCCTCAGCAAATTCTGAAAATTGTCCTTTTTTCAAAGCATGCATAATAATAATAATAATAATAATAATACCAGCTACTTTAGTTACCTCACCCATATTTAACAGATTTTAAAATGTGACAAAGCTGCTTCTTAGAATCTAGGAAATATGGCAATCCATTTAATAATAATGTAAATATCTCTCATTTTCGATATCTTCACTTGCACATATTGGCACTTCTTATTTTCTTCTAAAGGTACATGTCAGTAGCACACAACCTTTTATAACCACAGACATGAGTGATCTGATGATGTGCCACACATAATTTTGAAAACATAATATTCATATATTAAAAATCAAATTTCATTATTCCTGTTTGTATTAGTACTAGATTATGGTGAACAATATAACTTCTTTAACAAGTAATACTGATAAATTTATGCATCTTTTCAATGGAATTTCTGCCTATGATTACAAAAAGCTGCTCTACGACCTTCCTACAAGTATCATTTTTCTCTAGACTACATTTGTTTAATAATTTTGACAAATTTTAATACCTACAACAGTAACAGAATTTGAGCTGAAACATCTAACATCAACAAAATAATACGAGACTTTTCTGATGAAAATATGTACACAAAATGTTAAGTTAACACTTAAAAACTCTCACCTTTTCATATCTAAATTTTGATTCTGTTTGTTTGCAGCAAAGCTGTTGATGTCTTGTGTCAAGTTAGTTGTTGCAAGGATAAGAAGATTCTGCAGATTACCATTCTCTAATCATGATCTATTCTTGTTTTTGATACCTTTCATTGCTGAGAATGCTGGTTCACAGATGTATGTACTTGCAAACTGACACATACATGTCTGCATGATATTTCTGAAGTTAGAAAAACTTTCTCAAGGCAGGATGCACTGAAATTCAATCACTTCTTTCCCACTTGGTACTGCATATAGTGGATAAAATTTGCTTCTCGGTGTGCAATTGTATTTTAAGTAGGTAATGCACACACACATATGTGCATGCACTTATGCATGTACCCATGCTGCCAATGACTCCATCATACTACAGGGCAAAAATAATATACACATGCTAAACCACCCACTTTTTCATCAGCCACTGAAGTCTAGCTTGTAACAACCTCTATTGTTAACTACAGAAACTAGGTACCCATTCAGACTTTAGTTCTGACATCTCTAACACACCAAGCTCTATCACAACCACAGCAACTTCAATAACCAAGAAAACCCCATAACCATGGAAACCCCTGTTGTGACATCACTCAGAAACCAAGCTCTATAAAAATCATGGCAACTGTGTAAACATGGAAACCCCGTAATCATGGCAATTCTAGCATGACTAAGCCACTCAATCAGTTAATATGTAAGTCTAAAAGAACTACAGATTGTTACTATTTCTACTTAACTAAATTTTGACTTATCATTACTTGAAGTCTTCCATCACATAGCATGTGACCTTAAATTAACAAAATGTGCAACCTTGCCACTCTCTAAAGGATACATACCTTGAGCTGTGCTTGTATCTGGTGGAATTATGTGGAGAAACAGAGGGGCTTGAGCCTCCACCTGGTGACAGGGGTGGCAGTGGCGGGGTCATTGATGAGATGCTTTCACTGAGGGTTGAGTTTGCTCCTGCAGGTAGCACTGGGTGACTTAGGCCATGCAGCTTGGGATCCAGAATCTGACGCAGCTCTGACTCTACAATGTCCACCCACTCTGCATCATTCGCTATGAAGGGAAGAGCACTGTATGTTCAGTTGTGGCCATGAGAGAGGTTGCAGAGAGCTTAAAGGTTTTAAAATCTTCTCCGGAAGCCATTATGACTGGTAATAAGCAATCTGACTGTAGTAATCAGATTGCTCATTAGCAGTGATTATGATTTTTGAAAGAACACTGGCTAAAACATATTCATTTCCTCCTTATACAATTTGACCTCCCTGGGGGGATACTTTAGAGTATAATTAGAAAGCATTAGGAATAAAGAATTTTCCATTTTAATCCTTTATTAATAGGCAATGCATTAGACCAGCACACACCTATGGTGAATTAGAATTCAGTGCTGGCCTCCTGAATTGTGTATTTTTTAAATCTACAACAAGTGATGTGATAGTACATAGTACTCCAAATTTGTCTCTCAAATAACGAAGATATACTTTAAGGTGGCGTATCCCTATTGTGTTATTAATCTTGCTGAATGTAGTGTTGATTGTAACATTCATTTTTCAAGATGTGATTTACTACTTCATAAATCACACTGGTCATTCAGATTGAATCATATGACTGCTGCATAAAATGTTATCAAATTTCAGTTAAGTCACATACTTAGGGCCAGGTACAAAATAAAATCGGAAAAACTATTTTTCCATGATCAGGGATGCTAAACTGTGTCTATCAAATAAAATACCAAGTTTACAGATCAGTTGGGTGAATGAGGTTGCTCCCACACTTAGACTCTCATAATGATCACCTCAAATAATAAAAGTACACAGAACTAATATTGTCATGGCAATTACATTAAAAAAAAAACAGATACAGCATGTTGCATTCATGGAGAAATGAGAAATTCAGGCCAAGAAACATCAAGGGAACAGATCACTTGGGTGACCTTTATGTACACAAAAGGAAATGTGAAGATGTGAATCACGTTAATACTGAATCATCACAGAAACAAGCCTTTTGAACAGTCATAAGACTGCATATTCCACATAAACAGGGCAGCTGTAGATCAGTGGAATATATAAACTTTTCAAAAAAGACATTCCACCATGGAGTATGCTCTACTACTACACCACTGTTACGTGTTTTTGGTAGTACCTCTGTTTTGAGGTAATAAAATTGGTATCAAACCTTTTTTTGCCAAAATTTCTGTTGAATTTTTGTCACCTCATGAACTGGCATTCAGATTCAAGTGATGCTTTTTTCTTCAATTAGCCAGGTTAGATTCAGAGGCTTACGGCAAAATTTAATTTTGAAAATTGCTCCCTTTCACTACACACATTAGCCACAGGCATGATCAGACAATCAATGCCTGCTGCAATGCAAGTAAAAGTGTGTGTGTGTGTGTGTGTGAGACAGAGAGGGAGAGGGGGGAGGAAGCGGGAGACAGTGAGGCGGGGGGGGGGGGGGGTAGGGGGCCAAAGAAAAGAGTAAGAATGTTCCCACATTTTCAGATTTAAAGTAACTGTGTGGGTAGAAGAAACTCAGAAGGGAAAGGAAAGAACATTTGACAACAGCTATAATGACAAGTATACAAAATCTGATAGTTGCCCCTCATGTCCAAGTGATAATTCAGAACCCAAAAGTGCAAAAATTTTGGAGCTCCACAGAGTCATATTTGATCATACACATTAAGAAAAAAAAACATTGCATAAGGAGAATCATCTTAAAGCTCATGAAGCCAACCACACACAATAAAGGCTGTGATAACCAGCACTGAATCATCCAGAAAGATCTATTAACTGGAAACTGAAGAAGTCCATTACATTTGACTATTGCCTCAAGTGCAAGCACCAACCAAAGATTACAAAACTTGGGCCTTGTTGGCTTTTTCAGATTATATACAAAATATTATGTAAATAGTGACCAAAAAGGAATAGAAGGAGTGACAAGGAAAATAGCACAGGATATGAAGTGATAAATTAAATGGTTAGGTGTGTCCATGACGTTGCTAGGTACAATGAAACACAACAGGTATAACATTCAAACACACAGCAAATTATGATATCAGCAAACCTGTCATCCCAGAAGTTGCAGATTATCACAGCTTACACCATGCAACTAATTCTAAGAAAGACAATCAGAATAACACATACTTTGCCAGTTATGTCTTTTTATCAGACATGTCTCAAGAAAATATCCACAGTGTGTTTGTGTTAAAATTGCATGTTGAAGAAAAATAACAGCAATGTTGCATTTACCCAATTTACTCTTTATAATGTAAGAAGACAGATAATTATGTTTTGTTTCCACTATGAGGTATACGGCTAATAATCTGCTATTTCAAAAATAAATAGAAAACTCGTTTAAGAAGCCCCAGTTAAGAAAATCTCCTGCTTAAGAAGTCAGGATAAAAAAGCACCAGAATTCTCTCATTTGATTAACATTACATGTTGCCCTTTTAATACATCCCCACATAAGAAAATTTCCCACCTAAGAAGTAACAAATTTGATGACAAAACAATTTTTTTACCCATTTAATACATTTTCTGTTTCAAAATCTTAAAGAATTTCCCCAAGTTTCCATTTGTTCCATTTCCAAAACGCAGCATTCAAATGGTGCAGTCAGTTCATAGAGGTTAATCTCCAAAATGTGTCATGGTGTAGTGTGATTGTGAAACATTTGTGGTGACTGTGTGCAGATAAGTTACATCAGCAGTCCCAGAAAATAAATTCAAGACACTGCAGAGTTAGTGAAAGTAACTGGAACTACTGACCACCCCTTGTGGTCTACCTAAAAGCGAACCTATGGAATCTGAAGATGTATAGTGCATCTGTTTTTGAAAAAAGAGCAACAACCCATGTTTGAAAAATATTTCAAGGGAAAGTAAACTTCTGGAATGAAATGTGAACTTGTGAATGAAAGGTTACACACAAAATGGTTGAATCGTCAGATACAAGTGAGAATGTGTTAAGATAGCTGCAAATTATACAAATTCAGCATACATATGTAATAAAGTTCAAAAAAACATTTAAAAATGGAACTTTTCAGTCCTACCCTTTTAAGAAATTTCCCGCTTAAGAAGCCAGATTTTCTTGGAATTTTCAAAAATGTCTTAACAGGGTCTTACTGTATGCTTGAACAGGTCCACATAGTTTTGCATTTTCAGTTACATATCTTACATCTGACATTTATTTTCTTGTAACTTTGTTTATGGATGTAGTGAGGGTTAATGTGCTGCTTATCAAGATAAACACAGTGGAAAAATGAGAATGAGTTTTCAGGATTTCATGAATCAGAAAGGAATGACCTACACAAGAGTCACAGTTTTCCAAATGAAACTTTCAATAAAAGGCACAACCAACACATGCATGAGGTTCTACTCCCACTTCTATGTGTGTAACATCACACACAGTTGCCGGAACACTAACCTGCAACTAGAGTTACAGGTGACCCATATATGCCTTCTCTGTGTCCGCTAATAGCCTGTGGTGAATCTGATGATTCAGTGCTTGTGTCAAGATGCTCTGATGTGTCCCCTCTGACTGCTCCCTGTGTCACCTGATGAACACCACTGTAAACAGTACTGCCTCTGCCTGAGTCAGCATTTGATGAAGATTGTCCTATGCTCCTCTGAGTTGCTTTTTCATAATCTGAACTCTGACCGGAAGACTGCTGTTGATTGTAATTCCCACTACTCACGGTTTTTGTGAAGCTTTCACCCCCTACTGAGTGATTACTGTCCCTTAAATTATTTGTCCCTGAACTTCCTTTGCTGCCACCACCAAGAAATCCACCTTCATCATCATCTTCTTCCAATTGCAACCGAGATCCTCCGTGGGGGTGATTGCCTCCAGCGTCTCTCTTCACCAGACCTACCATATTTGTGGTTCCATATTTAGAGACTGCAGAAGCATCCCTTAATGGTTGACTGTCCTCTGACTGTTGGAAACTTAGCACACCTGCAATGTTCTGTCTCCTCATATCAGGTTCCTGGTCTTGAAGTCCGCGCTGACTTTCTACACTGCCTACTGGCACAGCATGTTGGAAGCTCTGCCCATTTTGCTGCATCACTACATAAATTCCATTCTGATCCAACATGCCCTGTGGAAGCCGTGGCTGAGACCTCTGAGAACCATACGGTGATTCCCTGGACTGTGGAGGGAGCAACTGCCTGTTCACAGGAAATTCTGACCCTTTGTCCTGTTTGGCTGTAGCATACAGCCCTTGTTGATCCAAACAAGCACCCTGAGGACCCCTCACACTCCTCTGTAGTGCACTGTCTCCATCATCTCCCTTTCCTGGAGGTCCATCTCCTGTCCCTAGTCTCCTCACACGAACATGGGAATTGTGGAAGGTTCCACTAATTATTTCACCACTGTAGTTCCTTGACAGGCCCACCATTTGCTGAAGGCCACCCACTAAGACATGCTGGTTCTGTGACACTTCCACTTCATCTGGGTTTGAGATGTCTACAGCAGCATCCCCTTTCTGATTGGAAGCACCTACTTGGCCACTACACATAACTTTTTGAGGCCTATCACTAACACCCTTACTTGCTTCCTCACCATTTACACCAAGAGTATTGTTCAAAGCAACAGCAGTATGCCCACTTTCACATGCTTTGTTCTCTGCCTCAGCTCCACTTGTACTGCATGCCTCACCACTCCCAGTTCCATCCTTTGGCACTTTCCCACTTCCGAATCTACTTGAGATCATGTCCTTTATTGTGTGATAAGTCCGAGCAGGAAAGGCCCTGTTCTTATCCACATCTTTCACAGCATCCAAAACACCACTGTTCTGCACACTGCTTTGTTCAGTGTCATCCTCTGCTGCTTTCTCCACTTTGTTTCTCTCCCTTACGCTATCGGAACTGCTTGGCTGATTGATCCTCTGAGGCTGGTCTTGGTGAGGCAGAGGTGCAGGGCTCCTGACAGACATGACTTGAGGCTGGAAATGCTGTGCTTTTCTTCCACGCCAATTGTCTGGCACATCATTACTGTGCTCACTGCCCATCCATGTCCGAGGCACAGCTCCTGTTGAAACTCCACCATAGTACCTGTAAACATTGCCATAATGGTTTCTTATGAGTCAGTCTAGCATACTGCAAGAGATTTTAAGAAATTGTAGTTTCTTGTGGTATTGTAATATGAAGTCAGTTTTACTGCAGAATAGCTAATGCTGCTTCACTAAAATGTACAAGTGGACAACTGCTCAGAAGCAAAGAGCAAGAAATTGTTTTAATGTGTTTAATTATATTGAAAATAAAAATCCCCAGAAAACTTTTAGGTTGGATCACAAATGAAACAGTTTAAGCAACACATATTTTGGCAGCTTCAGTCTTCAAAATTCATGCTGAAGGTGGTCAGTACTCAGTGGCATCACTGAAAAGCAAAGGAGAGAGAAGATGAACTACTGTAAAGAACAGGAAAGTTACATGTAATGACTTCATTAGCACAGGTGCATAATGGAGAGTTGAGTTCTGTTTTAGAAACCAAACGCCAATGCTCTGTTCTGTCCTCACAGTGGTAAGTAATGACCATAACATTCCAAATTTTAGAAGACACACACTTCACTTTCTTCCAAAAAAAATTAGTTCTGTTTAAGACAGAAAATGGAGTAAAGTTACTACAACTGTAAGATGGGGCAGGGTGCCTTGGTTTCCTCAGTATCTGTTCACAATTAACTTTTATCATAACAAAATAAATGGCATTTTGTGGAAAATAAAACAGAGATTATGCAGCATATTTTAAAAATGGAATAAATTTCCTCTTCCTCCTCCTCCTCCTCCTCCTCCTTCTTCTTCTTCTTCTTCTTCTTCTTCTTCTTCTTCTTCTTCTTCTTCTTCTCCTCCTCCTCCTCCTTCTTCTTCTCCTCCTTCTCCTCCTTCTCCCCCCCGCCTTCTGCTCCTTCTCCTTCTTTAGGGCCTGCCAGCAGATGCCCCGGATGCACCTCAGCCTTAGGCTTATTGTGCAGTCCTTGTCGTTTAAATATACAATATCAATTTCTATGGGTGTTTTCCTATGTGTGTTCGTGTAGATGAATGCAGGTCTTTAAAATGTTAAGTTCAGGGAAGAAAATAACAATGTTGTGTACACAGATGGATCATTAATCAATACAGGACACCATACTAAAGCGCTGGAAAGACAAGACAGAAAATCCCAAGGTAAGCTTTTCTGGCATCTCTATCTACTGGCTTACACTCACCTAAAGAGCACAGATTGTGTTTTGCATTAGTACACACATGCCACCTAATGTGAAAACTCATTTTTCTCTGTAAAAAGAATACTGTTGATGACCACAGTGACTTCTATGAAAAGTAGTTTGTTGAACAACTTCTTACAAACTTCCCACTTGTATTAATAGTCACTGTGGACACTGCACGATCCCAAAGGCAAAGGAAGGAAAAGTTGGCTGCACAATCAAAGAGGAAAGATGGTGTGTAAGAGTGGCCTAAAACAGACCATATTCTCTACAAGGAAGAGATACCAAAGAAGATTCTAATAGTTACATACATATATTGTCCAACAGAAATATGCATACATAATATCAATGAAAGAGCTAGGGAGAGGCAGCACACAGTTCTGCAGTTACTTCTTTATCACTGTGAATTGAACCCTATTGTGTTTGTATGGGGTTGAGTAAAGTATAATACTGACATGAACAATGCAACATTAAAACTGCTGAAGTCAAAAGATAAACTGTGGAAAATTCTGGTACTGTAAGTTTCATGAACTGGAACAACTGTATCCAACATGTCAGACCAACAGAACCCACAATGATGAGAGTGAATGAAATTCAAAATAGCACAAAGCCCTTCATCATCCAATTAGAGGCAACCACTCATCTCGTGACAATTCAACTAATGAGGCAACTGGCTACAACAACAGTAATGAAAGAAATGACAGTGATTTGAATTGAGACCACACTAATGTGGTTAGAAGTCCCAGAACAAGTACTCTTGTTTTGTCCGACTCCGTCTTTTATCCAGCTTTGTGTGGAAGTAATAAGGGCTCTGAAATATTAGCTCATCCACAAAGTAAGTACTGTTTGGCAATAAAAAAGCTATACTTGATGTAAACATTTTTTATTAATTATTATCACAGTCTATGTATGTAAATCTTTGTTTTGACATAAACAGCATCCACATTAAGGCACTTGTCATATAACAGGGAACAAGGTTTTGTGTGCCCTATTCATAAAAGTGGTGTGCCAAACACGATGTTGACCAGAAAAATCATGTGCACCTTATTATGGGACAGGCAGGGAATTTTGTTAGTTGAATTCCTCCCACGAGGCACAAGAATCAACGCAACAGCATATTATGAAACCCTGAACAAGTTGTGGCATGTGATACAGAACAAAAGGCACAACATGCTTAGCGTGGGAGTTCCGTTTTTGCACAACGCACACCCACACGCTGCGGCTTGAACATGCCAGCTGCTTGCTTCATTCAAATCGGAACTGGTGGATCACACCCCTTATAGACTTTGATCTGTTCCTCCACCTGAAGAGATTTCTTATTGGTAAAAGTTTCGACAGCAACAATGAGTTGAAGGACAGCGTTGACAAAAGGCTCATGCCTGTTTGACGGCCCACTATACAAACAGGGCATACAAAACATTGTGCCCTGTTCCAAGTGCCTCAGTGTGGGTGGTGCTTATGTCAAAACGTAGATTAAGGTATGTAGAATTTGATAGTAATGAATACAAAATTTTTACATCAAGTATATACTTTTTTATAACCAAATGGTACTTACTTTCTGGATGACCTGATAAATCACACAGGGTAGTTGCCCAGTACTGTGCATTTCCAGTTCTTCATGTAACAGTACTCTATCACTTCAGGTTAATGATGAGATGACAGACTGTTATTTCAAAATGATCTGACATGTTAACTTGTTGATTAAGCATACCTAGACCACCTGGATCCTGCTACTGATATTTTGCAGCATTGTTGGCACAAAAGCAACAGCCTGCTCATACTGTCACACACATAAAGACATGAGCCAAGCACGACACCACAAAGGACTGTTAAAAATGTACCATATAGTTTAAACATTAACAGAAGCAAGTCATGCTACAGAGTGATCTGCTAGTGCAGGAAGGAAGCCAACAAGGTACCTACGTATGAACAGTTCACAGACTAGATAAAGGAATAAACAGTGGCATGTTTATGAGAAGACTCATTGGTATATGGAAAAGAACTAGCTTAGAAAATAGAAATTTAATACAGAAATAAAAATATTTTACTTATTATGCAGTAGTGCAATTTCTTCTGAAACAGACGTTTTATTAAACACGTATTTGTCACAAATTGTCTCAAAACTTCATAACTTGAAGTTATGTACTGCCCTAGCTGAGATGTAGATGACTCACCCATTGTGCATTAACTGGTTCTCAGTAGTGCCATTTGCAGCCCAGTACTGGCTTCTTAATTCATGACCAGAATTCCGGAAACCCTGTGGCTTGGGAACCCGGCTGTCATGGACCTGCATTGTAAGAACCTGAAACATGGTAGTGCAGCATGATAACAAGAAGAGTCTTCAAAGCATCGTTACTATCAAGTATGTAAGGTAAAGCAATCCCATAACACGCCTGGACAGGCCCTTACGGCTCCAGGAAATTGAGGTTCCCAGATTTTTAGACAATCGGCACATGAAAGTGGTAACGTTGTCAGCCCTACACACCAACCACCTTTACCCCCTTCAGGAAATATTCCTGGTAATCATTTCTGTTAGAGGCTGAGTCGACCCCACGGCCATAGCGTGACCGAAAGGATTATGCCAATGAAAAATCCGAATAACACCATTAGGAATCGAACCCATGACCTTCCAGTTTGTAGTGTAGTGCCACAACCAACTGCACCACTGCATGCCCATTGAAATGTGAGGTTAGGAAAAAATGGCATAATAGGAAAGAAAGAACTTCTTTAAAAATTTCAGCTTTTCAAGTATTGTTGATATACACATATGAGTATGAGACTGATTTTCAAATAACTGAACTGATTTTGAAATGTGTTACTAAACTTCAGTAGTCGTGTTCACTTTCAAAGTGTCTTCTAACTTTATAACACATTCCAGTGCTTTTGCCATGCATGAAAACATCACTAGAAATTATTTTCAAAAATTATTTTCAGTACTCTCATTCCATTGTGTACGTGCCTTCAGGGGATTCAAAATGAGACCCTTTCCACAAGAGCTTTTTGGCTTCAGAATATGATACCCTTTCACACAGCAAAATCAGTACACATGGTGGATATTCCACTTCATAAAAGTGTTGTGTGGAAAGGCAGTGTCAAGATACAAAATCCATTTTCCAGCCAAATATTTCACCCCTCCTGGTGCATGTGATATCATAAACATCCCAAAACTAGAAGGCAGAAAGCCTGGGTGATAGTAGAAACAAATTTATAAAACATGGTTTATGTGGTGTGTGCGTGTATATTGGCATGTGCTCATTTTACAGACTTCTTGAAGAGTCTGGACCAATGCCAGATTCAGGTACCATGCAGCCCTGACACATATAATTTTAGAGACCTTCCCCTATATGCACAGTTTTGCAAAGTATTTTAATATGAACTGGATATGACATGGTTTGGAACTTAAAAGATGGCTTCCAGATATAATAATTTTATCATAAAAGATGAGAAGTTAACACTTGAACCCTCAATGAACTGTGCCACTCTGCCCATAATCCACTCTTGGTCTGGACTCTTCCACTAGCGACAGTTATCTTGTTGCTGGGTTCATAAAGGAAACCTCAAATCTCATCTCCAATCACAGTGTTTCCCAAAAGGTTGAGTTGTCCAACACCTTGCTAAAAGGTCTCAGCTTAAACCTTCTTTCATTTTTTTGCTCACGGCCAAGATATTTCAATACTACTTTGGTACAGACTTCGTCCATGTTCAGTTACTTTTTCAAAATCAATTACAGAATTTGTCACATTCTCCACATTTTGATTTCTTCTTGATGTCAGGTTGCAGAATCTTTCATAATTTGTAACGTCTTCCCTTCTGTCTCAGAATTATTAATTCTAAATGAAACATGTGGTGGTGAAGTTGGTTGAGGCACTGTGCTACAAGCTGGCAGGTCATGGGTTCGATTCCCAAAGGTGTCATTGGGATTTTTCATTGACTTAATCCTTCCCAGCACTATGGCCCTGAGGTGGACTGAGCCTGTAACAGAAATGAGTACCAGGGGTATCCCCTGGGAGGTAAAGATGGCCGATGTGTAGGGATGACAACCTTACCACCTTCATGTGCTGATTGTCTAGAAATTCTGGGAGCCTCAACCTCCTGGAGCCCTAAGGGCATGTCTAGGCCTGTAATGGGATAGCTTTACATGAAACATGTACTCAACACTTTCTTTCCTTTCCACAAACCCAGTGCACTTTTTTTTTTACATATCAATAACATATTTCTTCAATTTGCCTAAAACTTTATTGTTTATTCTCTGTTTCAACAATTTCATCCACATTCTTCACAAATAAAATACTGCCTCAATAGAACACCTAGTGAATCCACACAACAAACTGAATCCTGATGACTGACAAAAAACTGCTGTATGTTCGATGTTCACTGTGCAATTTATTAAATCTGTATTTGTCACTTATGTGACAATAGACATGTCAAAAATTAGTTTAAAATCTTACAAATCTATAAAAGCTTAGTGTACAATCCACCATCTGTCCTCTAAAATTCCACAACACAAGAATAAATAAATAATAACAATAACTAAATACATAATATTAAATAAAGTGAATAAAATGCAATACACTATAATTCACTGCCCGAATATTAAATTAAATTAATTTAAGTTTAATTAAAATGAATACGTATAAGCAATTCTTGTCCTTTTACAATCCTAGAAATAAAAACTCCATAAATTCATCCAACGAATAAAAGGAATGTTGCAACAGAAAGGACTTTAAGTCTCTTTTAAAAGATTTAAAATTGTCTGTTTTATGTGATCTGGAACCTTGTTATACAATCTGATTCCCACATTTACTACACTTTTTCTGAAGAGAACCGTATTGCAGTACTGGACATGTAAATCCAGTTTCCTTCACGTGCTACAATTATAATCGTGAAGCAACATTGTTTAACAGACATCATCTCTCCATTGTCACCAGGTGCTGCACAAAAACATGATTCCAGTTGTTTACTGTAATGGTCAAACATGACAGTTCAGTTTCATTTCTGCATAATATTCAAATGGTTGAAGTAAACTTCTCAAACTTTGTCTATAACTGATAAGGAGAAAAACACTGAATGGGTTCTGTTCATTAAAAGTTCATGCATAATTAATATTATATAATACAGATGTTGTCTGTAGCACAGTAGGCTTGCAACTACTGGACATTTCCAAATAAACTATCACCACCACCACCACCACCACCTAAACTGTAATTTAGCATAAATCACTTTTCAACTGAAAAAAATAAAAACAAAATGTTTTCCAGTGCTGTTTTGCTTGATACTAATATAATGTTTGTAGGACAAGTAGTTTGCATAAACTGTACTGTTAAGGTTGTATTTCAATGTCATAACACTGTACCATGAAGAAACTGTGAAAGAAGTTCTGGTGGATACACGGATACACAACAAAGTTGTAAAGTGCCAACTATAAGGAAACAGCAACAAGTAATAGAAGATTACAAGCTTCTGGGATGTGATGCTACATAGTTTGGATGACTGGTGTCAGTGTTTGAGAAGAACCTACTATTTCCATCATCAGGGTAGAAGCTGGACACAACAGGTTCCTGTCACATTTTGGTACCCATCTAATAAACCCCACAGTGTCGCACTTCTGAAGACCATAGAGCCTAACACTAATCACTGTGAGAACCTCAAATCTCACAGTAAAGAAAATCTTTAAAAAACTCAAATTAATGAAACAAGGCCTTTGCTTATAAAGGCTTCTACTTTCCTTTCTTGTCAATTCTGTCCAGAGGCAACTCACACACACACATACTCACTCTTCTGCAGGAAAGCTACAACTGACTAAATGCATGGTTATTTGATATTCTAGTAAGGCTCCTTACAAGGTCTGGGGGATGGGAAAATTGACATGTTAACATGCAGGCCATATCTGCAGTGATGTTGGAATTTACAATCACAAGATGGGTAGGGCTGTTGTAGGAGGATATGCAACATGCAGTATATGGAGCTGGTTTAAATAGTGACCAGCCTTGTAATGCTTCAATCCTGTTGGGCATCCTATTTAAGTTACATTATCAAGTTTTGTCTTGCAGTATTTCAGCTTTCCCTTCTCACATAATTTGTATTAACAAAATACAGAGCTAAACAAAGAATTAAGTAACTAACTAGCTGAAGAATTAGCAAGCCAGCTAACAAACCAGGTAACAAAGCAACCAATTATATGATTAATTATACAATTAACTAACTCCATGGTTCAGGATCTTCCTCTAGAAGTGTAGACCCATGCTGAGAAATCCACTGTCTTTAAAAAAGTCCATTGCCATCATCACAAAAGCCTATCACTGAATACTATCCTCTGAGAAGTCAATCGAATTCATAACTTTATTCGTTTGATATCCACTTTATCTTTCACCTACAACTATCTATATGTAAAGCAGCTTATCTTCTCTGAGATTTTCAAAACAACAACTTTACAAATATTCCTTCCCTCCCATTTTATTATACGGTACATTCCTGTTTCAGTTGAAGTACACATCAGGGAAAGGAAATGGGGATGGATTGGGCATACTTTATGGAAACCAAATAATGACCTGACTCGAGAAGCACTGGAGTGGAACCCTCAAGGGGTCAGAAGAAGAGGGCATCCTAGGATGACGTGGAGGAGAATGATACAGCAGGAGATAAATAGGATGGGAAAGAGCTTGAAGGCAGTCAAGGAGTTGTCGAGAAATAGAGTTAGATGGCGGAACTTCATGGAGGCCCTATGCTCCATTTAGGAGTTACAGGACATCATCATTATCAGATGCCTGTTTTACTCCATCCTTATTGCACTGTCGCCCAACCATACAAGATAACGAGCTCAGCTCAAAAAAATTGTCATTATGATATTATCTTCATTTTCCTCCCTCTCACAAATAAAATTTTTGAACACTCACTGGGCTCGAGACAGGTGCTTTCTTGTCATCTGTCCATGCCAACTGCTTGTTGGGGCCCTCAGGTGCAATGGCTGTCACCGATGCAGTCTTCGGGCGCTGCTTCTTGTATTCATGTAGTATAGGAATCTTTGAGTTCTTATCTGCACTGCTTAGGATCACTTCTCGTTCAATCTGCATCAAATGTGTTACAATATGAACAAGTAACAGAAAATGGACTACTTCTACTACTACTACTACTACTACTACTACTACTACTACTACTACTGCTGCTGCTGCTGCTGCTGCTGCTGCTGCTGCTACTGCTGCCACCACCACCACTACCATTGTCAGGGTCACTACCTCAAGGGCACGATGAGAGTGTGAGGAAACGTGCTTGGAGGGGGGGGGGTGGTGGTGTTGGGTGCTTAGGTTGTAAAGGGGCATTCAACCCACATGTGAGGAGCTTACACATGTGTGGGCTGCAAGGAAGGTCCAGGCCAGTGGAAACATTGGACAAGAAAAGCAAGGATAAAAAATGGCCCCCTTACTGTCCACAATATTTCAATCACAGGAAGAAACCACTGCTTAGGAATACAGAATGAACTTCTTTTAAGGACCACAAGATACATACCACAAACAGTGCACAAGAATCTTGTACATACAAAACAGACTTTCTCAGTTCAACAAGATTTCTATCAGGATACAGAAATTAAAAATTGATAAAAAGGGACAGGGGAGGGGCCCTTTTCAGGGCCATAGTGCATCAGTATATGGATTGTCACCCAGCCTTTATATGGGGGGGGGGGGGGGGGAGCAGTGGAGGAGCGACTTTTTGGGGTTGAACTCCATCTCTGTTCTTCCCCTGTGAGCCAGTCCTTGCACCTGGATTTCTTGGCCATGATGTTGGTGTCATTAATCCTTTAAAGACGAGGCGTATCTGTTTTATATAAGGACTCAGTCCGTACCGTGCTGTAAACACTCTCCACTTCAGTTATAAAAACCAGTCTCTTAATGTTTTGTAAGTTGCTGTTTGTTCTGAGATCCGTACAAAACACATAAACGCAATGTGGGCACCACGTAGAATTTTTTAATGTTAAACCTGGTCGTATGTAAAGTTACCGCTAGGCTTTAAAAGGTTAAGCAGGATGTGACTGTCCAGGTCAGTATTGTTTTCTGCCATGGCTGACTTCTCCAGTTTACACAGTCAAAGATAATGGTGGTGTTGAAAGTTCCTGCTCTCAAGACAATCAAAAGTCTGTCCAATGTACACAGTCCCTCTCTCACAGGAGGTGGTATATACACTTGATATTTGGAGACCACAGGTGTACAGCATCTCCTGTGAGTATGGAGGGATGTACAGTGGACAAACTGGTGGTTCATCAATAGCAGGGGCAGCAAACACGCCATCACACTTGAATTTATCCACTGAAGTGATGAAATATGAGTTTGGGTGTTACCAGCCAACTGACACTTGAAAATATAAATGAACTCAATGCTGAAGCCCTGAATTCATTTAACAAATATTTAAAAATCCAGTTCCTACTTCACAGAACGTGGGCCAGGATATAATATTCAGCGCAGCAACTTGCTATGGTTTAGACAGTCTGGGAATTGAATCCCTGTGAAGGCAAGATTTTCTGCACACATCCAAACCAGCCCTCAGGCCCACCCAGCCCCCTCTACAATGGGCACTGGGCCATTCCCTGGGGTAAAGCAGCTGTGGAATGGCATTAGCAACCCACCCCATCTAGCACCAAGGTTACAGAAAGAGTGCAGCTATACCTGTACTTCCTCTCTGAGCCTTCATGGCAAGTTATAGGGTGAACTTGAACTTACCTTTACTTCACAGAAAACACAAAAGGTCTACCAATGAATGCTGTTCAGGGAAATAATTATTCATTATTCTGAAAGTCATACAGAAGCCAAAAACATTCTGTGGGCAAAACACGAGATTTTTAAACATTAAAGTAGATGGTACATATAGTAACCACTATGCTTTAAAGGCATAAACTGCGTAGAAACTTAAAAATCTTTCTGTGCTTCATCTTTTGGTATAGCCTGTAGTACAGAGGTGACAGCCTGTGGAATGTGAGGAGTGGCAATGAATAGGTGTAGCTATCAAAAATGGCTTAGGTGTTTCATACCTCTGCTACTCAAGTCCACCCCACTGAAAATCATACAGATCCACAAGCCTTACACCAAAGCACTGTGATTATAATACCTCAAATGCGATACACTGCTGACACAGGGCATAACACACTCTACAACAACCTGCCAATCTGCCAGTAACTAATGATTAAATTACCATATTTTGATTAAATTTTGCGTGGGAGACATTTAAACTTTGTTCCAAACCTGAGTTTGGGTGTTAATGAACAAATATATAAAATTAATTTCTAGGGATATTTTCCTACATGCAAGTATGCAAACAGAGGTCTTTACAAGGTTTTCATAGCGGCAACACTTCTTTAAATATCCTGTGAAAGTTATATTAGCATAAATGACAATGGTAATTAAATAAAACTTTAAAGTTAGTGTCTACTTACATTTGTAAGTTTAGGAAGTTTAAAACATACAAAAACCTTGGAAATTTATGCACCTTCTGGGACTAAGCAACTCTAAACATGAAACAATGGCTCCAGAAGAAATTCAGTCTAATACATATACTTTTAACTTAAATTCAGGTCCTTCTTAAACTAAAGAAAAAGAAAGAAAATTGTCAAATCCCAGAACAGTAAATTACAGCACATTATTTACCAGTGTTACTGAGCACATTTGAACATATAACATCAAATTCAAACCAACCAGCTCCTGATCTTTGTAAAGAAGGCTCAAAACTTTTACATTGGATGTGATAATGAGCAAAGATTTGAGGTTCTCACACCAGTGATGCTGAAGGTTCAAGTCTAACAGGGATGTAATACTGGCATCGATTTTGTAACTTCCCACACTTCAAATGATGATACTTCCTTTATCTTTGTGGTCAAGCAGTATTTGGAACTACACACCAAATGACAATGTCACATCCCAGCAGAATTGAATCTCCATTTTGTTAGCCTACATAAGCAATATTTTAAAGAATTTTTTAACATTAACCTCCCCTGTCCACCATTATTTTCCAACTGGTCACTTTCCCAGATATGTCCAAACTAAAATAATTCTGTAAGAGCGGTTTGTTTCTTCCGTCTTAATGAGATCTGTATCCTGCTAATCAGCAGCTTCTTGACTGAAGTGACAAACCAGGTCAATGCACAGCAAAAACACACGAGGCACAAAAAACATTGAAGAATGCGTATAAAAAGTACCCAGTCAAGAAGGAAGACTTTAGTTCAAAATACGAATAACACACTGCAGGAGGCACCTGAAATATCTCATAAAATATGAAAAAGTGGGATCAGAATATCACACATAATAATCCACCACTATAAGATTCCACTGATCTCATACAAGCTAATTATTGAGCAGATCAACATGCAACCAGGACTGAAACATACTACAGCTGAATTACAACAGTCCTAACAGCCTCTAAAAATAAACACACAATAATACCTACTGTAATAATATCTTTTAAAAGAAACTTCAGAATATAAAAACTGTAAATTATGAGATCTCATAGTCTAGTGGATACCATAATATGCACTTTTTTCCTATAACATACTTTTTTTATACAAAGCCTGATGATGATGATGATGATGATCCATTTACAAAATCAAAACATGTGGCTTAACAATTTGAAATAAAGTAAGAGCTGTGCATAGACTGACCCTGAGTTTTACTAGTAAAGGCACAATGGGATGACAATCATAAAAGCAAACTTAAATAAACTGACTGAGGATGTAAAGTGGATCAAGGCTTTACTATTTGCAGCATTAAACTCTGCAGACAGCTAACTAGCTTTAGATCCCAAAGTTCAGTAATATTAGATATTCTCTGCCAATGATAATTTTTGATGCCGCAGACACTAAAGAAAACATCTCAAGTTTCCACCAAAAGGTACCACTTACAACCAAACTTTGTGTACAATAATACAAGTTTGAAGAATCAAACAACACAGTTACTCTGGCATGCATTTATACAAACTTCTCTCCTTTCAAATAAAGAGCCCACACAGTTAATCCTAGTTCTTTTCTGGCATCGTACGTGCTAAACTCAGAGGAGATCACAACTCTTTCCTTAATCTTCTTTTTAAAACTACAATGGCATGATTCCCATGCTACAAATGATATGTAAGATGACAATCATAAAAGAAAGCGGGAATGATGGATTTAAAGATGAAACAATTCATCACAATCTAGCTCCATCGCCTAGTTGAACTATATTACTGCCAGAGTCCGTTTCATTTACACAAAGCACAACACAGTCAAACAAACACTAACATTCACAACAGAATGCTTGTTTCTTCTTCTTTGGGTGTTATTATGCTGTGGGAACATTCCCATGAGACCAGCTGCAAGGAAATGAAGCCTTGCTTCTTCATGTCATGCATAAAAAACCCATAAGGTAAAGCAAACCCATTACAGGCCTGGACAGGCCCTGAGGGCTCCAGGAGGTTGAGGCTCCCAGGTTTCAAGACAATCAGCAAAGGCCTTTGCACTGGCCACCTTTACCCCCACGAAATATTCCAGTTACTCATTTCTGTTAGAGGCTGAGTCAACCCCAGGGCCATAGTGCGTCTGGAAGGATTATGTCAATGAAAAATTCCAGTGACACCATCGAGAATCGAACCTGCAACCTTCCAGCTTGTAGCACAGTGCCCCAACCAACTGCGCCACCACATGCCCCATAATAGAGTCTTATCAACCAAATGCAATTGTCGATACACTCTCTTTCTCAAACACCCTCCTCATCTTCTTCATTGTCATGGAGATCTTCATTATCCTTACTTTTTTCCTGCTGTAACATCTGCACAATTTCAACATCAGTCATTTGGTAAACAGCAGGTGCATCTTGGTCAACATCCAGCCAATCTAGTAGAGCCTGCTCCTCTATCATGTTATGCACTGTCAAGGTTGCTAATATTGCTGACATATTCCATTAACTCGTGTACAATTCTTCTGTCTTGTGACACTTGAAATTCAATGATGTTATAGTCCCCACTGATGTTAGGACTGTCCTCAATATGTCACGGATGGCCATAACTTGTGTCATTTGTTCTTCAGCATAGAAAGAGTTATGCTAACCCAGACTTCAGCTAATAACCAGACCATAACCTTTAAAATAATTACTTTCAGATATGCTTCCACACCCTTGCCATCAGTGCCAACAGTAACTGGCACACATGAATTGACCGGTACTTACATTTCAGGGCGTGTCATATACTCTGATAACATGACTGAATGACCGAGATGCTGTTAGGAAGTAAATCCATTCCTTGCACATTATCTTTGACAAACAGTTCTGCATTTTGGTGTGCAGAACAGCTGTTGAGCAGCAAAACAGTTTTACATTTATGATCAAGACCAACTGATATGCAGTGAGGTCTAGCTTCGGGAACAAAATCTTCTCAAACCAGTCAAGAAATAGCTTAGTGTTTACATATTAGTGATGTCACAATATATCACTGGGACTAATTTCACACCTTTAAAGCACCTTGGATTAATATTTTTTTGCAGTAACCATGAGATTGGTCTTATGTGTACTGGCTACATTACTTAATCCAAGGACAGTAACTCTGACATTAAGTTCCATGAAACCACCAGATGTCGCCTCAGTTTCTTAGGCTAATGTTTGTCTAGGATGACATACCAATACAGAACTGTCTCATTGGTATTGTATACCTAATCTGGGGTTAACTTATAATATGCAACAAACTGGGCAAACAATCAACAAACTTCTCACCTGTTTTGCAAGCTGCCCTTTTTCACAGCACCCATGATGTAAACTAAGGCCATATCTTAAATTTGTGCAGCCGTTTTTGGCAATATTCATACTACTCATGCTGAAGGTTCCGTTCTTTGACGAAAATTCACGCTTCTACCATTATCATATTGCCCAAAATACGAATACGGCAAGTTCCACGCATCTTAAACTATTGTACAAGAGCCTCATCACTACTTTTTCCTTCCTTCAATGTCTTACAAATAGCCAAGCGTATCTTACTTCCGCTATCAGTATTTACCTTCAGCATTCATTCTTTTGCTTTTTGATAAACACTGTTACTGGCCCAACATCGCAAATTTTGCCCAACGTGCGTACTGATACGCCTCTGTCCAGTTTTAGCAACAGTTTGTTGTATGGATAATGACGCATGTTTACGCTTACAAACGATATCAACAAGAGCACTGCTTGCTGCTGTCTCTGCAACCATATTTAGGGGCAAGTACTGTAGTAACGCGTACGCCACACCAAACATACTACGTGCTGAATGCAGCTGGACTTTACACCACGAACATGTGCAAAACAATCGCATATACAAACGCTTCGCGCCGAGACGGCCACACGTAAACTCTTCCGCAGTGGTGCCAACGCACTGCACAACGTATTGTGTCTAAGCAACAGACGCTGCGATTAATGAAATTTACAACAGATGTGCAACTTACATAAGAAATGAAAGAAGAGTTAAATTTTACCGGGCAGAAACGCAAAACAGCGCGATGTGATCCACGATTATCACAGGTTTTTTTTTTTCGTTAAATTTTGCTGGACCATGGAAGGTGACAATCATGCAATTATGGATTAGGAAGGTGCGACCTGTAGAAAGTTTTTGTGAGATAAGCTTTTGGAAGCTTGACATGGGTATGTGGGATACTATCAAACAGAATATTTCAAATAATTATGCTTCCGTACAACAGAATGTATTCACGCTACCACACAGCAGGTGGAACTTACAGGGAATTTGCTGGAGTGTGTGTGCAGTCCTGAGGCGTTGCTGGCAGCTGGAGGCTCTGAAGCCGCAGCCCCAGGAATAGCAGTTTCTCCGTACAGTGGAAAGGGTGGCATCCTGTAGGGAGGTGGTGAGTAGCAGGTGGTGGAGACACACGATGACAAGGGCTTCGGAGGTGGTACAGGCTTGTAAGCCCCATACCCTTCCACCTCAGCTGCAACAAAAGACAAGGGACCTTAAACTTATGTCAGTTTGTGGATTCATTTATAACCCGACTACAAATTCTGCTTCATATTTCTAATGTACCTGCACATTTTACCAGGCCCATAGCCGAGTGGGGTTCACGTGAGTACACGAATGTACCAACTATAAATTTGAAAAATATCAACAACAAACATGCTGATCAGCCCGCTAAAAGACGCGTGACACGTTTTGTCGCGGGCTGACCAGCGTCCAAATATTGCTTCTGTTGAACTGCCGTGGTTGGAAACAACTCATTTGCAAACACATATATACAGGTAACGCTCGTTTTACGCGATTAATTTTGCGCGATTTCGCTGTAACGCGACTTGAAATTGTACATCACTTTTCAATTTACGCTATAATTTTCGCTTTAACACGATTTGTCATAGACGATCCGTTGTCGCCCTTGTCTTGTGTAGGGGGCTAGCAGGAAGTGACTTGACTGTCAGGCCATCAAGCACGTGTACGGAGTGATTACATTGGTGATATAAGCAGGGTCTCATTTAGTTTGCTCTTCGACAGCATTGGCTTTTCTTACCCATATGAGTGATAAACGTAAATCTGCATCACCAAGTGCAATCCAAGTGAAAAATCGGCGAAACGAATCGGTATTGAAGAGAAATTGCACGTAATACGCCGACGTGAAAAGGTGAATTAATTGTTTATATATGCCATAATGTTAGACTCGCTAATAGCAGCTTTCCTACAATTCGTGATAAGGCTGATTTAAAGAAGTATTAAGTTAGGAACTAAAGAGTTTGTGTAGCAAGACTACAACAGTCCTATCCGAATGAACCGTAACAAAAACTACGGAAATGAGTCTCTTACATTTTGATTGAATTATAAATAAATAAATAAATAAATCGTATATAAATATATGTATACTGTATAGAAATGTGTATATACAGTACATTCATACTGTACATGTCCGTATGTCCACTAGCGGTATAGTCATACACTATATAGGATGAGGTTGTCAGTCGCCTAACCCCCAGGAAATACATTGTTTTAAATGGTAATTTTGTATTCGATTTGCACGACTTTTTCAGGAACGTAACCCTGGCGTAAAACGAGAGCTACCTGTATATGTATGTATATATACGAATTTATATATTATATGTACAAGATGTTTTGTGCTATCTTATAGACAGCATTACGTACTCAAAGTGCTGGCTTTGTGATTCTGGCAAAGGTGCTTTTTACGCTTATGCATACCAGTATAATAAAGCATTATATACGTATATAAACGTATGTACGTATATGCACCTGCACAGGAAACCGCTGCACCCATTCTGTTCATGGTCTGGTTATGTGCCTGTCCCCAAAATATTTATTTCGATGGAGTTTATCCCATTGTGCTGTAACAAATTACTAGTAATTTATTTATTGTATTCAATAAATACCAAAAACGTTTACTCAGTGTGGACTATCACATCATGTGTCGTAGTGTGTTGCTGGATCCTCTTTTGAAACCGCCAGGACATTCGACATATCACGGGAGACTGCATACAGAAAAGGAAGAATATATGCACTTTTCTTTACGGAGTCCGTAGGAGCAGGAACGAAAATACTGTTCCCACCATTAATACGCATTGAAGTAGGAAACTTGTTTATGTATTCGCTTAATTAATAATGTAATTTGAATCCCAGTACAGACCATTCCACTTCGCTCTGAAGAGTGCGAGTTCTACGATAATGTTTTTGAAATGGAGAGACAACGGTTGGAACTGCTTGGGCTCTGATTTCGTGCCTGCCAGCCTGCCTCTTCACCCCCGCCTTACAGGGATCAAGCTAATTGTCAGCATTAGTAATTACACTGACTCTTCTTTACATTGCACAGTAGGGTATAGCAGAATTAAAGTATATTACGCACGTGCCAGGCGCACCTAGCAAGTATGAACTGACCGCGCACAGTGGTCGCGCAGGTGATGTGCGCACTTGCTGGGAAGGTCTGACATCTTGTTTGTGTCAAGGGGAACACGTGTATTGCATAGCACGGTATCACAAATTTCTTCCCCTATTCGCTGCAGTCTGTAAAGATGAACGCGAAAGTCGAGAATCTCGTGCTACATGTGGTGTGGTGGGTAATACGATTTTTAGAAGCTAAAAATGTTTATCCCGTGGAAATTTACAGGCAGATTGTTGAAGTGTATGGTGACGGCGTAATGAACGAAGAAAATGTGAGGAAATGTTGTCGGTTGTTCAAAGAAGGAAGGACTAATGTGCGTAACGAGGAACGAAGTGGGCACCCCTCTTTGGTCGCGGAGCTCTGAAAAGGAAAAGGGAATGTAAAAACTCAGGAAAACAGGCAATTCACAATTTCTGAATTACATGAACATTTTCCAGATGTGACTCGAGCTCTGATCCAGGAAATTGTTCAGGACTGGCTCAAAGGCTTGGCAGCGAACTTTTTAGACGAATGCATGCAAAATCTGGTCCAGGGGTATGGCGGGTGCCCCAAGTTACATGGCCACTATGTGGAGACGTACGAATGTATATCAACATGCTGCAAAACACATCTTTTTTAAAAACTCTTTAAACGCTTTTTACACCCAACCGGTTCTTACTTTCTCGACGCGCTGGACATTTGTGGTTCTTTATTTTCAGCCCTATTACGAACAGTTCAGATGCGATTTATGGCAGTCGAATGAACAGGCGCTGTTGCCAACAATGGTTACAAATTCTCCAAGACACAATCACAAATAGTGCGGGTTCTTTAGTTAGGAATTTACCCACCACGTAAACTTAATTTCTGATCGACTTACATGCATAATATAAAGCAGAAAAAACTCCGTGCTGTTTTATTTGTCTGTGAATCACAACACTTTGTCAACCACTGCCTTGTAGATTATACGGAGCAGACATGCATGAGACAGAAAGAAACAAAGGGATGTGGATGGATGGACGATGGGTTGGTTATTCGTACGCTGCTGGAATATTTTTTGTATTTGACCAAAAACTATTCTCAATTCAGATTTTGAACTTCTTTCCGCTAAGAAAGAGCCCTGAAATCCATGTCTATCAGTCATCATAGTCCTCCATTTCTTAGAATTTTATTTGATCATAGCAATCCTAAAATTAATATTTTTATTTCATAATTTTGTTTTGAGTGTCTCAGCTGGTGAATAATAAACTGGAAAGCATCTTTAAGGAAGCAGTTACGACCAAATTAAGGTACTGTCCTTGTATTAGCCTGAAGGAGTGAGAAACCCCATGGAAACCCTGCAAAGACAGCCGGTGTCCCAGTGAGATTCAAATAAGCACCTTCTAAATAGAAGTTTCTACGCCAACCTGCTTAGGGTAACTTTGGTATTACCATTCCTCTGAAATATTGACGTGTCTACGTTCGATGCAAATTCCCAAATAATTTTTTTAAATTCTCTGTTGCACTCATACTTGCTACAGGTCGGGTCTACCCTGTTCCTGTTCAGTTAATTTCACAATCTTGTTCCCCACTGTCCATTTTCATATTACTCTCCCTTCTGTTTCTCAGTCAACAATGACTACTTTGGTTTTTATCTACTCGCACCTGAGGATGACCCATAAGGGCCGAAACTTTTAGCATTTTATAAAGGCAAATATTGTTTTTATAATAGGCTGCTGATTACCTGGGTGAATGGTAAACGAGCCAATAGGAAGTGGAAACCAGTAGCTGCCGGACAAAATAATGATCCTATAGGAATACCGCGTTAAAAGCGGTTATGGGAGCTCCTCACTTGCAGCTCAGTACGCCGCCAGCATTTTATAAACATGCTCGGAGTTTGGCGGAAGGTTTGATTGCGCCGAGCTTGTAGTGTTGTGTCAGTACCCATTATAAGCCATCGTGGTATTATCTTAAGCCAACAGAGAGCCTTCTCTTTCATTATGTGTGGCGAAACAGCCCAATTCGGGCCTAGGCCGCCTCACTGTTCAGGTTCCTAGATCACACACAATTAGACATACAAGTCCGATAGGAATCCCCTGAAAGATGATCAGCTCGTCGCAGAGACCGCTACCTACACAACACACACAAGAGAGGAATATACATACCCTCAGCGGGATTCGAACCCGCATTCCCAGCATTGGGATTGGCCAACCTTCCCTTTACCGAACCTTTAACTCTGACCAGGAGCTACAATAGCATAGGCGGTACTGGAGCTGGGCTGCCTGCTAAACGGCCGAGAAAGCAATGTTCGATTCCTGGCGACGGCAACAGATTTTTATCTGCAACCAAGCGTGCCGCCTGGCTCTGGGGCCCACACAGCTACCTGTTTAACCTTTTAAAGCCTAGCGGTAACGTTACGTACCGCCAGGTTTAACATTAAAAAATTCTACGTGGTGCCCACATTGCGTTTATGTGTTTTGTACGGATCTCAGAACCAACAGCAGCTTTTGCCTTATAAAACATTAAGAGATTGGTTTTTATAACCGAAGTGGAGAGCGTTTACAGCGCGGTACGCACTGAGTCCTTATATAAAACAGACACGCTTCGTCTTTAAAGGGTTAATGGTTACCGGAGGTTATTTCCCCGGTGGAAAGCGGCTGGGGAGTGAAACTGACACTCGCCCATCTCCATCTAGTGTCGAGGTTAGAGTGGGTGAAGCCATATCTCCTCCCGCCATATGCTTTCATCACGTGTGCAGGGACTTTTAACTTAGGTCCAATATCGTTTTTAGCCATACTATCGAACACTTACGCTTTAGAGTCGATTCATATTATACGGCACGACACGACACGACAAAAACTAGCGTGCATTCACATCGACTGTCAGTTAACAGACACGGCATGCAGTGATAAGCACAGAGAGGCAAAATGTTCTCTCTTCTCTCAATCCCAGCGACACTGTCTTTGTTGTTAGCTGTCAGTGACGGACCAGCGTGAATTCGAGCATGTGAAAACCATGAAAGGATATTTTGTTGTGTCGTGCTGTATAATGTGAATCGACCCTCATGCTTGCCTAACACCGGCAGATCAAGTTTCACAGTAGTATTGCACTCCTACTAACCTAACACGCGAACAAGAATCAGGCATGACACAAGGTGGCGGTTGAGTGGGTAACCTGTGCTAGGCTTCGGAAGGTCGTGAGTTCAAACGCCGAAACCTACCATTATGACTGACCATTTTCATGGTGTTCCTCGGTCCCTCAAGGTAAATATTGAAAAAAAAACTTAAATTAACCCATATAGTTCTTCAATTACTAATCAAAAACTCTGTTTACTAATCATTATACCATTCAAAGCTATATACTCTGAGACACTGGCAACAGCGTTAAATAAACCACAGAAGAATAACAAGAACAAGATATAATGATAATGAGAGCTTTAATAATAATAATAATAATAATAATAATTCAACTCAGTTCTTGTTTCTTTACGTGCTGACGCAACGGCCGAGTTGCCAATTACTAATACACAATACAAATTACAATAATAACAATAACTGACTTGAAAAGTACAGTCGTATTATTTCGAGATTTTGCGTTGTAAAGGGGAATGAAAAACATCACTTCCCGTAACAACTTCCACCACAGTTTATGGCAACAATGACAGTTATAAGTGCGTCATAAAATCAACAAAACAGTTTCGGTCCCAACAACAAATAACGATGAAAAGAAACTTATACTGAAGAGAATGTGATCGAGTCAACAGACATAAAATCTGTGTGTGTTTTTTTTTCAGAAATACGAGACTGTAATTGCCGCAAAAATGTCCCTGCCATACCAAAGCAAAATAATCCAGAATTCTGCTCGCTTGCCTGCTAAGACTCTTGCACGTACAACCAAAGGCACGCTTTTAAAAAAACATGCTTTTTCCTTCCCTCTTACACCGTAATTTGCTGTAGGAATGTGTAAACACGAAAAAAGAACTTCTCGTCATCTATGCTTCACTCCTCTCGCTTTCTTCTTAACCACAAGACTCCTGTTAGGTGGAGCAAGTGAACGAATTCCATATTGCTGAATCCTCTTTGAACGCGCTCGCAGGATATAGCTTGTGGCTTATAACCTTAGTCAATTTAATCCAGCCCACACTTTCAATTCTCCTTCTCTAGTGACAGTTTTATGTTACCCTGACGAAGGATTCCTTCCATTTACGCCTAGGTGACAAGTTTTTCGACAAACTTTTCGTAAACCTGTCATTCCTGTCCAGAGTGATGAATGACCCGGTCACCACGTTCTCTTCAAATTATGCATCCTAATATTACAAATTATAAAACTCTTAATCGTGCAGTTTTCATCTCTCGTATCGCTACTTCATCTTCCTGAGGCCCAAATATTCTCCGAACTTTATTGTAAATATTCTAGTCTCAGTAATTGCTCTTTTATCAGGGTGACAGGCAAAATTTCACAGCCATTTAATATAACGGGTTAAATTTATTCTAAATCTGTATATTTTTATCTTTCGGTTTCTGGATACAGCATGGAAAGACAAAAAGATAAAAATTTTGACCCGAATGGTGAAAAGAATATCTCTAATTTATATTTCGTCATAGACGTCAGTGTCATCCGATTGTGCCAAATCCGTGCCTATGCCAGCCCTCGTTCCCTACACCAGCAATATTCGTTGTAGAGTTCGGGAGTTGAAGGATTCGAAGAACATGCGAACAAGACTGAACTGAAGATGCTTGTCTTCCTTCATAACTAACTAAATAACTAACTAAATAACTCCATGGAGCAGAGGCATTTTTGACGAAGCTGTATTCAGCTAGTCAAGAAATTCCCCGCATTTTATGGAGCCCGCAGGTTCATTACCGCATTCACAAGAGCCCGCCACCTGTCCCTATCCTGAGCCAGCTTAATCCAGTCCATGCCACCATACCACGTCTTGAAGATCCATTTTAATATTATCCTCCCATCTACGTCTTGGTCTCCCAAATGGTCGCCTTCCCTCAGGTCTCACCACCAAAATCCTGTATGCACCTCTCTTTTCCCCCATACGTGCTACATGCCCCTCGTTTGTCTTCTTTCATATCTGCTGGAACATTCACACAGACCTAGAGCTTCTTGAGAAGGAAAGTTACTCCACCAGGAGGGTTTCTGATAATTCTCAAGTACATCTGCTTTAAATGTGGAGGATATACAGCGCCAGTATGTTCGCGTATGCCGAATAGGTAAGGATGTGAAATGAGGTAATAGCCGGTTCTTAGTTTAAAGAAGCATACCATATGAATATTCATGTACAGAAACTTAAGAAATAAAACATGTTTCTGCTGAGATTATTACCATGGAAAGAACAAGGCGCCATAAGTTATTTCCGAAACTCACTCTTATACAGACCAATTATGACACTAACTGCATGTCCGCGTCTGTGAACCAAAATGAAACATTTGGAAATACAAAGCGTTAATTACAAAGTAATGGTGCTTAATGCCATCGTATATTGCATTACAAACACCTTGATTTGGAGGCATGACGGCCTGATCCGGAAGGAATGCAACTGCGGGAGTGGCCTGAAGATGGTGCTGCTGGCCTGAACGCCTGAGGCGAGCCTCCTGCTTCACTCTTCGGACTGTGCCTCCGCCAGACGTTGCCATGGATAAGCCGTCAGTAGCCCCATAACAGCTTCAAGCATCCTAGTAACTTCCCCGCGTTGCTACTCCAGGGTTACCAGTACCTGCTATCTTTCACATGTATAAGCTCTGCTTGTTCTAATTTAATGTCACTTCAAATACAAAAGGCACCCGAATGTAATAGGAACTCAAAAAAGCGTATATTGCGTCTTCGGTTATAAGGTACAGCACGATAGACAGTAGCTTGCATTATACTCGTTAACAGGCAAACCGGTAATTAGCGTTACTTGTATACCTACAGACTTCAACATGACTGTATTTATTCACTACAGAATTTTGTGAATAAATACAGTATTTAAAACTGTATGCGTAAAACTGATGGTATATACTTTAATATTGTTAATTGTTTAGTAGATGGTAAACTACAGAATGTTCCACGTAAAACCGGCCCCCTTGCAAGGCGAAATCAAAATATGACTTTGTTTCATTCAGTTTTTGGTAGACTAAGTGCACATTCTTACAGAAGATGTTGGAAACGACATCCTTGTGAATAAATACATCTTTGTGCGCGTGTTACCATATTCGGGTACACCGTACGCAAAACGGGGACTCCAATAGTCTCAACAGCGCTTCGTATGTCCTTCCTCAGTTCATCTAAAGTGTGAGGATTTGATTTGTAAACTTTGCCCTTCAAGTATCCCCACACATAAAAATCACACGTTGACAAATCCGGGGAACGTGGGGGCCACAAACCTTTGCTGACAGTTCGTTCCTCTGTGCCAGCTTTATAAGTATTATGAATATTTAACAACACAGACAGGAAATAATATATATCTCTGTGCAGGGTTTAGGGCGATTATCTTCGCAGCAAGCGATTTGTATCTGCAATCAACATACGTTAAGACAAAAATGCATTAAGAATATGAACCTAAATTAACTTTGACCTAAGTGATAGTGTTGATATCCAGCGTCAGATTTAATGAAAATGAAACGTGCGAACAGACAGATGGACGGACGAACAAGATACCGGTATGTGCTACTACCATTCTGAGCATTACGTAGGAGAATTAATAAAGGAACCTTCAGAGGAGGGGATTAGTCGCTGGCCAAGATTCGAACAGGAATCCTCTTTAACGTTGATCAGACGACCTTGCTTGGTAGACAATGACTACTACATAAGTTTATGCAGGTACACTTGCCGTGAATGCAAACTCTTTCTGTCGGCTGGGATCCTAAGAACACTTTCACTGTCATATCGAGGCCACACAGACAAAAGAATCTTACCAAGGTGAATTAGGCATGAGTGCCTATTCTACTTGACACAGTTTCTAGCCCAGTGTCTCCATAGAGTAATTAATTCTTCGTAGGGCAGTATGCACCATTTACTTTAACGTTAAAAACATATTTTTCCATTATAATTTTACTTGCGTGGTCTGGTTCTCAGAAGGTTCAAGTAATTAAAGATAAGACTCTGCACCTCTATCCCACAGATATCGGCTGCTGAAACATGCAAAACTGCCCCCGCCATCCCTAAGCGCTGCGCTACGTAAAGGGCAGAAAAGTCTCAAACAGTCGTAACTTCAGTACTAGAAGAGGATATTGGTCAGCTTCGCCCTTCGACTGCTTTACCATCAAAAATATACAGCCCACTACCCAATGGGCAGGAAACTGCGTGGTTACCAGTGGTTACCAGTGGCTGTGTGTATGTGGTGGCGCACAGACTAGCTTTTACTGTGCCAATCTTTCAGCCATTGTTCACTGAATGCAGTATCCAGTGTACTCCTAGGTGCTAACGTGTACAGTATAACTCCAATTATCGGGAAAAATTGGGACCGCCAGGCGTCCGAATATGCAGAAAAGCCGGATAACAGAATTTTTCTTCATAAATATGCTACATTGGTAGTTTAAAGTGAAAAAAAAAATTCTACAAACGGCTATTTTAAGCTACATATTTATTTACGTACAAAAACATTAATACGTAATTTCTTATATGTGTTTGACAACTGGAAATTCCTTGTCTAATTTGGGAACCCCTTTGGCTATTACTATTTACAGTACGTACCTGCGTCTAAACTTTTCGATCGCGCCTGATTTGAAGTTCTAGACAGCCATAACACTTACAGTACTCTAATCGGTCCAATAACCGGTAATTTCATGGAAAATTAGTTTTGTAGAAGTCTCAACAAAAGTTACCTGAAGGGCCAAGCCGATCCGGATAATTGGCGATCCGGATAACCAGAGTCGGGATAATTGGAGTTATGCTGTACTGATTTTACAGTCCTGTGTTTGCTGTCTTAAGCCGCCCCACTTTAATGGCGTTGAAGCCATCCAAGTACACAGACTACGTCAATGAAGCAAGAATGTGAAACACTTGTGGCTAGCGGACCCCCAGACATTCCACAGAAGTATTCTACCTGAGCCAAACACAAAAACCCCTTGACATTAAATCGTCTGAAAAACTACTATCAAGGACGTGTGCCGAAGTCACACGCAGCCAAGTTTATATTTTTTTCACAGACTTGGATGCCACAACTGGACGAGATTTATTCATCGCTTTCCCAACCGACATAACTTGTATAAAGGCGTTACGCTTAATGGCGTTATGTAAGTCCAGTACTTCAGCGTTGCTGACGTGTACTAACTTCAACAGGGATGAATACACACGGTAGACGACTTGGTGAAATATTATATATTTCAGTTTTAAAATTTGAAGCTGAAAAAGGCAAAAATGAACATGTGTTAACACTGAAACCAAATAAAATACGACTGACTCCATAAAACAGAGGCTTTGAGCAGCTGATAGTCGCTCAACTAATCAAGAAATTTCTCGTCTTTCACGAAATCCGGAGATACATAACCGCGTTTTACAAGATCCAGGCACTGGTCCCTACCCACTGCCATTCCATATTTTCAAAAACTTTCCCGTTAGGATCCAGTTTCGGCAGTGTTACCCATATACGCACATGACTGCAAAGTGATCTTTTATCTTGAGATTTATATTACAGTTCTCTTGACACAGTACACATCAGCACAATAATAAAGTACCAAAATCCCTCAGTCTAATGAATGGGGAGATAAAGAAACAAGTAACTATATTCCGGTGCAAGATCTGTTTGAAAAGTTTATACTTCTGCCTACACTTTGGATCAAATCACGTGCATTCATACAACCGGAAGTACATTAATACATTCACAAAACCCGCCACTGGACCCTATGCTGACCAAAGTGAATCCAGGCCACACATTCACGCAACATAAAATACTATATCATCCTCCCATTTATATGCCTCCTACGCAAAATTATTCCTTGATATTTACTAGCCAAAAGCGTTTATCACTACCATGCATGCAACACGTCCCGTCCATATCATGATTAAAACAACACTAATTAGTTTTAAAACAGCCTAACATAACCCAATGTTTGACACGCGTCCTAACGAAGTGGGTGTGATTAAAGATTCAGACAACTTAGCAGGCTCAATGTATTGCAGATATTAGCAACCCCGTAAACGGACGTCGATGAGGCCAAAATCGTGAGCGCGAAAGACTTTCCAATCTTGAAAAACAGACTCAATCACGTAAACATAGTCTTTGTTCAATATACAAATCTTCTGGGATATGCCACGTTGTCGATTGGAAAAGTCACCATATTTACGGCTTGTTAACTCTTTATCAATCGCCACGGTGTCACATCCCTGAAGACTTAAATCTTAATGTATACGGTTGCGACAATTTCAAACCTCGCATAGTCTTCAGCACAACAACGAGATCTAGCACAATAACACTCCTCCGTTAGCACGCGTTTGGACACGATGGATTAAAAAAAAAACACAAACTGGGTGTTTTCACAATTAAACGACATTGATTCACGCACTTTCACTTCACTAGATCACTTGATGAACTCACAGTAAAGTGTGCCCATGTCTAAGTAACTCGACGCACAACTAAAAAAGGAAAATTATTACTTGGCTGCCTTAGCAGCAGGTAGCGGTAGTGGTGGTTACGCGCTGTTGGCTTCCCCACACTTTCTCTCTCCCTCTCTTTCTTAAGACACGTCCGAAGTCCCTCGATTTCATGATGAATGCTTGTACTGCTAGGCGGAAGGTTGATAATATATATCAGTGCTTCGTTACATCAGGTAGTAAGCTACAGTATTATCAGGACAAGAAGCACACCACTAATTTTCTGATATTTTCGTTAAGACTCTGACAGCCAGCTATTCAGCTTACACTGATAACTGGGCAGCGGGTTCTCCGAAACGTAGCTTAGTTCTACAGGATTACACTGGGTCACACTCTAGAATACAAGGATCTTGGGCACATTCAATGCTTCTGAGTGTGACAAAATGCGAAGGATACTGTGATCATCAAATTCTGTTATTTGAACCTATTATGAACCTCCTCAATCCAGTACATACCTTCGCCCTCTCTACCTCTATGATCCATAATAACGTTTCCATCCTATATACGACTGGATTTCCCAAATGGCACCGCTCATTGAGCATTTTAAGCAAGTCTAACGGCGACGAATTCACAAAATGCCGCCACTGTAAATAAATATAAACAGGTTTACTGCGGTCAGCAATTTCACTCTATTTCTTCAACACCCGTTATCGATTCTACGCTTAATTTCCCACGTGGACTTTTCCTCTGAACTCTTACCAATCAAAATTTCTTTCTCCCCGTCCGTGCACTATGTCTCGCACAGTGCAGCTTCCTCTGTCTTAACAACGGTCAATTCGAGCTGACAGAATGATAGCCGATTTCATGCTACATGCATGTCCTTTCCTGAATACTGATAGTTTACACATTATTCACATTTACACATTATTATTATTATTATTATTATTATTATTATTGAGATGTCTTTCGAAAATGGTATTAAACCAACAACGCGCGTCGCCATACTACGAAAGGCCGTAACTTGGCGCTGTCATAAATCCGCTCATATCTCCAGCATCTACTTGACTGTTTATTTTTATCCTGCCACCACTATGTTGACTCCTTTTTTATTTAACGGAGCTTTTGCAAATGTACACGTTATAATAACATCGATTGTTAAGGTGATTATAAAGAATAGAAAGTACATATGTAGCCTGTGTTCATAGAACAGGCCTATATAAAGACAACACTTTGAAATGCAGATTTACCAAATATTCTGAGGGTGATCAAATAAAGGACATGAGGTGGATTGGGCATACAGCATCCAAATAAACAAGAAAATGCACATAAAACCCTGGTAGGAAACTTGAAAAGGAAATACTAATTTTAGACCTAGAAATAAATGGGACGATAATAAAGAGGATTTTAAAGAAACAGGCCGTAAGGATGTGGGCTGGATCCATTTCGATTGAGCTCTTACTCACACCGCAATAAACTTCTGGGCTCCATAAAGAGGGGCAGTGGTTTCATGGGTCTTCAACATGAAACCTTATTTGTCCTTATGTGGCGCTGGACACGAGACTGACTACCTTGCAATTAAATAATCCAACCTTCAATGTGCGTTCTTTAAGCTGCACAATACGAAGGTTGTCGCTGTGCCTGAACATCACAAGACGAGCAACAGAGGTCGCGGAGGTAAAGTTCCGCTCATTCTCGCTCTCAGTTCAATATCAGGTCATTTTACTAACCAACCAACCAACCAACCAACCAACCAACCAACCAACCAACTATCTAACTAACTAACTAACTAACTAACTAACTAACTAACTAACTAACTAACTCCAAGGAGCAGAGGCCTTATTGAAAAGCTAACAGTTTCTCAGCTAGTCAAGAAATCCCCCGCATTTTGTGGAACCCGAAGGTTCATTACCGCATTTATAAAAGCCGGCCACCTTCCCTATCCTGAGCCAGCGCAATCCGTCCATGCCCCCATCCCACTTCTTGAAGATCCATTTTCATATCATTCTGCCATCTACGCCTGGGTCTCCCAAGTGGTCGCCTTCCCTCAGGTCTCCCCACCAAAATCCGGTATGCACCTCTCTCCTCCCCCATACGTGCCACATGCCCCGCCCATCTCAGTCTTCTCGATTTGATTACCCGAATAATATTTGGTGATGAGTACAGGTCATTAAGTTCCTCGTTATGTAGTCTTCTCCAATCCCCTGTCGCCTCGTCCCTCTTAGGCCCAAATATCCCCCTCAGCACCCTATTCTCGAACGTCCTCAGCCTTTATTCGTCCCTCAGTGTCAGAGACCAAGTTTCACACCCATACAAAACAGCAGGTAAAATTATAGTTCTGTATACCCTAATCATTGTATTTTTGGATAGCAACTTGGAAGACAAAAGATTCTACACCGAATGATAGCAAGCATTTCAGGTCATTTTACAGCCAGATAAATTTCCCCTGACCAGTTTACCCATTCCACAGAGTGCTGAGTGTACCTCAGAAGCATTCGGGGCGGTATCAAACTCGGTCACGCCTATGCAGCATTCTGTTGCACCGTGTAAAAAAAAAAGTGTATTCAATAGCAGAAGATCTGGGCAAATGTCAGGCATTGCTTTAGTGATTACAAAAATGTCCCCGTTATTCCTGATGTTTTGCATCAGTGCAAGATATAAACCATGTTACGTCGTTAAATAAGAAGTCGGTCCAGCAATCTTCTTTCTGAATGATGCCTTTAATGGTACTTCACAATTACCGGTAGCCCTTTGAAGAACAACGTTCCTCTAAATTATATGCATATATATGTATATGTACATACACTCAACTTCAGTTCCCACCTCACAGAGAACACACTCGATATCCACTGCAAAACAAATTGTTTAATGCTGTTTAGAGAAAAAAATCTGCATGTTGTAAGATTGTATGGATCACACAAAGATACAGAGTAGCAAAATTAATTTTCGTAATGTTATATCTGGTGCTACATACTGTTTGTTGTGTCTGGTCTTAAACGGCTAAATAGCATGACAGGAAGATACCGACGGCACATTCTTTTGCTGTATGAACGGAGAGAGTAATGCGCAATTATGGAAGATATCCCCCAAAGTGGCGATGTCGTTTACCGTGCGGAATGTCTGCAGTCACTCAACCTTAACGGCGAACAAAGTGTAGCCTAATAATCCCATGGTGCACCATTTTACATGAGCATCAAATATTTCTTCAAACGTCTCGCGTTTGCTGTTTTTATGTAAAACGACATTTTGCAACATCAGTATAAACCTGGCCCTGAATTATCTTACGTCATATCAATCAACGTAATATGCGGTGCAATTCTAACAGGGGTGAATCTTTCAGGGTTCTTTATCTTTATTTGCGTTTCATTCATTATTGCTTCCTTTCTTCCATCTTATCTTAAAAAGGCTTATTGCTTTTAAGATGGAAATTATTTAAATTATATATATATATAAATTCAATCCCTAACTCACCGAAAACACATCGCATCAAAGACCAATCAGTCAATGATGTTTAGAGAAATAACTGCTGTTTGTTGTGACAGTTATACGGAACACACACAATGTGTAACAAATGCACATTTCGTAATTGTTAATGCAGATGCTATATATGGTAAAGATTTTGCCTTAAATATTTAAAAATGCCCTTAACGTACCGTGACATTGAGGGGGCAGTTACTCCTTACGCAATTCGAGGGCTAGAAAACCAATCTTGACCAATCAAAATTACTTCCCGCTATAAATACAGAACGAAACGTTAAATGATTCAAGCATGAAGGAATCAATTTTCATTGTCAATTAATTATTTTGCATTACAGATTATCCAGAAGACGTCATTTAAGTATCACATTGTTATATGGGAAAGAACAATTTAGTTGTTGTCTCTATTCGCTTGGAGAGATTTCGTATGCTCTACGACCGCTGATTGCTCAAGTATAATGCTGTAAGAGTTCCAAGAAACGCCAGACGGAATAAAATATAAGCATACGTTGCAAGACTCTAGTTGTTACATGTGCAATAAGAAAACTAGTTGGAGGTCTGGCATAACAAAAGACGATATCCGCCGTCTAAACGCCTGCTACGTAATTTGGGCTGCGCGCCCAGCCGTGTTTCCTGTGTTGGTGCGCAGTGTTACAGTCCTTCAGAAAACATCACCAAACTTTGCAGAAATCTCAAACATTAAAAGCATCTGAAGCTTTTCCAGGTCTCACCTTCGACGGTCAAGATGCCTTCTTGTACAACTTGACCCTCGTGCGACCGACATAATGTCCCGAAAAGTCGGTACCAAACTACCAATCTACGTTGCACAACATTTCAGAAAAGCGAAGACATAACTGCACGGCGGCCAAAGCCTCAAATTTCCCATCTCACTCCATTACACTCCCTTACACCCTATTTGTCGAGATCAAAATTAACCTTATCCATTCACTAACGCTAAAGTCTCCAAAGCGTTGTTTCCCTCACTATTACATGCATTTCTCATGTATCTAATTCTATAAGCTTATGTCCTATCCATTTCATAAACTGTATGTCCTCACTCTAATAACAGGACGCAAAAAATACAAATTGATCTTCTTGTTATGTGGCTGTATCATCGTAATAATAATAATAATAATAATAATAATAATAATAATAATGAAGACAGCGTTTTATGCATCATGCATAGCAAGCGCAGAATACCTGCGACACTGTATACCTTAGAAACATGGTTTATTTCAGGTATATAAGTGTGAATACCCTGCATAAAGGGATAATAATAATAATAATAATAATAATAATAATAATAATGTTGCAAATTTTAGGAGACAGAAATGTGATCGACAAAGAAGCCCAGAAGTTTCTAAAATATAACGACCTTACAACATAAATATGGCGCACGTGGAACGTACAAAACAAAAGTGATTCCAGTAATAACTGGGGCAACTGGATCCATGTCAGAGTCACTCAGAAAGTAGGGCGTACTTGAGCAACATACCGGGAAAGCACGAACTCAAGGGAATACACAAAACAGCCATATTGGACACAGCACACATACTTAGGAACGTAATAATGTAAAAGTACATAAATATTTAACGCAGGAAATAACATTACATATAGCGTAAAATGTAAATAAAGAATAGCTACAAAATTATATATCCTAGAAACATGGTTTGTTTCGGGTATATAATTGTAAATACCCTGCATAGAGGTGATAACGAGTAGTAGTAGTAGTAGTAGTAGTAGTAGTAGTAGTAGTAGTAGTAGCAGCTAGAGTTTCAAGCTGTACATGTGCTTGAGCAACATGTCATGAACTCATAAAAGCAAATGGTGGTAATGCTCCACGCAGTAGCGTAGATTGCCGATTGGAGGTCCCCCACAACTCAGTAAATAGGGGTCCCCTGTAATTATTAACGAAATTATTCCCACATGACTCCGCGTAATATCCCAGAAGATCGCAGATCGCATCAACATCGCGGTGGAAGCCTGAAATCGAGAACATTTGCGTCCGTCAAGAGAAAGGAATGCGACCCGAAAGAACCCACAACAAATTCTGTATCCCCTAACTATGGACGCCCCCACTCACTACGGCCTGCGGGGGCCTTAACCACATCACTGCCTCCACGCACTCTCACAGCTAGCCTCGTTACTAGATGAACCTTAGTCGTCACTAGGCACTTTATACTTGGGAAGTCACAGCCAGCATCCTTTAGACTGAGGGACTAAATTGACCAATCTAAACGCTACGACGAACACAATGATTTCTGGCCTGTCAAGGAATGGAAGTTCTGTGTTCCATCCCATAGCTCATCGATTCCTAAGTGAGCTATCCAAACTCATCTCTCAATAGAGCAGTTTCATTGTTAAAGAGTCCCTTTGAAAGCCAGGAAACAAATAATTATGTTTGTTGTTTTATCTGACAAGACTAACAATAACAATGCTATTTCTCTCTTCCTTTATCGCTCAACAGCCATCTCAGCACTTATTAGCTCAGCCAATAAGGCGACTGGTTGTAGGACGACGTCTGCTGTTTGGTTGCCAGCAGGAACAGGGTTTCTCTTCCCTACTACACGGGGGTTAACCTACCGTTCTACTAGGATACACCAGGGCTCCTTTTTCAGTAGGAAAGTTATCTCAGTTCAAATCGGTTCTATGCAATGTCAAGGCAAATGTGCGTAGAGCTTTATCACACTCCCTTACACATCTACGTAATGCTTATATACTTGGGGCACCTTAGAGCTAAGACCAAGGGAAACGCTAATGCTGAGACCAGAAACGAGGACACACACGTATGAATATGCCAATCAGGAATATCCGCGTTACCTTCATACCTTTGTTAGAAGGAGCGAAATGTTCTAAAATGGATAAAACAGTGAATCGATTACTCATCTTTCCGTTGAGTTCTGTGCTCTACAAGGGTTTCATATATCCTACTTCAGTCACATTCTTTGGTCTGCTCGTCTTCCTGCTTGTATAGTAAATCACAAGAAATAAGCAACACTGAAAATATAGAAGAAATGCGCAAGACCAGTAAAAATAGCATTGCAAGGTAGCTGCTCTTTCCCAAACTCCCGATAAAAGAGAGGAAAGTGATAAAAAGGTAGAGAAAAGAATCGATCATTGGAGACAACGAGTAAAATCTCTCACCTGCTATCGCTGCTAAATGCCTACTGCAGAAATCTACACCCTCCCGTCTCTTCTCTACAATCCAAGATTTAAATATTATAGCTTTAGTTTCAGTGACCATTTTGAGGTCCTAACAGCGACGTTCCTGAAAATTCCCATTTTCTGTGATAGTGATGCGTGTCGACTGGTTTCAGAGAATCGTACTTCCTTCACAGACGACGTCAAGCTGTTCAAGAATGGATGAGTGCTTGGCCCTGAAGACAAAGTTAATCAGTATTCTTGCCTTGAAAATCTAATGGTGTGTAATTACAGCTGTATTAGTTTCTGAAACATTGTTTTGGATGAGAAGTGTCGATACTTGTTTGTTATACAGCCTTAAAATATCAGTTCAGACCAGTCCGGATTATCCCAGGTAATGTGGAACGAAGGAACCTCGAGTAATCAAAAACTCAGATAAAACGGGAGGTTTCGTCACAATTTTAAATTTGATCCAAATTCAAAATTTCTACTTCAATAATTTTTTTAATTTAGCAGTAAATGTTATTTCTTCCGTACTAACTGATAACTTTTCCCCATGGATGTTCAGATTTCTAACTTCAAAACTTTCTTTCCAAAGATCCAACCAACCAATACTTGCGGTAAATTGTTCTTCCCCTGCATTACAATGCTTATGAAATTGTAAAGCCTTAGCCTGTAAAATCGGTCCAGAAATCGGGCTTCCTGTGTCTCTGATTTGTGTGAACCACAAGAAAGAGCTTCAGAAGTGTGTCTTTGATGGCGAAGTATACACAACTTTTTGACAATTCACCTCGGATAATGCGGAACCTCGGTTAAAAGAGTCTTGGTTAATCGGGACTCTACTGTGTTTGTACTCCAACCGGCAACATCGTTCCGTTGTAACTAACAAGCTGCTGAAACAACTGCCAGCTTAATGCGAGTAACGGGACAAAAGCAAGGGCCGAGTTCTTTCACACGAAGTATTTAGCAACTTATTGTGGCGTCATTATCGCACCGGAAACACTTCCGTCTGTCTTCCGAAAGTACCCTTTCGTTTCTCACATTTTGCCCTTCCTGACCGAATTCTCACTCAGACTGACGCGCTGTAACACGTTTATGCATAATTGTTATTGCTCTACCGGCGAATGTTTGCTTGTGAATTATGTGAAAAGAAGCGGCTGTATCTTATGTGCAGATACTCTGATTCCATCTACGTGGAACAGCCGAGAATAACACGAAAAATCTCGGTCAGGGCAAATCATCTGCGGACCTAGCACTGTATGGAGTACGAAATTCACTACAACTAAACACAGAAATAAACAGAAAATGCAAGAAGAGAAAGGAGCAAAGAAAAAGTAAGTATGTAAACAGAGAAGCAGACAAAGAACCGTTGACATGTTGCTCTATATCATTCGTGTCTCAACTTTTTCAAATTCAGAGCAGGATGCACCTGTTACAACCCAACCGGAACTCAGGCAGGTGGCAGCCGGCAGGAAGTAGTTGTGGGTGCCACTCCCTCTTCTTATCCCCTGCACAATGTCGGTGTTCCCAGAGCAGTGAAGTGCAATGTTTACCGCGTCAGCTTTGTACTTGGGCGGCCATGGAGACCGGCTCTATTGAGATCGTCATGATTTTGCTCAGTTCCTTTTTTGGGTAACACCTTGAAGTAAGCTACAAACATTTTATTCGACATTATTTAAAATTCTGTCACACAAAATCGTGATACCACAGACAAGATACCCTCCGCACTCACAGAAGGTCTTCAAATAAGTACATACGTCTTTGATCCTAGTAATGTTCATATCTACTGAACTTACTGATTTATTATTCAACTGAAATAAGGAAAAATACGTTTTTGTGAGATGTCTAAATTCGAATGCGTGCAAACTCATGCGACGTAAACTACAGAATAACAGTGCAAGAAAATATTTCGAATACTGCAGGAAATCAAACTTTGCATGCAAATATTTGTATTACCTGCTTGATATGTTTTACGCACCATATGTAACATTGAATATAGTCACCTCAATTGCTATTAAGCAATTTTTCTTTATCCTGCGTCTGTAACTACCATCTGCGTGTCATCAGTCTGTATGTTCATAAGTAAATATCATTACTGTTCTGGTTTTATCTTTTCCTTTCCCACGGCCGCGTTCCCATATCCCCATTAATTCCACACAATATTAACTCGTCCAACGCAGATTCAGCAAAGAACGACCGCTTTCTACGGAAATGTGCTCCACGTAGAACACGAGTTCATTGTACGCGCAAGAAACTCTGAAAGCCGGATAGTCTGACAGCTTCTGGTGTGGTTACCAGTCTGTGCAGAAGAATACTGAAATATGCCACAGCTGTCTTCTTCTGAATCCTTAGTTATGCGCCATTCATTACCAACCCCCTCATCTGATTCGACGATGAATACCTTATGCGGTTTAAAACGGGAATAAATAGCACGGGCATCAAGGACCGAAAGGCCCATGTCATGACTCAAGCGGTCAATTGCCGGCCTCTTACTTGGCAGTTCCAAGTTCGAAACCAGGCCAAGTGGTGGTGGCAAGAGTTTTTCTCGGATTACGTGGCTGTTCCGGGCGAGTGTTGTTCCCCCGACGTTATCGTCTAGCACTGATGCTATATAACATTGACAATTTACAACGTGGTTAAAAACACACTTAATATAACTAAATTTGGAAGCTACAACTATAATTGTGATGATAATAACCATTATAATACTTCACAGGCAGTTTCGAAAAATTTGTGTCTCAAAAGATTATTAACCCTTTAAAGAAAAAGCGTATCTGTTTTATATAAGGACTCAGTGCGTACCGCGCTGTAAACATAAACATTCGGTTATAAAAACCAATCTCTTAATGTTTGATAAGGCAAACGTTGCTGCTTGTTCTGAGATCCGTACAAAACACATAAACGCAATGTGGGCACCACGTAGAATTTTTTAATGTTAAACCTGGTGGTATGTAAAGTTACCGCTAGGCTTTAAAAGGTTAACGTAAATGTTAAAGAATTACAATATGTAAATACTCACAAAAAATCAGCCACAGCCAACTCTGTTATATCTCTTTATTTAGAGAGTCCGAGCTGCTAGTTTCGGCCTAATACGGCCATCATCAGGCTGCTCTAAACAACATGAACATTGAACCCCTACTTTCAGAAACGGAAGGCCCTCCTCTTCACAGTGGACGGTTAGCGAGTTGCTACGGGCTGAGCGGTCCGGGGTCGAATAAAAGAATAAAGACACAAAAAAATCCCGGTGGGGGCGAGATTTTTTGCCCTCATCCAGGCCGGTCCTGGAGCCTACCCATGGTCCACCTATGGGCCTACATGAGTACCGGGTCTCTTTCCCGGTGGTATAGCGGCCGGGGCGTGGCGTTGACCCCCACCCCATCTAGCGCCGAGGTTAAAGAAAGAGTAGAGCTACGCCTGTACTTCCCCTCTGGGCCTTCATGGCCTGTTTTAGGGTGAACTTTTAAACACGGTGGATAAAGTTAAAAGTAAAGTTGTTCCTGTCCGCTCCAATAAGGCATACAGGGAAAGCAGATGTATATTTCCACTCATTTTTAAACTCTGCATAAGATGGAGGTGAGTTAATATGTAGGGCGCAGTTTTAATTCAGTAAGCCATTTCTGATAAAGCGGAAGTAATAAGCCTCTCTAGGCCTATTTATGAGTACACGCAGTGGGCCTGGTTACCATGACGTTCTTGTGCGACACAGTTAAAAAAAATTTGGAATTAACAGTGTAAATCGTGTAATGAAATACTTTCGTCGGTTATAGGGAACAGAATAAATTACATTACTGAATAATTTTCAGGATTTTCCAACAAAATGGATGAAGTTAGGTGCGCTGAAAACGAAAATTACAAGAAAAATCCTCGTAGCACGTACAGGTTTTGTATTCTACATTATGTATGTTTCCTGTCTCCAGATTGAACTTGTGTCGCCCTTGCCCTCCCCCCTCAAAGCCACGCGCTATGAACATCAATCCCCAGCCGAAACCCGCAGAAACGGAATTTGAGATTTCAAGCAAAACACCAATTTTGCGATTGTTCAGTCTGCACTCAGGGTCGAGGTCAATGACAGGAACCACAAATGAAAGGCAAGGCAGAAAGGAAAGGAAAAGAGGGGAGGACAAGAGGGACGCAAGTGCCATCTGCAGGAAGGAACGCTACCTACGGCACGTGTGAAGCGAATCTGCTGTGAATTCGTAACAAGACAGCCAATAGGTGTATAACGTTAATTGAGGCGCGTTCGTGGAACCACTGTTCCGTGGAAAAGCAATAAGTATTACATATTCTGAGTGTGTGTTTGTAGCCTTAGTTATCCAGCATGCAAAGCGCATGTGCCATAGTGCCATCTGTGGTCTGTCTGGCTCTACGATATTTTTCCACACTATTTCAGAAAAAAAGGTGTTGAACATAAAATGTGTGTTTTGCTTCCCTCTACAAATTTTGTCTGAAACGTTTCTGATTCTAAGAAGAATTGAGCGAGATATTACCATAAATGTATTTGGTCTTCATGTAAAGCACCCGCTATTCTTGTCAGATTTCAATGAAAGTCGAATGTTCCCCACAGATTTTCGAAAAATATTTAAATACTAAATTTAATGAAAATACGTCCAGTGGGAGCTGAGTTGTTCCATGCAGACGGAAGGACAGACGGATGGACAGAGACACAGATACGACGAAGCTATATTCGCTTTTCGTAATGTTGCCAAAACCTCGTTGACCACTGTTATCTACACAATGAGAAACTACGTAATTTACCTAAAATTTATTGGCTTAGTTTCCAAGGCCAAAATTGTTACGCATCTAGGAAACCGGCGATCTAAGCCACTCATGTACGATCCTTGTTGACCCAGCTGCGGGCACATGAAGGGGCTCGCATCCTACATCTCACATTTTTTAACGGACATAAATCATAAATTCCGGGACAGGAAAAACTGTAAAATATAAGTGGAGCAATCTGAAGGTATTACACAGGCAATTACGCGGATTTTTTACACATACTGAATCCACAGCTTCAAATTTCACTGCAGCAAAATCTAAAGAAAAATTCTACCTCCTTGTTCCATATTGAGCGCTTATTTCACTAAGAAGTATAGGCCTACTCTATTCACGTGACTGTCCGTAAGTTACGGCAAAGGTAAGTCCCTGTATTCAATTAAGTATCGCGTCCTTAGGGGAAAGTGGGGATATAGGTCCACTCATTTGTAACCTCAGCACTAGATAAGGTGATTATTTAGCCTCGTGTTTCTGCCGCTATACCTCGGCTAAAGAGCCCTGGTACCTATGACCAATGTAAGTAATAAGTTGGAAATCTAGGCGTGATTACCATTATTTTTTTTACTCAGCTATGCGGTTACTTCACCATGTAGGCCCAGAAAAGAGACAGCGTGAATCATAAATTCTGGGTCATAAGAAACTGTAAAATATAGGTACAGCACTCTGTAGGCATTACTGAGGCAATTACGCGGAGTGGATGAAAATCGAGCACTATGGCTTTGTCAAGAATCTTACATGTAACTCACAATGGGTAAATAAGAAATTAACCCACAGTTTCGGTCAGAAATATTGAGGAAAATACGTCGATAAAGAGGACGCTATAACAAGACAGTGAAGAACGTTGCATATGGGGAGCTCCATAATTTATGTCCTTCACCCAGTGTTGTTACAGATGTTAAGTCAATGTGGAGGGGAGCGGCAAGCATGCGAGACTTGCGGAAAGCGCATACGTTGGTCAGAAAAACTCGAGACGAAACCAATTAGGACATACTGTAGTAGATTTGAGGATAATATTAAAAGGGATCTTGGAGAATATCGCGTGAATTTGTGGACTTTATTCAACTGGCCCAAGGAAGGTGCCAGAATATGTTTCTTTTGAAAACTGAGATTAATCACATAGCGCAGTAATAGGAAATGTCAGATTGTAGTATTCTGGTTCATATTTTGTCCTTCAAGTGCATCTTGAGCTTGGTTACTTTGTAAATGTGGAATTTCTCAAATGTGTCCAAATGACAAGCGTAGAGTAGTTTACAGTCCAATTTTTGAAGCTACAATTAGAAAGTAACCCAGTAGCAAGATTAGCTTCGTGATAGCCACTACAGTAACAATTAACTGCCTGCCAGTGTAGGATCGGCAATCATTACAAGTACAAGCAGGAAGAATAACCGTAAATACACAACATCATATCAAATGTGTCTGGAGAGCATTTGTTGCATTCAACTCTTCACTTACTTCTTATCGTTACGTTTCAGTATTTCAAAAAGCTAAGTATTCACGCAGCAAAATAAGAATCTCGTGCTAATCAGATATGAACTGTTGACTCTGTATTGGACAGTACAGCTGCAAACAGATTAAAATGTACTGAATATTACAATTAAAATATTTTGTTTTAATTTAATTTAATTTAATCTCATGTGTGGTTTAAATCTTTTTACCATTTTATATTCCATACGCTTAACACAGTTACGTGTTATAATTTTTACCATAAGATTAGTGTAATTATAAGGTAGACAAAATTTCAGTAAAGCATATGACTACAGAATTTGGGCGAAGATAAAAATATTATATATAAACATGATGTATTGAGTTTAAAATTGCTAATTCCGTGCGTTGATGATATATTGAATCGCAGGAGTTCAAAACATTGATCTGATACTTTAAATGTCTTATGTTCAGTGCACTGGAATTTGAAAAATGTTTGAATTTAATCTGATAATAGCTAATATTGGCCGAAATATGCAGTCAAATTTTATATTAATTAATAAAGAAACTTAAGACTTTACTTATTAACATAATAGCAGTGAAAATTGTATTTTGGTTTATTCATCCTGAAGAGTAAAACCTTAAACACCCTTGTCGTGAAAAAAAAAAAAACAGGAACTTATAACACAGAGACCCTTGAGCAGCTCTCCTAGCCTCACCTAACTGTTGGCGATATGTTACAGCTACAGATATACCGATATGAGGATTATCTCTGACAAAATCAGGGATGCAAGCAGAATCACTTAGCGAGAGTAAAGGCAACACGCGGGCAGGTTTGTGTCAACATTCGACGAGACAACTGAACTTGTGGGTGAGACGATTATGTGCTTGCGTTTTCCAGTCCGGTGTTTATGTGTACTCCCGCCTCAGATCTTGCTGAGTGCAGAACATCGTGACCCCTTCAGGGGATGAACAAGGAATGTTGTTGCTCTCCAAATCACTGGCAAAGGACAGAAGATTGCAGTGGGAATTCTTCAAGCTAACAGAGTGCACTTCATTATCATTCGCGACTAAGTATTGGTCTGAGACAGGCGCGCACCGAGGATTTTTCCTTTGGGGGGGGGGGGGCGCCGACCCTGAGGCTATATATAATTTATGTTCGATTTTAAAAATTATGTTATAAAATCATGTTGTAAGCACAACATAACACTGTCTGCAACTGCATTTATATACATACGAATATAACTACATGTTCCATGGCTCAACCACAGTGTTCACAATCTTCTTGTTTTTTTAAGTTTTATTAATTCATTTTCAAAATTATGATGTAGTAGCCATCAGCCGATTTCAGTGGCTGATGTCGGCTGAAGGGTAAATCACGAAAAACTTTTGATGTCGTAATATCTACAAAATCTATGTTTTCATAATTTCGGTTTTGGAGGTGGGGCTTGGGGTACTGCCGACCGGCAGACCCCCCTTGGGTGCGCCCCTGGCCAGAAAGACTTACTTACAAGGTGTAGGTTAGAAGGAGAGATTTCATGGGTTTAAAATTAGATAATGAAGATTCTGTGTACTACAATTCACTGTAAACTTCATTCAGCTACAACAGCTAGCAGATGAAAGAGATGCTTATCTGAACTAAACTGAACTGTTGCGGATTCTTTCACGAGGAATAAAGAGGAAATGGCTTTAAAATGCCAGCTTCACCTATTATGTAACTCTAAGAATGCATACTATTGCGTGCTTCAGAATGTAATCACTAGCTGTTGCTGTATACACAATTTCTACCGGTTGATATGGGCGCTGTATCTACAAGGTTGGTGCAGATCAATTTGTGATTACGTAGCCATTCCTGACCGAGAGGAGATGGGGTTACGACTTATAGGACTTTGGTGGAATAATAATATAATTACAGTATAACTCCAATTATCCGGACGCTGGTTATCCGGATCGGCTTGGCCTTTCAGGTAACTTTGTCGAGAATTTTACAAAATTCATTTGCCTTGACATTACCGGTTATCGAATCGAGTACGGTACTGTAAGGTGTTAATGGCTGTCTAGAACTTCAAATCACGCGTGGTCGAAGGGTTTAGACGCAGGTACATATTGTAAATAGTAACAGCCCAAGGGGTTCCCAAATTATTAATTATTAAATATAATTAAATTATTAAGTACTAATATTTTATTTGTATGTAAATAAATATGTAGCCTAAAATAGCCGTCTGCAGAAAATTTTTCTTCCACTTTAAACTGCCAATGTAGCCTATTTTCAAAGAAAAATCCAGTTATCCGGATTCTCTGCATATCCAGACGGCTAGCGGTCCCAATTAATCCGGATAATTGGAGTTATACTGTACATAGTTTTTGCTGGTAAGTGAAATCGAAACATCGTACAGCTGCTGAAGCGAGGGCAGTAGCCGACATTAAAAGCATATTACTAAACTAATATACAAAATCATGTAACAAATAAAGGCATTCACAGGAACACCATGGGGACATTTTACATACATACACACACACACACACACACACACACACACACACACACACACACACACACAGAAGCAAAACTGGATAACCACATAAATGACAAGAACACAGACATGCAACGTACATTATTGGATGAAATCCTTCAGAACAACCGTAAGCTAGATGGCGCACGTATATCACGGTAAGAACCAACAAAGCAGGCGTCAGTAAGGAGCTGTCACTCACAGTGGAAACATCACACAGCGAGACCAGGGGAATGACCCCATAACAAAGCTGTTGAGTGACCGATTGAAATGGCCGCGGATAGCGAGTTGAAGGCAAAATTGTAGGTAAAGTTTGAAATAAACTGTACTGTGCACAGAAAAAGAAGTTTATATAAAACACTTTATGAAAACTTAAACTTCAACATCGTTACAGGCAATAGAAGAAGGAATAACACAGCAACGGAAAGAGTGAAAAATACGTGATCATAACGGGACCTACCCCGACGTACTTTGTAATAGACAGCCAATTACCGGACCAATATTAGAGAGCTCTAAATAATGGGTTTTTAAATAATGGATTAGATAATGGATTAAAAAGTATAAAAGGGAGAGAAGTTGCGTTGTCATTTTGATACCTGACTACGAACTGGCGTCCTAAATTTTTTAAATTTTAACTTTTGGTTTATGCACCACACCGTTCGTGTCTAATGACACACCACAAAGATTACGTGTCGATTGCAATTTATATTTCATATTTTATGTCATTTGTGAGATCTCGCGAAAACTTTGCATTTTTGTCTTGTATTTTATGTTTTTGTGTAACAAAACGCCTGATCATGATCGGCTTGATCTAAACATGCAGTGTTTGAAAAAATCATAATAATAAATATAGGTTGTGTCAGAAGGAATACGTAGTGTTATATATGTACGTCTGTACATACAACAGGATGGATGGCGTCAAATTAACCTCTTCTTGAACTCCTTAGCCGTAAAGTGTAAGATGAAATTTCACACTCACCTATGTAAAACAGCCGCCGTAGTATTTTTACATATTACTTTCCCTTTCAAATCCTACTTCAGTCCCCATTCATGACAATATTCCTCTCTCAAACGATGCTATACACTGACACCTTAAATATCAAGGCTATATTCGGAAAGTCTCGTGTTCAAATCTTGGTTTGGAGACCGATCACGATGACATGCTTTTCATGATTTCCCTGCAAAATACTGGGATAAATTAACCCTTTAAAGACGAAGCGTATCTGTTTTATATAAGGACTCAGTGCATACCGCGCTGTAAACACTTTCCACCGCGGTTATATGAAAGCCGTCTCTTAATTTTGTATAAGAAAAACATCACTGTGCGTTCTGAGATCCGTACACAACACATAAATGCAATGTGGGCACCACGTAGAATTTGTTAATGTTAAACCTGGCGGTATGTAAAGTTACCGCTAGGCTTTAAAAGGTTAAAGACGTCACGACATTTTTCTTCCACACTTTAAATTCTTAAAGTAAGTTTACCCTATGATTAGATCATGTCTTTATTTTTAAAAGCTTCATTAAACAATAGAAGAATAAAAATATTTGTAAAGGGATATGAAAGTATTGATTTAATCAACGAATCAAACATCCAATCGACGAAGTACGGCCCGACTGAAATTTGACTCAAAATAAGGGAAGAACTCGCTGTGGAGACACATGCAAACAAGGAGAGGCGAAGGAAAAACTAGAGGAACTGCCCACTCCTCTCACAGATCAGGAGGGCGTGTAGTTGCCTTTCCGCTCCATTAAGTCTCTTTATAGCTTCATTCGAATGTAGAGCTCACCGACACCAGTCGGGTGACTATCCACCTTGGCGGCACCATTACTCAATGCTGAACACATTCCAAAACAAACTGGGTTATAGCGCAAGATTGCTTATCTGCATAATGACCTCTCTTTTATGTGCCAATAAGAACTGTGGCACTTTGACAGGCAATTTGGTGCTCTGTATTTCCAAAAGTGTTCGAAAACAAAGTGGATGTATGAAGGATAAAGCATGGAATTAAGGGTAGTAAAAAATGTCTTCGGTAATTCGTACAGGAAATATAACGTACTGAATTTGGAACGTTATATGGACTGGCCATATGGCTAGAATAAATGAGAAAAAATTCACACAGAACTTTGAAGGCAAATGTCTCTGAAAATTACCTCTTGAATGACCGAGCGGAAACTAGGCGGCTAAAATTAAGATGTTGGCTGGTTTACATTAGCCAGAGGAGGAGAAGAAAACGACAATAGGCAGAAAAAGGGCAGCCTCGAGCGTTGTTGTACTGATTATCCGTGGAACTTTCGTCGGTGGCCGCAACAGAGTTTAGCATTTTAACTACAAGACTACACTTTGTACAGCATATGTATTACAAAAAATTCAGACTGCGAATAGCTTCATTACAGTGCAACAAAAACAATAATATCGAAACTTCTAAAAAAAATACAAGTCTAAAGAATGTATTTCAAACTTGAAAATTTCTTTATACAAATAACACCATACAACACGGGCCTCCAACCTTTTATGGCAAGGGGCCACACCCGTTATTGTGGGCTGTCTGCGGGCCGCACGTGCTAGAATAACACGAAGTGGTATACCTAACAGCCTTCATTATTGTGTAATTTTTATACTATGTACATGATTTACAAATGTGGTCGCGGGCTGCACAATACAATCGGGTGGGCCACATGAGGCCCACTGGCCGCGGGTGGGAGAACGATGCCCTACAAGAAACACTTTTTAGTCTTCCTGAGTAGCTATTTCAAGTAGTAGACTTTCCTTCTCATGTTGCTGCATTCATTTGAAAGTAACATGCAAGAGTGTTTAGCTATTACGCTTTTGTATGGCACTGACAGTCCGTGTGTGAGATATTTAACGGCCAAGTTTTTAAGTGAGGAAATGAAAAAAAAATTTAAACACCATGTAAATTTTGGGAAGTCCATATAAATTGTTGCTTCGAAATTAATTCATTTGTTTACGTAAGTCTTTTTCAAGGAGAATATCTGTTTGCAGGTTTCATCTCAAATATTACTAAACGGATTTTAATGGAGTATGATAATGAATGTCTAAATAACAACTTTTCGGGAGAAATAAATCCTTGTTCTTCCAGTTAAACTAGGCCTCACATGAAGGTCACAATAAACTCCATTAGCTCTCTCAGAAATTGTTTATCCCACAAAGACTAGCATGTGGCATACAATAGAGAAGGCCCTAAAATCTGAAAATTTTAAACATTGTAGCGTTTTGGGATATTAAGTCTTTTAGACGGGTAAATGGTTGCTGGAATTTCGGAGGAGCGTAATGCCTTCATGTTTCGTGTCACATCAGTCCTCTTTCTTGGACTGCCTTGACCTTGATCTGAAGGTATTATGTTCCTTTGTACCGTCTCATAAGACTTAAAACTTCATCGTCACTGCTGTGAGAACTTCAAAGCTCTCATTCTAAAATTTTGATTCTAATCTTCACTGTGTGGTCAGTATAATACGGAACACAATATATTTCTTACCCTGTAAACCCTATGATTAGCAGAATTAAATTTACAACAATAGTTCTACATTCTAGATTAAATGACTAACCCCATCTAGCACCAAGGAAAGAATGAGTGGATTTCTACCTCCATCCCCCATACGCGTTAACCCTTTAAAGACGAAGCATATCTGTTTTATATAAGGACTCAGTGCGTACCGCGCTGTAAACACTCTCCACTTCGGTTATAAAAACCAATCTCTTCATGTTTTATAAGGCAAAAGTTGCTGTTTGTTCTGAGAGCCGTACAAAACACATAAACGCAATGTGGGCACCACGTAGATTTTTTTAATGTTAAACCTGGTCGTATGTAAAGTTACCGCTAGGCTTTAAAAGGTTAATGGTGTGCACAGGGAAAACGTCACATTACTTTTCAAACGAATGAATATGAAGGACAACGTTAGACAGCAAATAACGTATGCAAAATCTCTTACTTTTTCTTGAACGCATTCACAGCATTTTCTCAGCACAGAACCCCAGACGCCAAGACATAATATCCATGGAACTATGCCAGACTGGAGATACTGAAGAAATCCACGGGTCATGATACCGGCCCACAAATGGGTGGGAGGATGTTCAAAACGTGACATTATTTCATATAAAACCTCCTCCCCTTCCCCCAGGATCAGTTTTCAATATGCAGAGGGAGTCAACGCCCTTAGCATGGCTGCGTGCATCAGTGGAACAAGCTGGTGTCACGGATAGGGTAGGGAGTTCCATAAAGATGTTCACTAGTGCAAAGCGGCAGCAAATTACACATATAACAATTAATCAGAGAGTAAGTTTACATGGCGTTTATTTCGTAATTAAAGAACCCACATTGATTTTCATTATTCCAGGAAAATCTTTGCCGAGCGTCTACCGACTGTGTTCAGCAGCGAAGCTAAACCTTAGTGACCACAAATTAATGCTTTAAAGACGAAAAGTATCTGTTTTATATAAGGACTCATTGCGTACCGCGCTGTAAACACTCTCCACTTCGGTTATACAAAACCAATCCCTTAATGTTTTATAAGGCAAAAGTTGTTGTTTGTTCTGAGATCCGTACAAAACACATAAATGCAATGTGGGCACCACGTAGAAGTTTTTTAGTGTTAAACCTGGTGTTATGTAAAGTTACCGCTAGGCTTTAAAAGGTTAAAGAAGACAGCATCATGTAAACGGTTGACACGTTGGTTGATAACACAGGCCACTGAATTCTATCAGCAAGGAACAGAACAGCTCGTCGCACGATATATCTAATGCGTCACCTGCCGCGGGGATTATGTGTGAAAGCGTGCTATAAGAATATAATGAAAACCGAAACCTTCTTATTACAGTTTAAAAATAACACAAACTTATGCATTGTAAATTTATTTTCTGACTGAAAGTCAAAGTTCCATATCGATACGTACATCTAAGTCTACCTCTACCCGTTATATTTATCCTTTTTAACCTTTTAAAGCCTACTGGTTTCTTGACGCATCAACAAGTCTAACATTCAAAAATCGTACATTTTACTTATACTGTATTTATAAGTTTCTATTTATCTCAGAACAAAGGGAAAATTGTGCCCTATATAACGTAAACTGATTGGTTCTTACAACCGGCCTGAAAAGTGTTTACTGTGCGGTACGAATGAGGCCTTTAAATAAAACAATTTACCCCTCGTCCTTAAAGGGTTAATAATGTCCACAGGAACTTTAAAGACGGATGTCTCCACACTAAGTCCATGTTAAATAGTGTTATTTAGAAACGTGCACATACAAGCAAACCTCGTGAGTCTTAAGAAGTGGAGAATGGGAAGGCTACTCAAACAACCTTGCAATCACAAAGTCTCTTCAAAGCAAAGTTGTTGTGGCTGGAAATCTATACACACAAATCTACACCTGAAAAAGGCGTTATATCTTATGAAACATTTGCAATATTAAGCAAAATTTTAGGTTCTCAAGGCTGTGTTTATGCAAGATTACTCTCTGCCATTAGAATGCCAGCCTACCCTAACAGTCAGACCAGAAGGCAATAATCTTCACCTATATTCGCATAAGATACGATCTGGAGGTCAACAGGCTGTCCGTGAGTGTATCGAACAAAGATATCTATAGAGTGTTCGCCGTAAAAGGCCGAAACCTTATTATGAGTACATCGTATAATGACACAGTAATGACGTAAAGTGCGATTTTAGCCATGGTGTGTAAGTAAGGATTTAGCGACACGGAAATACTTAACGGATTGTTTATATGCAAAAGTAATTTTCTTCTTTTCAGTGTTTCATGTAACGCCAAGCGATAAGAAAATTAATAAATTAATATTAACGCCAATGAGGTAGACAAAATCACAAAAATGTATTTGGTAAAAACGCAAAGTCTGCGGAATAGGCGCTCTTATTTGTTTCAATGCAAAAATAACATGTGAGGGAAAAAAGTAGTTATTATTATAATGGCAAAAATATTAAGATATTTAGGAAGAGGATAGACTTAAATAAATCTTGACACACACAAGAGGAACTGGTGGCAACATAAATTGTACGAAAATGCATGGGTTTTCACTCGACACCAAATGTGCAGGAAATGACGTCGTCTGTAAGCACTAATACAGATGCTTCGCCCCTAGTTGGCCAAGAAAGTATTAGAGTAATCACTTAACAGTATTCAAAGTGGGGGAAATATTTTGGTACCACTGAAACGATTAAAGTCAATGATTTGTAGCCAGGAAGTTACACCTTGCTTCACGTCAGCGTCTGCTGCAAAGTGCTTGCAAGCCAGGTGCTTCTTAATGGTCCAAAGAGATTGGGATCACTGAGCCTCCTACGTCCAATGGGACTTGTGACCGCTTCCGATGCTAAGGCTCAGTGGTTATGGACCACCCTAAAACGGTCCAGTTCTCGCATCCGAAAGAAGAGGGTAGCCGAGTGGCAAGGCGTCTAACGCGAATCCGGGAAGGCAGAGAGTGCGGAAACCGGCTATCATCTCTGTGTTTTCTGTGGTCTGTCCCATTTCTACACAGGCAAATGATAGGAGAGTATCTCATACCCTTGCACATGCAATATTTACAATCATCATGTCATCAGAAGGCAAGAGCGCTATAAATGTATTACAAGCTGAGCATCCCTAATCCGAAATGCTTGGGACAGGAAGAGTCTCGGATTTCGGATTTCTTTCGGATTTTGGAATACTTACATATAATAATGAGATAGCATGGGGATGGGAAATAAATCTAAATGCGAAATCCATTTATGTTTCATATACAGCTTTTGAATATATAGGTTTTATTTAGGGTATAAAAACAGAGCATTGAATTTAATTACAACCTCAAGCTGAGCATTGAATTTATTTACAAATATCTACATCTGTACAGCATTGTGTTCATGTCGGCGCGCAGAAAGTTTCAGATTTTGGAGGTTTTCAGATTTCGGAATGTCGGATAAGGGATATTCAGCGTGTATATATATCACTCTACATGCTACATTCTTAAATAAGGACATCAACACGAACCTTCATTGTGTAGCTTCAAATGTAGAACAAAAAAGCACAACCGGGCTTTTCAGATGTGACGCAGTGTGGGTCTAGTACCTACAAAGGTTTCACGGGGACAGGCTGCATGGTTCACGTAGACAATAAGCAAGGGTACCCCACGAACTCCAGTAGATATTTCGAAATTCTAGGAAGGTCACGTCCCACATGACATCTTCATGGTCATCGCCGTGAGGATTTTAAAAACTCACAATAAAAATTTTGTGCCTTTTCTTGCTTTGTAAGGCCTTGTAAGGTTCCATATTTATTATTACTTACGGAATTTCAAAGCTTCTATTGGACACTTCCCTAGGTAATGTCATCAGTCTTCAGTCTTCACAATCGACTGCCCTAATATAAAATACAAATTCTCACTTCCTTCAAAGTCGCCTATGAAATTCAAGAATCTTTCTAATATACAAATATTTTTAAAAGTTCCGCAACGTAACATTGTAAGGCGAAAACATTATGAAATGCGAATAAAAGAATGAGGCCGGAAGAAAGCCTTTTGTCGGCTCTTCGCGGATTCTATTTCAACGTCCGGGTCGCTGCTCACCATACGGCGCGGCAAGTATCTAAACTAAGCATGACCCACGAAGGAATTCTGTAACAGCACGCGCAGAAGAGAAAACGTCATTCCTTGTGCCACTCTTACACAATGTTCTTACTTGAACTTCCGGGCCATCGCTTACCATACGGCGCGGCAAGTAACTAAATGAAGCAAGAACCATTAAGGGATTCTGAAGCATCACATGCAGCAAAACATCGAGTGCTTGTGTCAGTTTTACTTGCAGATCTTATTTAAACTTCCTGGCCATAGCTCACAAGTCCGAATGGATTCAACAGTAGGAACGCTGTAGCACAGTGTTTGGTTACTGTGTGACAATATTGAGCAATGCCATTCAGCGTAGTTAACAATGGTCAGGTGTCCGACTCTCCACGGGGGAGTTATAGGAAACAGATGACGTATGTAACATAAGTCTTAACAGAGTTGTGCATAGCGTTGTTGAAAAGTTGACTAAAAATTCTTCAGCTGGACAAAGAAATCCCTGACATTATAAACCAGAGAAAATATTACCGTTTTTAAAAATATAATGTCCGCCGAGGCAGGGCCAAAGAAGTGGCAAAATGAGTGGAAAAATAAGTATTTAAAAGAAAAACAATTCGATTTTCGCTATTCAACAAATTTTAAATTATTGAGACAAATAAAAGAAAATCCAACAAATAATTGTGAAATTTGAAGTTCACCATTTTTGTCAGGGCAACCATTGCGGTGCCTCGCCCCGGGCGCTAAAATTCCTGGATATGCCACTGCTCCCATAAGTTCTGACACAAAGAGCCGCCGAAAGGCAAAGAACATTTGAGCAATATATGATCATGCAAGTACACGCAAATGTAATTTACCTTGAACAAGAGTTTCATGCTTCAAATATACACTTTAAGTCACATTTCGCAGTGGATAAAGAAGTTAAGTTTCTTGGCGACGATTGGGTTCAAAATCTGAATTGCAAGCCGAAGCACAAGAAGTAACACAGGGCTCGACAAATCCCGGTTATTTTCGTAGCACAAAGTGCATTCTAGAAAACCCCAAGTGTTTTTATTTTATATCTCTGCCTTTATTTAAACTTCCATCTCAAAAGCGATTGCATCGCAGAATTGCTCATCTCCAGCAGCAAAAGCTGTAAACACCATCTTTGTTTACCAGTCATTTTCGTTTTATGTCTGATAGTGAACGGTTTTTGCGCATTATTTTTTATTGCACTCTGCTAGAGCAATTTTGGCTTTTGTTCCAGTTAGAAATGTAGATGAATCTGTATGGATTATCTAGGTAAATGAAAGATGAAAAGCTCCCTTGTTCCTTGTCCAGCTTGTACCACTACGCATGGGTCTACAGTTACTTCTGAGCCTAAGAACAACGCCATAAAGTCGTGTAAGCAAAGGAAGGCCTTGAAGTAACATAACACTTTTTCTCATATCGTTTGAATATAAATCCAGGTGCACCCAAAGGTTGACTGCAGGCTTTGACGATGAGAAAAGTGCTGTTTCTGAGGGGTATCAGTCCAATAACTTTACTGACTGAAATAAATAGAAATTCGGCTTCATTTTAACGCACGAGTGAGTATTTACATGACGCTCGATCACTGAGGTGAAAGTAGTTGTAACTGATGGCTACTATCCTCATACATTATGTATGTTTATCGCAGCGGGATGTCCCGCGCAAAAATACAGAAATCTGTCAGATAAAATGTGTAGGTTCCTGGGATTTTTTGGGTGATATACCACTAGTCTACTTCTTTTGGTCACACAGAATGTCTATAATTTTCTTACGCTCCTGCATTGTTGTTGGGGGATAGATACTTGTTCTTTGCCTTCAACAGAATATCTCCAATATGGCCTTCAACAGAATATCTCCAGTATAGCTTTCAACAGAGCTAAACAAAGGCCTGAGTAAACAAGATAGCCTACATATGATGCTTTAAATTACGTTCGTGGAAATCCATTAAAAACCTTATCTTAATTATCACAATGTTTTACATTTCGTCTTTTACGTTTTGCAGCCTCAGCTGAGTGTGTAAAATCAGTAGTTATTTATTAAAGAAGTGCAGTTTGATTCCTGCCTAAGCAGGAAATATGTCCAGCCCGGTCCTGTAAATCAAGCAGCCTAGTATCTGAAGAGTAACAGGGGTGCTGCCCCTGAGCATAATTTTACTTTCACGTACTCTGTAGCGTTTTGTGGCATAGTGCTTAAATATAAAAAATACATTATTATCGTACTTCTACCCCTCCATGTAAGCCATCATTTTTCTCTCCTCATTAATTAGTACTGCGCAAGTTATTGTGTGTGTGTGTGTGTGTCTGTGCATTTATATGTGTAATTATATCAGCTAGAACTCAGAGTTTCCAATTCTTTTTACAAAAGCAACCATAAAGAAATGTAAGTACTACGGAAGTAACTGAATGCTGACGAGGACAGTTTTACACTGAAGACACAACATAGGCCTATATCTAACTGGGGATCATGTTACAAAATAACAATAATAATAACAACAACAATAATAATCATCATCATCATCAGTGCCAGGGGACCTATACTTAAAATAAAAATGTGTAGCCATACATGATTATCTAATATATTTACTTAGTTCTATTTACAATAAAGCATCTTTATTATACGGGTATACTTTCTACTATCACTGATTTTTGGACGTAAATTTGGGTGTTTTTGGTGACTCTAAGTTTTTCCTACAGCTACGCAGATTTTATGGGCTACTCCGGTAAAACAGAAAATAGAAATAACTTTCCGGGAGAAATAGTAGTGGGATTATATGTTTACATCCCGCTATTCTTGTTATTACTGCTATTACTATCACTGATTTCCGCTATTCGTTGACTATTTTGCCTATCTAAAACGGCACCATTAAAAGAATGCCTCAAACGGCAGTGCATTGAACCAAGTGATTTCAATGCACGAACACAACAACCATTATATACAATACCACAAATCGCTGTCGAAAACAAACGTCAACTTACCTGTTATTCCAGACCTCTTAGAATCCAGTTTTCCCCAACACCAACGAACTAAAAATCGGAATTTCTTTGCGAAGCGATCACTACAGCATCACGCATGATTCACCACTGTTGAATGCTTTACCTTGCACTGTCCTGGTGCTGCTAGTAGGATGCTGGGCCGCCGAAGATGCCGAGAGACCCCTCGGGGGAAGTGGTGGACTCAGACTAGTGGCTGCGAACCCCAAGGGAGTCTCGGAGCCCAAACTTGCTTGTTGCGAGGAAGAAAAATTGGAACGGCCAGCAGGATCATGGAGGTTCTTCTGAAGCAGCAAAGTAATTCGAAACAGACGTGCAGTTGTGAGCTATTTAAGAGGCCGAGAATTTCTCTATAGAAACCAAACGTTCCACATAGTGTACATCAAAATCCACCATCTAACCCTAAGCCATTCAATTTACTTCACATCTTCTCTCCATTCAGTTTAAAAGTTTTCTTCCTATTTTACCCAGGCTATCAGTCTACTGGACACAAATAATCTTTTGATTTTCTGTTCTAAGATTTGTCAATTTATAAAATATAACTCCTCAACTATTAAACCATTTCAAACTTAACTTCAACTAAAGCATTTTACCATATATAATGTACCACTGGTAAAATTTCTGTGACGCCTGAGGGGTATCTTAAAGACAGCACATCAAGAGTCGTATCACGCTTGAGGGTGTGGACAAATTCCTGCCAAAAGGCTTCATAACTACCAGTACAAACGGACCAGGGCTCTTCAACTACCAGTGCAAATTGACCAAGGACTCTTCCAACTACTAGCACAACTTGACCAGGGATCTTCAAATACCAGTGCAATTTGTCGAAGGACTCTTCAACTACCAGTGCAAGTGGAGCAGGGTCTCTTCAACTACTAGTGCAATTTGACCCGAGACTCTTCAACTACCAATGCAATTTGACCAGGGATCTTCAAATACCAGTGCAATTTGACCCGAGGCTCTTCAACTACCAGTGCAATTTGACCAGGGATCTTCAAATACCAGTGCAATTTGACCCGAGGCTCTTCAACTACCAGTGCAAGTTGACCAGAGACTCTTCAACTACCAGTGCAAGTTGACCACATACTCTTCAACTACCAGTGCAATTTGACCAGAGGCTCTTCAACTACCAGTGCAAGTTGACCAGAAACTCTTCAACTACAAGTGAAATTTGACCAGGGGCTCTTCAACTACTAGCGCAATTTGACCAGGGGCTCATCAAATACCAGTCCAAGTGGACCAGTGGGTCAATTCCTTTTACAACTCGCAGGCCCCAACAACGAGCATTTAAAGTGCATCTGTAAGTCTAGTGGAGTCATCTTGTGACTGGAGCTGAGTTCCTGTCACACGGTATGTGAACTTCCAGTGAACGTGAACCACGATCAATGAAAAATTCCTCAAACTGAAAAGCAGTTTTTCTGAATGTACACGCTAGTTATTCATTGATTGTAATCAATGAATAACTTGGCATCGATAATTATCAATGCCAAATTGAAAGTTAAGTAATATTATTGCAAGGCTGTTATTTTGGTTCACACCGCCGAAAATATTATCTTAACTAACGCCGGAAATTTAGCACGATATAAGTATTATTAAGCATGAACTCTACTTATTCGAGTACAAAACAAAGCACAAAAACATGGGCAATGTGAACTTATTTCCTGGACGCCCATATATGTATTTTGCATAATTCCAGGCCTTATACGTGTTGTTATATTCGATTCCACCTCATAGGTTAGTACGTTCACCATATTATTATTATTATTATTATTAATTATAGGAAAATATAAATGAGGAGGTTAAAGTGGTCTCTAGTGATAGAATTTACATCAGACTTCATCTGACCGGAGGCTGCCTGAAAGGGGAACACAGAGACACACACGCACACACACACACACACACACACACACACACACACACACACACACACAGGAAATATGCCGATCCCACAAACCTGCTTCCTTTTATGAAGAACAGTAGGCTCATAAAAAGAATAATTTTCATGCACAGGCCTGCCCTCCGCAGTATAAGACTTCTGGCGGATTTATACAACACAAATGAAATTTTACGATAAAGTTTTCGTCTACACCCTCTAAAAAATAACTTGACCCAGGGATTGCCGATGGTTGACTTACCTCGAGAATATCGTTGTTGAGTGAAGCCTGGTTTACATTTACATTTTTCGTCTGCATTTTTGTATCAGCGCTGCGGCTTTTTTCCTGTAATAACAAGTAAACGTCGTAATGAGCATTTAATGTAACACAGATCACTGCCTACCTACTTGACTCCGAGTTCCAAACCGACGGTTGAGGAGACAGAATTTCCTAAAATTAGGACAGAGAATTTAAGTGAGGGAGGAAATCAGTCTCATGGTGTAAGAACATTGTTTCGAACGCTTCCTTCGAAATTACTTCATTTATGAAAATGAATATATCAGTACCGTGCTCACACAGTGCACCACTGGACCTCAATCAGGGCGTTAAAGAAAATCACACTTCATACCAATTTGTATCTAAGAAATATGTAGTATTATTCTTCTTTCTGTGCTTACGTATCCAAATGCTACAACGCTTTTGAGGTTTTGACAGATCCCTGGATTAGGTACGAAAGTTTTCCTGTGGCGTCGAATTCAGAATGCTTTCGAATGAAAAATTCAAAGGACGTGGAAGGGAACCGACGTGTCCTTTCTGAATGTACTCTCCCACAATATGGCTGAAGGAAGTGAGACAATCAGTCTCAACAGTTGGCTCCCGAAATGTGAATTATAAGCTCGGATATGTAATTACCGCCTTTTGAGGAAAATAAATTTCTCATCTCATTTACAATTTAAGTAATTCTAACAATACCAGTTCAACAGTTAAAACTATCAAGCTCCTCATTACGAGATTTTCTCCATTATCCGCTTAGATCCCCCCCCCCCTCTCTCTGTCTCCCTACGTTTCTCTTGGTAAAGTACATACTTCATTTTTCGTAAGTGCCAATATTATACCCCGTACTTTGTTTTTCGAGACAAATTGTTTTGATGATCTCACTTGAATATTAGGGTATGTAAACCCAGTTCCACAGACACACATACAGACACACACACACACATATATGTTTAAATCTAAGAGTTTGGGAACATGAAAATACTGTGGTCTGAACAAATGCATTCAATCTGCTCTTGAATCTTAATAAAAATACAATATTGGTTTCCCAATACCGTAGCCCAGTATGCGTTAACTTGCACTATTCTCAAAGGACTTGTTAGCTACTGTTGATATCTTCTGAGTCCGGGGAATGAAAGTTTACTCCTTTCTGCTGCTGTGTATATATCAGACGCGTCATTAACTGTAACAGAAATTACGTCTCCACTATGTTACCCTTTTCAACGAATAAATTAACATAGTACATAAAAGCAGGTGAGGCGTCAAATTTTTTCTTGTTCTTTCGAGTAATATATTACAAACTGTAAAACATCATTGTTGCTTTTAGTGTTGCCTGCCATGTCTTAGCTACCATACTGCAGGACTGGCGAGGACAAGAGCCCAAAATTACTGTTTTTATACTAAATCAACTTTGCTCACCACTCGCGAGAACTCAAATTTGCGCGAATAACATCACCCTTGCCAAACTGTCATCTAAATAATACACATAAAATTCCACAACAGTGCGCAAAATTTGTACCTTACTTATGAGACTGTGTTCAGTTAGAAAATTTGTAGAATTTACGTTATTGGTGATTATTTTTCTGCCATCAATTTATTAATAGACACCTAAACCTTTGGAGTGGCATAATTTTGCGAAAATTAGCACGCGTCTATGACTTTGGCAGCACAGTTTTTCGTTGGTAGGTTGGCAATACGCATACTCCGCGAAGAACAAATACTTAATGTTATCATTACGAAATTGACAAGGTAAGGGCTCAAATTATTCAAAATACGTAACGATGAAAACATTAAACAACTACTTTTGATTTACTGAACCCAAAAAATGGCAGAAACACTTACTTAAAACCTACGTGCCAGTCTTAAAAAAATCGGCATTTTCTCATATCCAGGTCAATTTTTGTATGCGGTTTCCTTGTTAAGAAAACACAATTAGGAAAGAAATGTCATTTAAAGACTTTTAAAAAGACTCCTTATGAGGTATAGTAGTGAACTTTCCTATACATACTGTTTTAAAGTTTTTTTATGCTTCCGGTGACGGTGACCAAGGTTAAAAGCCACTTATTAAATTAGAAGTAACAAAAACTGCAACAGACATTCAAAACGCCAAACTAGGCTCAGTAATCTTCATAGTCTTTCTATCGAACAAAAAGAGGCAACCAAAAACGGGGTTAAAGAATTTATCAGCGACTTTGCAAATTCAAAGTCAAGGAACAAGACTTTCTAAATCATGGTCTAATTGACGTGTTCAAATTTTCCGAAAATTGAGTTTTGGTGACTGTCAGTACTGTTCGTGGTGGCGCATATGTTCATGTGCATGTTTCGCACAAAAAATCGTAAAAAATTTTCGATGTGACAATTCTGTGCACAATTCTAAGAAATAAGATTTAAAGAAACAATTATAGTTGAAAACCAAATGTACTGTAACAAATATATAAGACGCGATCGCTTACTTCCTGGAAATGATAGGCGCCCAAAAATCGTATCTATGCCACTGGTTACATGCCTTCTTTCTACAGGAATTTCACGACAGCATTCCTTTGCGGAGGTAATGTACACTAGAATAAGATATGTGAGAAAAATTGTGTATCATTATCCTAGTGTCTGCCAGGAGAATAAGGAAAGTCGCCGCAGTTACGACAGCCGGGTTTTCACCGAAATAGTAACCAGCACTTCCTGGCGCCTTGCTGTGGCTACCGTCTGAATCAGAGCACGAATTTCCTTTCTTCCTGTTCTCGCACGTTTTGTTCCAAGCACACGTAGACAGGGGCAACATCCGAGTGGGACACACAAAGCTTAATTACCTGTTGCATACTCTGCTAGTCCAAGAGAGCTATTACTGCCATATTACTATTCTTTTGTTTCATTAGTATAACTAACTAACTAACTAACTAACTAACTAACTAACTAACTAACTAACTAACTAACTAACTAACTAACTAACTAACTAACTCCATGGAGCAGAGGCCTTCTTGAGAAGCTAACAGTTTCTCAGCTAGTCAAGACATTCCCTGCATTTTATGGAACCCGAAGGTTCATTACCGCATTCACAAGAGCCCGCCACCTGTCCCTATCCTGAGCCAGCTCAATCCAGTTCATGCCCCCACATCCCACTTCCCGAATATCCACCTTAATATTATCCTCCCATCTACGCCTGGGTCTTCCAAGTGGTCGCCTTCCCTCGGGTCTCCCCACCAAAATCCGGTATGCACCTCTCTCCTCCCCCATACGTGCCACATGCCCCGCCCATCTCAGTCTTCTCGATTTGATTACCCGAATAATATTTGGTGATGAGTACAGGCCGTTAAGTTCCTCGTTATGTAGTCTTCTCCAATCCCCCAAATATTTGAATTCTTCCACCCTTTCAAAGGATTTATTATCTATATTTATGTTGTGATTGTGTCCTGCATTCTGATTTCGAGACATGACCATGTACTTAGTTTTCTGAGCATTTACTTCTAGACCAATCTCCTTACTAGCAATCATTAAATCTTCTGCATTTTTCTTTATACTATTTATGCTTCCACCCAATATATTAACATCATCAGCATAAACCAGAAACTGATGTGTACCATTCAATTTCAAGCCCTCCTGGTTTGCCTGAACCCTCCTAATGGCATATTCTAAAGCAAAGTCGAAAAGCAATGGCGACAGAGCATCTCCTTGTTTCAAGCCATTCTTAATAGGAAACGTGTCAGACAGATGTTTGCCTACCCGAACTCTGCTACACGTTTCACTTAGACACATTTTTATTAACCTTACTAGCTTCCTGGGGATACCGAACTCAATGAGAATATTATACAAGACCTCCCTCCTAACTGAATCATAGGCTTTCTTGAAGTCTATAAATAGCTGATGCACTGCCTCATTGTATTCCCATTTTTTCTCAAGTATTTGACGAATGCTGAATATATGATCAGTAGTTGACCTGTTACGTCGAAATCCACACTGATGATCCCCAATAATTTCCTCTGCATATGGAGTTAACCTTGACAAAAGAATGTTGGATAAAATTTTGTATGTAGTCGACAAAAGTGATATGCCTCGATAGTTACTACAATCTGTTTTATCACCCTTCTTATAAATAGGCACAATGACCGACTCCTTCCATTCCTCAGGCAATTCCTCCTTATTCCAAATAGAAATAATAAGTTTATGGATTTCAGACCGAATAATCCTACCCCCTGCTTAATCAATTCTGCTGGAATCTGATCAATACCTGGTGATTTGTGACTTTTTAGTTTTTCAATAGCCATCTCAACCTCAAAGGCACTGGGCTCAGGCACTAGTGGCTCTGCTGTGTGTACTTCAGTCTGCCTAACATCATTAACCCCGTGTATATTCAACAGCTGGGAGAAATGATTCCTCCACCTAGCCAAAATACTGTGGGAGTCTGCAACCAGGTCACCCTTCTCATCCTTTACTACATTAATTCTAGGTTGGTACCCCCTCTTAAACTCATTGATACCCCTATACAAGTCTCTTATATTCTTGTTCTTTTTCATTAGTATAAATTTTATTTAATTTTCATTAGTATAAATTTTATTTAATTCTTCAGTCGGACCCAAAAAGTCGTTTGACTCACTTTCTATTGGCAACTACTTTTGGTTCATGAAACAGCCATAATCAGACCATAACAAAAACTGTAAGCTGGAAACCCATATGTTGTAGGTAGCAGATCTCCCTCTTTACACCATTGAACACACTGCAAATGTATATAAAATTATATAAAATATTTGTAATTGTTATATACATTTGCAATGTATTCACTGACGTAAAGTGGGCGATCTCTTTCCTACAACATACGGGGTTTCCAGCGTACAGTTTTTATTATGGCCTGATGATAGTTATCTTAAGAGTAGAAAACATTTGCCAATAAAACGTGTGTTAAAGGACTTGCTGGGTCCAACTGAAGAATTAAATAAAATATATAGGCCTAGTTACGATCGACGCGTCCATGAGGAAAATTTACAAAATAAATTGTTTTATTCTTGTGAGAATTTTGGTTTGGTGCATATGTACTGATTCTGTACACACGTATGTTTGTCGTGTATAAATTAAACGGTTCGCACCGTCGCCATGTCTCTAATTTTTTACTTACGCACATTTCGTACACAGTATATGTATAGATTCATGGTCTACCCGCGAACCGCATACCGCATGCCTGGACCTAATAATTCATTGGCCGTCTTTTTCACATCGAAGCGCAGTGTTAATTTTCGCACGACAGCATTGTAGTTATGTTACATTTTAGCGATTTTATTGCGTTTATAAAAGTTGCAGGCATTATTAAAAGAATTTTGGTAAAAATATGCTCCTAAGCGCCATTTAGGACTTTACAATATTACATCCAAAGCAGCATAGAAATAGGACAGTGAAGTTTGGGTTTTAAATAAAGACTGTCAACAATTAGTAACAGCACAAATGAAATTTCTGAGGCCACTTCTGGGAATGACAAGGACAGACCATCTAAGGAATACAACAATTCGAGAAAAACTAAAAGTGGAACACATAGTAGATGGAATTCAGAGCTACCAAAAGAATTGGCTACAACATGTTACAGCATGGAACACGCACGAATACCCAGGATGCCACTGGCTTACCAACCAAAAGGCAAACGCAACATAGGCCGACCAAAAACAAGGTGGAGAGGCCAACAGCATCTCCAGGATTGAGTTTCCACAGGACAGGACCTAGAGTCCTATAACTGTTTACATTCAGGATGATGATGATGATGATGATGATAAAAGTTGCATATTCTTCCAAGACCCACTACCGTAGTCATTTCCGAAACATAAATATCGCTGGTGTCACTCCAGCTTCAAAGATTCGCAGGTCTTCCATGCACTTCCTAATTGAAAGGAATTAGAAACTATGACTTTGCAGTACACATCAATGGCATAATGTTCGTACTAAGTTTGGAGAAAATCTGTCGATTGGTTCAAAAGATGTAATGGTGACACACACACACACACACACGTGCTCGCGCGCGCGCGCGCGAGCACGTGTGTGTCACCATTACACCTTTCGAACCAGCATAGCGATTTCATATGCCAAAGTTTTGTAGTTTTTCGGAAGAAAATTAGTCTAAAAGTAGATGAACGTTTACGACATAAGACACTGTCTTATTTTCTCTGGATACAGCTCGCCATTTCCTCTGTTTTACAACAAAAATCAACTGCCGAAAACCAAGCTGGAAAACAGCAGCCAGCCAAACTTTCCCTGTTGCCACTGACCATTACATGACCGTATTATTCGACTCATAACCAACCTGACCATCTCTCGTTTTTCTTCCTGTGTTCGAATTCCGAACCTAAACCAGGTTTTCTCCAATCTCCTTTTCTCAAGCACAAAATGTCTCCATATACTTAAGAGAAAAACAGGGTTGTGCGGACAAAATGCATAGACTGAAATGGGAAAGTGATAATAAATGTGAGAAAAAACGTAAAGCAGTCCCTGTTCTTAATGTGAAAAATAATATGAGAATATATGGGCGATTTTTTTTTGTATATTTCCATTCAGTCTTAAACTCGGAAGTATGTGGACATGACATGAGTTGCAGGAAATGATAGCTACATGTATCGTGAAACATACTGCGGAAATATCCCAGAATTGACATGGAGATACTGAGAAAAACCACAAACATTTTCAGGCATCATGAACTTAGCTTAACCTATCTTTGATGGGGTGTAAGTGATGTGGACGCATTAGCTTCAAAGTAAGCGACTCTTTCTTTGCTTGGATCTTACGAATAGAATAAGAGACATATGTAACAAAAGTGCCCTTCAGAAAAGAACTGATATCCCATAGTTCCCTCTTACATATATTCCCGGCCATACTGTTATTTTCTTCAACTTCATGAATAACTTTTTGAACATGAGATTTGTCTGGGGTTTTATGATGTCACAATGCGCAGAGTCCCTGTCGTTTGAAAGGCCCGTAATGCCTTCAACATCAGAGCCACGCAGTCCAAGAAGACTGCTTTAAACCTTTGACCTTCACGATGAAGGCATATGATCCCTCGTAAGGATGGCGCCTCTTTACCAGTCGAATGGGCGTAACGTTCCAGACGAGCGGAATAATCATTAGCATGGCTGTGAGAATCTCAAACCTCGCAACAAATATTTGCTTAAAAACACTTTATGTTTACGTTTAATTTGTCGGATACAAATACAAAGATCTATATAGTCGCTCTGACAGTATATACGTATGAATGAATGAATTATTTACTTATTTGTGTGGGTATACACAAACATAAACATGCACACAGAGCTTAACACGCTCAATGAACCTACAAAATCGCTCATGTAATTTGCATTAACAACTTCTATTATATTCGTACGTGTTGCCATGTGTTAAAGTACGTGATGGAAATGCCGTCCTGTAATTCTCGACATGCTTGAAACCTGGAGAATATTATAAAAAATGGTCTGAATTTCTTATTTAAGTACTGTAAATACTGCGCGCCAAGCGACGTCTTTATGGTCGCCCTGTGTGTGTGTGTGTGTGTGTGTGCGCGCGCGCGCGCGCGTGTTTGTGTTATCCAGGTTTTTTGTTTCTAAAAACGTTGTCTCTGAAGTAGCCTGTCTCCAAAGATAAGTCACATGGCGTCGGATAGGTAAACAAGCACGCCGCTGGGGAAAGTTAATAAATTTTTCTGTTCGCAGAGATGTTATGCTAGGAGGGCGTTTAGTTATTCTTTTTGTGGGCAGTTGCACGGTCTTGCTGGTAGACCCGTATTTATTCTCGCCATTAGTTGAATTTATCCTTCTGAATTTATTCCTGGAAAAAAAAGGCCCAAATACTTTTGTTGCACTGAGAGCACGCCATACTGGAACTCAGTAATGTAACGGCACCTCATGTAGAGTGTATCTGTCCGCGGCCATCTGCCGAACAGTAGCTGCCATTGCGAAGACTTACATTACCGTTTTAGTAATCTGATCAGCTTAAAAAAACCAGTTACAAAACTGTGCACTCGCAACAATTGGAGTACGTTTATTCTGAACGTATCTAAATATCGAGAAGTCTACTTCTAAAATTACTAACGACACGTCTTACAAGACTTCTTCCTTATACAAGTTTAGAAAAAAAGAAACTCCACAGTATTTCACATTCTCAGAAACAAGAACTTACGCCACAATAAAACCCTCTTCCTTAAACTTTACTTCATATTCACAGACAACAACAAAGCAACTGAAGTCTGCTACGCGCAACTTCAGAACCTGGGCTGTTGTGAATTGGTTTTGGACATGTGCGCCTAGAACTACAAATGGGCCGTGTAAGCGAAAGCGCGGTGATCAGAAATCAGACTACTGACAATGAATCATACAGAGACGGATAAGCTATATGATAGCACGGGTTCCATCTTTAAATAGACGTTCTCTTTACACACACACACACACACACACACACACAAACACACACACACAAACACACACACACACAAACACAAACACACACACACACACACACACACACACACACACAAAGCGTGCACTTCCTGCGCTCTCTTACGTCAATTTCTTTCCTTGCGAGGGGGAAGGATTAAATTTCAAGTTAAACTAAATGAGTTCTTCCGGGATTTTACGCAGCGTAGATTGGTAGTCTGTTACTGACGTTGCGGGGCGACTTATCGGTCCCATCTTAAAGAATCAAGCAGACCAAACTAAATAATTTTCGTACCGTGTTGACGCCTGAAGAAGATTCACGTCCTTTCGCCACTGCCTCACGGCGGCGGGAAATAAAGGCCACCCGTAACGGCTGCCTATTGCACTCTGAACGCTTCTGTACTAGTGCGAAGAATTGAGGATAGTTCCGCTATCTGACGGGAAGAGACTGAAATATCTAGACTTTGCGATGTAACACTGAAGAGTCTAGAGACATCTGGCGAGCTGCGATATGATTGAATGATCAGAGGGATGCGATATATGTATTCGTATTCTCGACTCATGTGGAGAGTTAAGACGATATTACGGTTCAGAAATCACCGTGATTTCTGAAACTGCCGAAGAGATTGATATCAAATAGGCACTTCGTTTGTGGAATTAAATTTACGGAAGAAACTAGTAGAGTGCTACAACTGGAGCATAGCTTTGTAGTGTGCTGAACACTTCGGAAAGTAGATCAGAAATACCTGGGAAGTTTCGGAATGTGGTGCTGGAGAAGGATGGAGATCAGTTGGACCGGTCGTGTGAGAAATGAGGAAGTATTACAGAGAGTCAAGGAGGAGAGGACTATCCTACAAACAATGAAAAGAAGGAAGGCTAACTGGATTGGTCACGTCTTGCGTAGGAACTGCCGTCTAAATCATGTGATTGAAGGGAAGTTAGAGGGAAGGACAGAAATGACTGGAAGACGGGGAGGAAGGCGCCAGCAGCTACTGAATGACCTTAAGGAAAAGAGAAGATACTGGAAGTTGAAAGAGAAACCACTAGATCGCACCCTGTGGAGAACTCGCTGTGGAGGGGGCTACGCACCTCTTGTACGACTACAGTATGACGACTTCATTAGAATATTCAGACCCAATAAAAAGCCACCAGAGCCTCTTTCAAGACTCAAACTCGCACCAGCTCTTCGAAGCTCGCTACGGGCTGGACAGTCCGGAGATCGAATCCTGGTGGCAGCGTGATCCTCCACACCCGCCCAGACCGGCCCTGGGGCCCACACAACATCTCCTGTACAATTGGTACCGGGTCATTCCCGGGGGGTAAAGCGGCCGGAATGTGGCTCTCACGACCCACACCACCTAGCGTCGAGGTCAAAGAACGGACAGCTATACCTCTAGTCCCCCTCTGCGCGTTCATGACAGCTTATAGGTTAAACTTGACTTTTACCTCTGTCTTCGCGCGTGGACCTGATTAGCATCGAAAGATTTAAGATGCAATCAATTCTATTTCGTATTTGTCCGGTATAACGCCTACATTACCTGAATATTAAACAGGCATTCATTAGTCATCAAAGCTTACATGCAATGAGAAACATTTCAAATGTGGCACTGTGTACAAATAATGCTTGCATAACGTAACACTTGCAATGTTTAAGGCTGTTTTATGTCGCAGTGCTCATTACGACAGCATGTTAAGTTGGCACTAGCCACTGTTACATTGACAAGTTCTTTATTCCTTCTATACTAAATGTTGCTTTACAATACACAGTGACAAAGTCCATCCTTCACAGTTCAGTCCACGTTTACGTATATTCCTATATGTCAGCCGAACTTAACACACTGAACATTTCACACGGGGCCTATTGATGATTTTAAATACATTGTTCTGAACTGGCCGACTTATGAAATAAGAAGCATTTATGGTGCAGCACTACGGCTGTAGACTCACATTCAGAAAATACCCCGACTGCAGGCTATTCCGTATTTCGTGGTCTTCAAGAAGACCTCTCTCCGACGTTTCTGTCAAGAACTTTTCCTAACACCAAGGTTTTACAAGGCACCAGACTGATTTGCACTCTATAAAATTTGCGTTCTAGTACTTCAGCAAAGGCGCCACAACCGAGCCTTGGGTTCTGCCCGAGCAGGTTAAGGCTAATTCAGCACTATAGGCCTTTGACGGTGGTGTACGACTCAGTGACACATCTCCTTTTTTGGACTTTTTCCATCGTCTAAATTTTAAAAACACAACGTTTTTTAAGCCGGCTCAGATGTTGGGGTTGGGGGTGGGAGGCGCCAGACACAGGCACACCCCCATAATTCCAAATGCTCACTTTATTTGTACAGAATAAGAGAAAACTAAAATATTTCCTTTCTGAGCAAGTATCTTTCTGTGGTGAATCTGGTCAATGTAATCTGTCCTAATTTGAAGGTAAGGGGGCAATGTAGTGACAGAAAGCCTATTATAAATTACATTTTATTACGTGTCTCATAACACAGGACTTCAATACTTCAATAATGGAAATGAATAAGAGTTTTTTAAATTACATCGTGGGATTACATTGAGGAAATCGTAAATTTACAACGGTTAAATGGAATTGTCGAAGTGCAGAGATTGATTAACACAGGCTTTCCCTTTTTATGATCAACAACGGTACTTTCCATGGTTGAGGGTGCTGAATATTTTTCTAGTAATACAGGAAATTCCATTTCATTTTCCCGGACATTTGTCATGAAATTAACTGATCATGTACATGCGGGGAAGAACAGCACACACAGAGAATTTAGTAAGAATACTGAGATACGTACAAGTGAAACAAAGTCTAAGTTGATACACACTGGCTCTTTAATGAAACTCCTTGCAATAGTAAGTACTGGTGACAAGCGGGTCGTTTGTAGCAACAGACTACTAAGACCTGCACAAGTGCGACACATTTTCGTACGTCAAGACTAGACTAATGCACACCTTGTACTGCAGGATTGTTTCTACATCACAAAGCAAGTACAAGTCTGCAGACCTAAATAAAGAGGCCATTTAACTGCAAGCCCAGTTGCATTCCAGCAGATGCACGTGCCTATTAGTGATGTAAACAAAAGACAGAAAGAAAGGGACAGATAGGAAGTAAATTCAGAGGAAGAGGTAGGTCTGAAGTACATGAATAAAAGAAGGGGAAAAATAAGTCTTAATGGGTGATGGCACAACGCACTCGTAATACACGAGTGGTTCAGTGTTGTGTTGATTAGATAACTGAATGGAGATTTCGCAGTTTCATAAGTTATAATAGCGTCTACCAACCCTCTTTCCATGGAAGAACCCCTAAAATAATTTTTAATATCCCGAGGAACCCCCACCTATGGGAATGTTTATACAGGCCAGAGAAAGTTCGAAAGCGGGAGCGCAGTTCGGTTACGTACGTCGACCTTCATCCGTAAGGTCACGCGAACTCCAGTAGATTATTTGATCTTCTTCTGAATCCAGTAATTAATAACGTTACCTAACGCAGTAGGAAAAATGAAGTTCGTATGTTCCTTTATTACGACTCATATGGCTTAACCTTTTAAAGCCTAGTGGTAACTTTACATACCGCCAGGTTTAACATTAAAAAATTCTACGTGGTGCCCACATTGCGTTTATGTGTTTTGTACGGATCTCAGAACAAACAGCAACTTTTGCCTTATAAAACATTAAGAGATTGGTTTTTATAAACGAAGTGGAGAGTGTTTACAGCGCGGTACGCACTGAGTCCTTATATAAAGCAGATACGCTTCGTCTTTAAAGGGTTAAACCTACAATAAACAGAAGAGAGTCAACGTACTCTAATTTTAAACTGAATTTATTCTCTAGTGCCGTGGCACTATTCTCTTAGTGCCATAAGAACTGAATTAATTTTACCAGTTTTAATGAATTGTAAAATTATTACCGCCGATCCCAGTGGCCGCGCGGTCTAAGGCGTGGGTCTGCGGCCCAGCGCTTGCTGGGATCGTGGGTTCGAATCCCACCGGGGGCATGGATATTTGTCTCTTGTGAGTGTTTGCGTTGTCAGGTAGAGGTCCCTGCGTCGGGCAGATTCCTCGTCCAGAGGAGTCCTACCGACTGTGGTGTGTGCTTGAGTGTGATCAAATGAAAATAAAAACCCTCTACACCTGCTGTGAACAAGTAGGTAGAAGAGGGAAGGACTACGAAACGAAACAATTACTACCACTAACAAAACTTTTACACAGAAAACCACATTATGGAAAGAAACACGCTCGATAAACACAACATTGGACTACGCTACTAATTGTTATATACAGTAATAACGATGTTTTATAAGAGAGAGTCCTCTTTATTGGTAATTCCACCTCCCCCCCTTATATTGTTGTAAAGGTTTCGGCTGATGATAGTCACCATGACCGAAAATATGTGAGAGAGAATTGTTTTGCAATAAAATTTTTGTGATCTTACAACAGAATTATTAACGGTGTATTGAGTGTACAAGTGTTTATTTAGCTACTTCAGTCACAGCAACAAGTTATATTACATACGTTTATTTCTTTGGCAACTCGTTTCGGCTCGGGGGCACTAAAAAGAACTACAAAAAGGAAGCTCTATATACATCGACGAATACTTTATGAATGTATATAAGACAATTAGGTTTTCTTTTCCAATGAGGCCTAAGGAAATGTCAAAACTGGGTGACGATCGTAAAGTAAATGTTAAAACAACAAAGTTTAATAATAGTTTAAAAAAGTAATTTAAAAAAATAAATTTGAAACAAAGGGTCAACTGCAACGGTGAAAATCTACGGGTATCATCCAACATGTTTGTTAATGGATGAGTCGTCGTGCTAATTTCTTGACAGGTTATGTGCAGAGAATATGGATATAGTATTTTCTCAGCACTCACAGTAACCTCCGATAATCTTCGTCTATATGGCTTTTCTGAAAAATTAATTAATGGTTCTTATGCGTAAGTGCTGGATAGTATTAGAATATTGTATTTTTTTGAATGGTAAAGTGAAATTTCCCAATTTAACGACGTGGTCGAAATAAGCACAGTTTTAAGTGGATATTACAACAAAGCAATTATTAGTATGCTTACAGCAAGTTACTTACAGGACTGACGTTTTAATAGATACGTCTTGCTGTGCGATTTTGCTCCGTGCTCCTGGGGCTGGTGCTTGTTTACATACTGCTGTTTACAGTCAACTGCCGTTACATTTGCCAAAGAAGATCTTTTAAAGGAGGGGCGTTAGTCAATTGACCTTCCCTTTTCATTATAGTACCAAATATTCTGTTGTGTGTAACTGTATGGTAATCATTTAATTGATTATAAATTACTGTTTCTTTGTAAATGTAATACCTTTCAAATGTATCTAAATGTCGTCCCTTTTTGTCATAATAAGACTTTCACAATGTCATCAATTCTAATGAAGGCGTGGCCAGTTTCCAAAAGATGTTAAGAAAAAGAAGACAAAATAAAAAAAAAAAACGCGGCGTCTATCAATTAACATGTAGCGACTGCGGAAAAAATATAAGGGAAAATTCGGCCATAGCTTTCAAAAAATCTAAAGAACACTTAAAAAGGTACAGCGTGCTGTGGTTGTATCAGGGGAATTTGTAGCTGAGGATTATAGCCTGTTTTCAAAGCTGAAGCGTAGCGACCACGAATTTAATGACGAGCTGGAAGCATTAGTGACAGGATGGCTGATAACACAAGACAGGGACTTCTGTGAACACGGATCACAAATCTTCGTCCCAAGTCATGATGGGGGGGTTTCAGTTTTGGCGATGGTTAAGTGTAAATGTAGTGGCAAAGCAGCGAAATGAAATCTGGACTACGTTGATTGGAAATGAGTGCAAAGAAACCAGAATATCTGCATTTTAAACTGCTTTTGTGAAAGACCCTCGTAGCTATGTGTCTCACGGAAATTACTTTCTTCTTTCCGTTTGTTATATTGAACACTGTGCGTAGATTATGAGACTCAGCACTGCAAAGAAATTCCAAAATGTCAAGTCGCGACCGAGGACTAAAATATTGCGAAGTACTGGTGACCTACTTAAGACTTTCGAGACAGATCGGCCTACCTGTCAACATGTTTCAATTCGAAAATTACTGTACGGGGTTCAAAAATTAGTACAGGAGGCTTCACAGTAACTGTTGTCATATCAGTTTAATTACGTTGTGTATCGGTTGAATATTGTGCAAACCGAAAGCAACTCAGTTCTTAAAAAACTGCTCACTATGCTTACAAAGCCTGAAGCTCACAAAGTTTTATAACGTTTCTGTGAAACATATTTCGATGTGACTTATTTAATAAAATAAAAGAAAGACATTTTTGTTTACTTCAATTCCGAATATTTTGCATCCCTTTAATGTCAAATATTAAAACGTGCATGCACACAAATTTACTTATTTTTCTGTATGAATACGAATCTGGTATTCATTCTAAGGGAAGAACATAGATTGAATATTTTTAGCGAACATGCCGCTGAAGATAGTATTTTAACCAAGTTAAAGCGAAGTAAAATGAGAACGCATAAAACTGAATAAGAAAAAGCTTCATCACGGCTTACACCAGCAATCATGTGTTATGAGACAAATCGGGACCGGCGAGATGGACAATACATGTAATGGAGGAATGAGAAACGCTTGATGGGACGCAATTATTTGAGAAACTGAAGTGTAAACAGGAGCACATTAAAACGAATGTTAACGAAACAGTGTTTGTACGAATGTGGAATGTTTGTAGGTTGCTGAGCAGATGGTCCAGTAGCTTGCTGCTCTAAACAAAGTAATAAAATGGCGGTTCCCCAAAAGGAGAGGAATTTATTGACTAGCGGTCTGATTACTATTTTATCAACCACAATTCTGCTGCATGCACGTACATACCAGTAGGATCATTAGTAGAGAACCCTGCTGCATGCACGTACATACCAGTAGGATCATTATTAGGGAACCCTGCTGCATGCACGTACATACCAGTACGATCATTAGTAGAGAACTCTGCTGCTTGCACGTACATAACAGTAGGATCATTATTAGGGAACCCTGCTGCTTGCACGTACGTAACAGTAGGATCATTAGTAGAGAACCCTGTTGCATGCACATACATACCAGTAGGGTCATTCGTAGCAAACTCTGCTGCATGTAAGATACATTACTAGTACGCTAAGTGGCACGAGAGCTTTGCAAATGAATACGGCAAGTCAAGATCACTGACTTCTGACACATTTGTAAATTAAGACTTCCTACTTTATATCGCGAAATATTGGGTAAATATATCAATAAATTCATGCATTGTGTGCTGGGTTTTTGCACGATGTGCGAAGCGAGTTAACCGACGACGTTTCGGAACTCCCTGTGTTCCGTCTTCACTGGTCAAATTCACATGCATATCGTGCAAAATCTCCAAAACCAGGAAACAGTATTTATTTCACGGTGAAAGCTTACAATCAAGACAAATTCATGTATCGTTAGATATGCATGATGAAATGTCTGATGTCATTTATGTTGAGGATGACATTCTTCGTTAAAGGTAATGTGAGATCGATTCCCAGAAGGGAAAAACCATTTATCAGAGGAGATAAATCTGTTGCGTACAGATCGCTTCTGGATGCCTACAGCCTCCTATTTAATGGGCACAGGGGTCTCTTAGCCCGGTGTGGAGCGGCAGCGAGGTAAAGCTGGCCACGCACCCTTATCTCGTGCCGACGTTAAGAACCAGTGGCACTATCCTGGTACCTCCAATTGTTATAGGCCTTCGTGGGGTGCGGCGAAACCGCTTTACACTAAACCTGTTGTCAACAATGTATCTTTTGCAAGGTTATAACCATGATAAACACCGAGTCGGGGAAGAGAGGAGGAGGGTCCCGCTCGGTTTGCTCTGAACCACTCAGTACTCACACAGCCTCCGATTGCATTTCTACCATTTCCACGAGGACTAACTTACAAATTCACAGCCGTTCGGCAAAACTTGGGCTTCCTGCTCAACGCAATATGATCCCATCCTTCGCTTTACTTATTATAAGGTGTTTACCCACCTCAAAACAGCACATCTGTCAACATGTTTCATATCTGATGGATGGTTTACGGCAGCTATGCTACAATGTGTCTGGGAAATTTAAATTTACTTCCTGTTAGCTTAATGTGTCCTCTACTTTATATGTAGCTACAACTGAACTATTTTCTCTCACTAAGGACTCTTCGTGCAAAGAGACTGGAAATACACATCTCATCAAACCCCCAACACATTTTTTTCATACATCGATATGGTAAGTTAATGAATGAAACAGCGAGAAAAGTAATATCTGATGCTTAAGCAGTGTTTAATAATCTGAAGTGCGAGTGATTTGTGTCAGCAAAAAAAAAACCAATTAGGCACGTACAATGCTTGAGCACGCAGTTGCCAAAGCACGTCCAGTCATGCTTTGGTTCGATACGCAGCACGAAGAATTTAAAGCTAACAGGCCTGACGCCTGAAAGAAGACAGTCTTACTACACACACACTAGCAAGGTGTTCTTTGCTTTGAAAATACAATGCGACTGCGCGTACAACCGTAAATTCATTTACGCCCACAAGAAAAATACAGCCTTCTCTCTGCCGAATTTCAGCAAACACAGCATTATATGCAGATTTAATGCATCAAGCTTGAGCTAATATTTTCAAGAAATATGAGAAGTAGGTTACAACTTAATTTACGCCTTTCAGTACAGTATGACTGTCACTGAGCCTATTTTAACCCAAGTCAAGGAGGTTAGCCTTTTGTCAAGAAATCCTACGCCGAATTTCACGGAAATGACAAACTCTTTAGTCGGTGATATTAGGTCGCTGACAGACGGACGTATTTCGTCTTTGTATGAAGTGTTCTTTCTGTACTTCGTAAAGTACACCTAAGAACGTGCTACAGAGAGGCAGTATCAGTCTGTTAATTTCAAAAAGAAGGAAATTAGGAACCAAACGAGATCTGCCTGAGAATCACGCCAACAGCTGTTTGTGCTGAACAGGAGGAAATATATAATCAGCTTCGTGTTAAGATTGCTTTATCCTCAGGGACACACCTTGGTTAGGTGCCTGGTTGGATCTCCCAACTCTATGGACGTGTTGGCGAAGAGAAAAATGCTACCACCGGGAATGCTACGGAGCGATTTAAGGCAAGAGTTTTAAAAACTTCAGTTAGATACTTTGGCATGGAAGATTTGTACTAATACTTATTGAACGCATTTCATATCTTGGTTCATATCTACTTGCTATAGAGCAGTAAAACAATTCTTTAGTTGTAATTCATAAAATACTCTGAATTACGAAAAATAAAAATTGTATATCCCACCAGGAAATGCATTTCTTAGGGTCACCATTATTTTTATACCTTTTCTTCATCTAGTAATATTCAGATAATTAAAGAGTGATGAACAGATTTGTGGAACTTACAGCATGCATTGGAAAATGAGAAACGAAATGTAAAATTCTGGCCGGAAGACGTGAGAACATTCACGTGGCGCAGACAGGAGGGCAGCATTAAACATAAAAATGGCCGAGCGTGAGGAAATCTCCTACATTTAACTGCTTTAGGAAAATGATATATTGTGAGTTTTTGTGAGATATAATAAAATTCCTGTTCCAAAAATGGGGGGATATATGGAGCAGATGATTAACTACCAACTTAACAAGTTACATCGTGTGCTTACAGCCTAATTTCTTTCCGCCCATCTTACGCATCTGCGTTTCGTTTTAAGAAACTTCCAAAAAATGTATTTGAATGTATAAAACACGAGCAAAAGCACGTATCTTCCATTTATTGCATTGTTTCAAGATGGCGGAACGGTAATTTTACTGCGTATTGACACTAAGGTTTGGTGGATAGCACACAAGGATTTAATTTTAAGAGCACCATTGTCACAGAGAGAAAAACTCTCTCTTACTTTTCAACAACTGTTAATGTAAAAAATTTTACTCACCTGTGGCACATCCTGGAAGAACACCAGCACACACCAGTGCACCACACATCCTCCTACTGCTTTGTTCGCACTGTCACGGTCGAGTTACGCGCGGGACTGACGTAGGAACGTCTCACATGAGGGATTAAGACGACAGCAACGCTACCCAGTGGTCAACACACGCAAATGGAAAAAAAAAAGAAGAGCGGAAAGTGTGATTTTGTTGTTCTTAGGATAGCAAAAAGAAGAAAAGCCTTCGTAAACTCCCTTGTTTTTTGTGTTCTTTTACACCTTTTCACCTAATATGGCAATAAAAATGGGAATCAAGTCGATAAATTGTGTGGTGCTTCGAAGACTATACGATTTGTTATTTCACCCCACTAGAGAATTAGAGTGGGCGTGGAGCAAAGGAGCAGCCCGGGGGAGGGGGGGCTGCCGGGCTGCAGCCCCCCAAGCCCACCAAAATTGAAATTTAATACACACAGATTTTGTAGATATTATATCAAAAACTTTTACGTGAGTTCTCCCTCATCTTAAAGCAGACGCTGAAATCGGCTGACGACTAGTACACGAGAGTTTTGAAAAATAAATTAATTAAACAAACAAGAAGATGTGATTGAGTCATGGAACATGTACTCATATTCGTACGTATATAAATGCACTTTCAGGAACTGTTAGGTTGTACTTACAACACGAATTTTATAATATAATTTTTAAAATCAAAGATAAATTACATATAGCCTCAGGGTCCCCCCCCCCCACAAGGAATATTTCTGGGTGTGCGCCTGGAGTAGACACACATTTGTCAATTTGTATGAACTATTGCACTAAATGAAATCACATCGCAGAGGTCTTGACGTATTCTTCGGAAAATGGAGAAGCACACTACAGTGGAAAATTAACGGTGTCCTACTTAATGCGGATACCTGCCACAGAACCTACAAACACGCTAACTGAATGTATATTAACATTTCTTATTATATAACACCACATGTTAAGAGTAGGTGCTTGAAATCTCCTCCTTCAATCCCCAGATGTTATGGACACCTGGAGAAGGAATTATACATTAAAACCTCTTTGACGTTCGTGTCTACAAATTCCGCATACGGCGCTGCTGCTGATTTCTGTAAGTTCATTCTCTGTGTGTGTCGACCAGTATCTTATTGCACTTGCGTTGGTCCTAAAAAGTCGCAGTTCAAAACCGCCTTTCACTACAGGGTACTCTGTTGGCGCCAAACACGTAGAAGTGAAGTTCGCGTCCACACCACCACGGCGCAGGGGGAGATGGTGTTGAAATATAGACCCACTTGAATTATTACATCAACCAGCCCAGGCACTGAATAAAATAAATGTTTCGGTTGCGACGTGCCATCATCAGGCAGCTGTTCAGTACAAAGGAGTGTTAGCTCAACACGCCTATACAGTTATTATTAGTTACCAGGCAGGCAGACTTACAGATTTTCAGCCTGTCTGGCAGGCAGGCAGCCTGGCATAATGGATGGCAGGCACGCAGTCAGGAAGCATGGGAACCTGTCACCCTGGCTGGCAGGAAGCTAGGCAAGGAGGCAGGCAGCACAGCTGGCACACAGGTACGAAGGCAGACAGCCCGGGAGACAGACTGGCAGCCTGAATGGAAGGCAGACAGGCAAGTAGGCAGCGTAGCTGGACTGGAGACTGGCAGTCTGGTAGCCTGTTTGGCAGGCAGGGAAGTAGCCTGTCTGGCAGGCTGGCTATCAGGCAGGCAGCAAATTAGCACTTCCCATTTTCGGTAAGAAATGTTTTACTTTACTGCGTAATTTACACACTGATATATAAGAAATATATACACGTACACACAAGATGACCTTCAAACTAAGAGAATGGATATGACAAAGTTAAATACAGTCCATATTAGGAAACAGTATTTTACATACGCCTTTAACTAAAGCACTTTTGTCACACTAGCCAACAATGCTAGGCTTCTGTGCATGATTTTTGTTGTATTTGAGGGGTTATACCTTGTCCAGTACTTTTATGATTACAGAAGCCTCTTCAGTGCTTCCACACGGGGCATTGCATGATACTACATCTACTAGCAGCTACTTGACCCATATCCATCAAGGGGGAAGCCCGTGTTACTACAGCAGTGTTAGCAATACAGGTGTTCTTGGCAGCAGGGCCGGCCTTAGGCCTATGAGACCGATCTGACACAATCAGGCCCGGCGCTGATGGGAGATAGGCGCATTAGTAATTTGTAAAAATGACCAAACTGGGTCATTTTAACTTTTAAATCCTAACTGACATTAATATACCAAAACGTTAGTCCTTTGTTTGCTTTGAACAGTAACTTTTGGAGGCCCACCGCAATGATCGCCATCGAGCCTCGCGTTCGCTACGGCCGGCCGGCACTGCTTGGCAAAATTCTGTTACGTCAGAATATAGCAAGGAAGAGGTTAACAAACAGAACTTAACGCCACACTTAACGTAGTGTTTAACAGCTATCAACTCATTCTGCATAATTTGCTGTCAAAAGCACGGCTGTGGAGTCAGTACACAAAACTTCCGACTCCTCAATTTTTAAATCTCCGATTCCGACTTCTTCATACAAGCTAAATATGTATTATATAATAATGGTAAACCTACTAAAGTGGTAAATGGTATCATAAGATATTTCATCACCACCACGTGAATTATCACGCTACTTTTTAGACTTACAACCTATATTTAAGTGTAAGTCTAATTGCTATTGTAGCCAGTATCTATTTAAGATTTTATATCGAGGTCGGAGTTGGAGTCGGTACATTTTTACCGACTCCGACTCCACCCTAAAATTCCTTCCGACTCCGACTCCACAGCCCTGGTCACAAGTTCAAAATAGGCACACAGGCTTGTATATTGCGGCCAAAACATCAAGTTCGATTTTAGATTTGGCCTGCAACCTGTTTCAAGTTTGACAGGCCTGCCCTAGTGTTACAAAGGTATATATCAACAAGCACAACCCCTGTAATGCCAGAAAACTGGATACAGCAGTATGTGACACAATGAGGTACCACATGAGTCTGGTAAAAAAACTGAACTATAAAATGAACACAAGTATTCCATTCACTGGAAAATTCAGTACGGCTTATATGGAAATAACGAGGCAAACACCTAAAAATAATATGCTGGTCTACCATGTGTAAAACTTCTGCAGTACCATTTTTCAATAAATTACTTAATCATTCACGATGATTAGAAGTACTGGCTACAGTTATAATGAGAGCGGAGACACCGTAGGTGATACAGTGTCTAACGAATCGTCAATCGAAATAATTTTTTTTTAACGCATATACACTGTCCACTACCCACTGCTTGGGGAACACTCTACCTGCAAGCAATTCAGTAAATTTCCCAGACTCATCACCGAAATATTTTAACAATACGTACACTGTACATCACCTACTGTGTTTCTCTTTGCTCATTCCTGTTCTTTTTAACACCAACTGTGCCCAGTGTCCATTCTCATGTCAAACTCATCCACTACCATTTAACAAATGTGCCACATTTCTTGCACGCAAGCACACACACACCAGCACGCAAGCGCACGCGCGCGCGCGCGCGCGCGCGCACACACACACACACATATGCACATACAGTACGGAATCAATTATTTATACACAAATATGTACATACACGGTAAATCAGTTCACATTTGAAAAACAACTCAAAATTACGTATAGTCAACTAATATCATTCAAGACACATTCATGGCCATACCAGTTACTGATAATGCCATTAAGCGTCCCGTTACACATGTGTATTGCTCACACTTTAATACGAACAATATACATTCGACACATACTACCATAATGCTTCAGGGTAGTGACATGACACAGTGTCCTGTTACACACATGTAGGGGTGTTATGTAAAACGTCCCTTCCGGGTAAAACGGTCGTGTGCTGTTATGTTTTACTGGTGCTGCCACTGGGGGGGCTTAGAACGTCGACATGTGCATTCATGTACTAACATACACGGAGAGTGGATGTGCGTCTACGAAGCAACAAGCTTCTGCGTGACAAAAACTTTTTTCTCGATACCTCTGTGTAAGGTATTGTTATCGCACAGTTTGGGTTCGAGTAATAAACACAGTATTGGTGCACAATCTTTCTTTCGCCAGGATAATTAGAACATCTGATGTAGGAACACAACTACCAGAGAAGGGTCAGACCTGCAGCTATGGACTACGGTGAGAGGTGCAGTCAAAGGCATAAAAATGAAAGGATTTGCTGGCGTTTGTCAATTGTCAAGTTTTCTGAAAGTTTAGGAAGCAGAAGCCTCATTGAGAGACATTATGCTCAACAGCTGTGAACCCATAAATCCTCAGTGGGGAATCTACCAGTCATTGCGCCCTAAATAACTATGAACTGGAAGTCAATTGCGAAGATGGGGAGTATGAGGTTAAGACAGCCCGTACTTGGTTCGAGTCCAAGAACAGGTGCTCCTGAGATAGCTGGCTAAATAGATTTTGGCGTGTTATGCACATGAGATGTGTGAATGGGGCCGTTGTATAGCATGCGTCTCCAGATTTTAGTTAACTTGATTTTTTAAATTTAGGGTGTTGAAATTTTCTTAACTTTAGCGTGGGAACATCGGGCAGAGCTAGCGGCAAGTGCCTGTTGGGCGGAGTTCGTCACTCTAACAAGGCAGAAAGGATTAGCGCAGGCCTGCGCTGAGGAAACCTTTATGGTAATTTTCGTTTAGGTACTAGAGAGAAAGGATTTGAGAGTAACAGATTCGAGACAAGCAGTAGAAATTTAAACTGGCATTTGTCCGGGATAACATTCGATGCCGGCGCCTTAGGCAGTCAACGACGTTCGATTCCGAAAGCAGTGGCTTTGGCGGTAGGTGCCGGATATTGTGCCGGAACGCTAAGTTGGTTTTTATTTTTGCAAGAGGAAAGACGTGAATTTACAGGAGAAGAGAGACGGAAATTAAGCATAACTAGTGTTGCCTACTAGTGCAAGATACCTCACGTAATGATATATCGTTACATAAAATAAAAGTGCATAATTCAGTGGCGATTGCCGTTCGACAAGAACTCGTTTTGGTGTTGTATCCTTCCTTCCTCTGCAAATATTTCCTGGAGGAGAGAGACTTATGCTCATGGGCTGCACTTTATGCGTAAGACGAGTGCAAGCTGCATCCTTGCTGGACAAATCTATTGTGCAAAGCTATACCAGAAAGCTATACCAGAAGGACAGTGATCGGGTGCAAGGTTAATTCAGACATTTCCAGCGCTGGATTAGTTGACCAATTAGGTTACAGGAATTTAAAAATTGTTGAATTCGGCCTATGTTTTTTCCCCCAAATTTGCATTTCGGCAAATACGATTACTTCTTGAGTTTAAGAGACGGGAATAATTATGTTGAGAGACACAGAGATGTGTTTCAACACAGAACCCTCTATGCTTTGGCATCTGGGGCGGTTCGGTCGCAAATGCTTTGGGTTCCCTGGTTTTCGGCCACCTCATAACTAAATTATAGCTAGAAACTGTTGTTATATGGAATAATGCAGGCATGTGATACTGGAGAGTGATTGTGTGAATAATAGTGCATTTCGTCATAACCGAATGCTCTGGCAAACGTAAAGTTTAACACATATAATTAATTTAGCAGTGATAAAGAGATGTGTTTGTTTCAAAGTGATCAGTTCAAGACAAATTTCGGCAGTGAATTGTGGTAAATGACTAAAACATTATCATTAGTGACAATAAATTGACAAGCAAGCTGAAGTATTATTTGATTCCCGAGCGTTGCGGAGTGCAGAACTGCAGTCCGTTAACGTATCGCACGTTAATATTCCAGGAAGATGAGAACTCATGCCTGCTGAATCTGACTAGTCAACGTACCCTCACCTGGAAATCCCGTCACCTAGAGTGAACACTTCCATCAGTGTTTACATTCCAATTGCAATACAGTTGCTTTCTGGCGCCCAATCACAGTCAACCCACAAACCCTACACTTCATCAAACTGGTATGTGACGTATGGAAGTGTTCCGTCGTTCATGCAATCGAGAACGACAGCTAAGCGCCCTTCAGCATAACATAAAATTACACTGACCTTAGATGTATGAGAGAGGGCAACCGGGACGTTTTGAGGCCTAGAGCGACGGTGGCAGAGTAAATGGCACCCAACTGCGTGTGGCACGAAAGGTCTAATAGCTTTTTTCAACTACAAGAAGGTAACGCCGAAACGTCGACCAAGCAGACCTGTTCCGGGGTACAAACAACGGACGACCAAGCATCTAAACGTCGACGCAAATCAGCGACCGCATAGCAGTCAGCCAACCGGAAGCTTGACCACCGCTCCAGCAAAGAACATACTGGCGTCACACCACGCCAGATGAACACACCGCCCAACGCAATTGACAACTCTAAAATTCTCAGTTGCACACCAAGTAGTAAGTGAAAGGACTGCTTACAGTCAATATTGTATACAACTGAGTTTAGGAAATCAAAAGCAGCTCTATACCAGGTGATCTGTGCAGGAGATGGAACCAGACGGTTTGGACAACAGGACAACTTTCATGTCCATCAATATCAATCGCAGGGGACATGTGACGACAGGACTAAAGGGCTATCGATTTGTGGAACTGTCATGTGGGATCCGTGCCAGAGCTCAGTGCAGCTGATGAGGCTCGCTAGGCAGAAGCAGGAGCTAAGAACAAAAGATGACTGGCCAACAGTCATGTCAATGATGTGCCAAGGAAACGGGTAGATGGAGTCTGTGCCACAGCTTGCACATGGGAACAGAAAAGACCGCATTGAAGCTAAAATTATTGAAACCCATTTGAAGGTGATGACTTTGGGTACCTTAACCCCAAAGTGCATGGACTGAGAATCCTGAAGTTTGGAGTTGCACACTAGCTGGTCTTAGTAGGTGACCACACATGAAGTAATTGTGGAGGCTACACGGCATAAGTAAGAAGGCGCGGTGAAGATGTCTGTGTGTGCTTAATGGTGGTGTGTGTAAGGAGAAATTTACCCTCTTTTAGACTACAGAGTCGGTTTTATAAATGTGAGCATAGTATATGGCGTCACAAGAATTATCCCAGAAGCACATTCATGTTTGATGATGGAGTAAGGTAGTCTTCATATTTTAACTGTTTGTTAAAGACAGTACTGCTAGGGGATTATGAGTGTCTTTAGTTTGATAATATTGGTAGAGGGTTGTGAGCAGTGTTTATAGAAATAATGATAGTGAAGTAACTGAAGGCAGGGCTGTGGAGTCGGAAGGAATTTTTAGGTGGGGTCGGAGTCGGGAAATATGTACCGACCCCGACTCCGACCTCAGTCTAAAATCTTAACTCGATATTCCAAATTCAGAGCCCTGATAGCTACAGTAACCATCAGACTTACACTTAAATATAGGTTATAAGTCAAAAAGGTAGCCTGATGATTCATGCGGTGGCGATAAAATGTCTTATATGTTTACCGTTATTAATGCATACTGAGTTTTTATGAAGGAGTTGGAGTTTTAAAAATCGAGGAGTCTTAGTCGGAGCTTTTGTGTACCGACTCCACAGCCCTGACTGAAGGTGGTAATTTTGATTGTACTGCTGGGAAATTATATTCCATGAAAAAGGTTTAGGAGTAAGCAATATGGAGGAGAGACAGTTACGAATTAGAAGTGTTGCATGAAGAGTGAATCAGGATTCGCGAAGTGTAGATCCAGCTGTGGAATGCGTACACACAGATTCTGATAAGGTGGAATTGACGAGATTAACCTACAGGAGATACAAATTACTGGAGATGTACCCAGTTAGTTGATCAACAGCGTTATAATCCCACTTCGTCATCTGACAGCACTGTAATGTCTCGAGGTCAGTTACATGCCATGTTAGCTGAAGTAAGGAGAAGTCTTCAGGAAGTAACTAGTAAATTAATTAAAACTGGAAACTCTAAACTAGCAAAACAGATGCAGGCTGAAATTTCTAAATTGGCTTAACATGTAGAGCGTACTAACAAGAAATTGTCTGAAGATTTAACAAGGCAGATAAGGGAAGAGACTGCTAAATTAAGGAAGTTACTAGAAAATTAGAGGCAGAAGTTGCGGAAAGATACATTGATATAGTGGGTCTGAATCGAAATGTTGAGATTGTGTGTGGGGGGTTAAGTGAAATGTCAACTGGTCACATTACAGAAACAGATCAGCGAATTGATAAGGTTACACAAGAAGTGAATGCCAAAACCAGATTTTTCGCAACTGATCTGACCCAAAACATTAAACAGACAGCGACTTCCAAGCTGTAAGGCAAGAAATGGCACATGTGAAACAGCAGGGAACCAAAGGTATAGCTGACGAGATGAAGGTTACATCAGACGGACTGGCAAATTGTAGCAGTCACATTGTTGCAGATAGGAAGTTAAACCAATCAGAGTTGTTGAAAGTAAACCGGGAGATCGAGAAATTAAAGGACAGATTTTCCGCTAGGCAAACATGTGAAAATACCGTAACCGCACAAACCCGTTGCTGAAACCTCGGGCCAGAGGATGCAAAATATTTCTTAAAATGTGTGTTGTCCAGCCTATAAGCCGGACGCCGGGTGGTCCGCTGAAAACGAAAGGTCAGATATTGTTGTTTTCCCTGTGTAACGGCACAAGCCGTGGTTCTGGTCTCGGGCTGTGTTTTCGGAGGTTGTGAGAGGGGTATTCTTGAAACGTGTTGGCCTGTGGATCGAAGGACCGTTAGCCTGCTGTGAACAAAAGGTTCTTACGCGAGTGCGACTGTGGTCGCTGTATAGATGTGGGCCAGAGAAATTGCTGGATATACTTGGTGGGGAGTAGAGTGAACTAAAAATAAAGTTGTAATAAGTTCAAAAGGCAGTGCATGTGTGTGATTCATTCACCTTATCACATATGGCTGGACATTTCCCCGTATGTCCCTGAGATAATTCTCTCCGACGAACTACCTCACTTACTAACCGAAGTCGGGCGGAATCCAACACCAAGAGGTCGGTTACACCTGGATGCGGCTGTGGTCGCTGCATGGATGGGAGCGACAGTCGCTGGCAATACTTGGTGGGGTCCACAGTGCAGCTGAAAAAATAGAGCTGCAATGTATTCCAAAGGTAGTGCAAGTGTGTTCATTTCACCTTGTCACATGTGGCTGGACATTGCCCCGCTATGTCCCTGAGACAGGTTTGGCGATGCGACGAGCTACGTCACCCTGTAACCGAAGTTGAGCTAAATCCAACAGAAAGTGGTCGGTTACAATACGGCTGTCAGTCGAAATCACTGTCAGATAGACGAAACAATGCTAGTCGGGGAATGACAGAATTCCACTACAAACACGAATCATATTGCAAGTGATCAAGGGAGCCTGCATGTGAGGAGTGTGTGTGAGAATTCATGTTACCGGCCATTTAGGTTCAAACCCTGGACAGGACCGGCGATTCAGGTTCAACCCCTGGACAGGCCTTGCTAAGATAAACTTTTTATTAACTAATTAGAAAGACTTGTTTAGGTGAATAGGGATAGCTAGGGGAGACAGCGACAGGCAGTGAGTGCGGCTAACGCATTCAAACGGCTAAGGCTCAGCAGAACATCCGTCAGCTGTCACGGTGGACGGAGTTTTGCAGCTCGATGTTCCTTAGCGAAACCCGAGACTTGACACTTTTGGAAGACATAATTCCTTGAGTGGGCAGTGCCAGCAGGCGACACCCCAAAAGGTTCGTTAATCGTATGTTTGGGGTCTACTGGCTTAATTTAGCGCAACCAATAGAGTTTAGCTATTCAAAAAGTTAAACTCGGCCTATGAAGTTGTTCTAAATTTGAGTTTCCGCCAATGGGATCTTTGGGTACAGGAAACGAGAACCTGACGTTGAAATTGCGACTGGCGGTAAGCTTCGCATTCGCTTTTTGGATGCTGGAGAGAACGGTTCGGAATTTTTTTTGGTGCGCTACCGTTGTGGACATTTGGTTATGACGGATCGCAAAAACTGAGATTAAAATAGAAAATTTATTCCAGGTGCCGTGATCATTTCTGTGGCTGTAATCATCTTAATGTAATACTGCATACTGTAACAATTTCAATAAATCTTAAGTGTTAAATGTAAACTGATGCATTAGTTTGGATAGCGGACGCTGCAGGGACATCCCGCGTATGTTACCTTCTGATGAGATATCATGAACACTAGTTAACCGGGTACATACCAATCACTGTGGTGAGCGGTAGCAGAAATGGCGACCAACGTGTGGGGCTACCGAACAAGTAGGAATATGTAACAGCGTACAACAGCATAGAAATTAAATCAATCAACGGATCGGCGAAAAAGGAACTACAAAACCGACGGCTGGGGGAGAGAAGGAAGAGCATAGCCGAAACAGCGAGCGGGACCGGACAGCAGGTCTGCTTGACGACGAGCAGCGAACCCTGAGCCATCCAAACACCAAAGTGCAGCAGCGGCTGATTGTCACCGGGAAGAGTGCGACAGATCGGCTTATGACGGGCTAGCTGATACACCAACACTGCCTGACAAAGAAACCACCACCGACCGCAGTGAATTAACTCCACTGATACGCAACGGCCATCTTTAATAGTTCCGTTGTGCAACGAAATGTAAGTCACGGTGTATGTAAAGCTGTATGATATATGTACTGTAAATTATTGTAACTACGAGCATGGTGGAGAGACAGTTAAGGAGCCGGAGCGTAACCCTAGAAGTCGATGCAGCATCGCAAGACTTAGAGTACTGCAGGAATAATAATGAATTAGACTGCCAGGTTACCGAGAGCGAACTGCTGGAAAATGAGGGAAGTACTACCCAATTTGATGAACAGACAGGTAATGGAGAACAGCCGTTACCTGATAATTAGGTTAGCAACCCTGAAAAATCAGTTGACAATATTGTAATGTTTTCCAAACAGTTACAGACATTTATGGAGTGTTATGAAAGGTTTCGACACTTTGAACTCAAAAATTCGAAGTGAAAATTCAATATTAACAGAAAACTTATATGCGAAGCTGGAAGGAGAGAATTTGCGATTGGCTGCACAAATAGAAAGTACTAATTTTTATTAGTAATGATTTTTATTATCTATCAGAGACGTTGACAAAGCAATTTCAGGAGGAAAATGAAAAATTAAGAGGAGACTTGTGAAGTAAATTAGAAGCAGAGGTCACAAAATTTCAGGAAGCCATGGATAAATTACGCAAGGATACCGCAATCGAAATTGTGTGAGTCATAGCATGGAAAATGTGTCTATAAAACTGGGGAAAGGGTTTAAATCAAAACTACAGGCAGAATTAGACGAGGTAAATAATGCAATAAATAAGGTCAGGTCAGATGTCGAAATTGATTTAGTAGGGTGTCTGCAAAAAGTAGACATCGTACATGACAAATTGAGAGTTTAAATAACCAATCAGTGGATACGTGGGGGGGGGGGGGGGGCGAGACACGCTAACACAAAATACAAATTCAAAGACTACTGTAACAGTTACTGAGCTGAATGAACAGACAGGAAGTGATATTCAAACGATCAGGCAGGAAATCAATTTAGTTAGAACATGTGATGCAGATTGATATGCACGTGTGTGATACAAATGTAAATGTAAGCCCCAGATTAATGATAAACTGCACTACTCAGAATGAGTTGGCATCACCGATTTATAGCAATAATGCAACTCAGATAATAGACAACTTCTTGAAAGAACTAGACATTTATTTGACCTCAAATTGGTTACCGAAAACTAAAAATTGCCACTAGCAGCACAGGCCATAAAGGATCCTTTCGCTAAAGTATGGGCGAATGCAGAATGCCATAAGTTATTAACTAATGCACTCAACGTCAAGACTACTCAACTGTTGTGGAACGAACAGCTCCAGGCGAACACAAGGTGCAGAATTTTCCGCAACAAATATATGAGGGATGGAGGACAAAGTTTAGCTGAACATTATTTGAAATATGTGAATTTAGCAGCCAGTACGCAACCGAGACTGAGTATGACCTACTAGGTGCACTCACAGCTCAACCACTGGATATACAGAAATGCATGACTTCTGCCAATTCGAATTCAGATCGGGACGCCCTAATTTGGGGGGGGGGGGGGGGATTTGCAAGTGTTAAATGAGGAAGGGAGGACATAAAACAAAGACGCGCAGGAACCGAGTACAGGAGATTTTAGTAGGAAAGAGAACAGGAATGTAGGACCGAAGAGGGAGGAGATCGACGCGTATGTCAGCAGAATGTAAGATTTGTTAGGTGCGAGAGACGCCACTCATATACTTCTAGACCACCGTACACTCAATAAACTCACCCAGACAACAGACCTCTTGATCCAAAAGTTCCGGAATTCGAGCCCACAAATAGAAATACCAGAAATGAATCAAACGAAGTACCACTGAACAGAGCAGGAAATACGTCACAAAACGAGGGAAACTAAACGGACCCCGAGATCGGCAAAGCGCGGTGTCATGTCCAGTCTAGCCCATCATCTGATTATGGATTAAACTAATCACTAAATTACAGCCCCAGATTATAAAACCAAATTTAGAGATATAATTTGAAAAGGAAGGCCCACAAGAATTTTATTTATCTGAAGCATAACCTTACGTTACAACACGCAGTTTACTCGTATTTCGTAAATGAAAGTAAGAAGGAAAATTGTCCACAGATAGAAATTCTGATGGGAAATAGAATATGTACGGCGCTCTTAGATACGGGATGCCAATGCTCTGTGATGTCAAGAGGAATTATACGACTTAAAGATAAAATGGTTAAACCGTACGGAATTGGCAGTACAGAACATTATTTCGCATAGTGCATTTTCTCACAAAAAGGCCAGAGTACGACTACAAGCACTGAAGGAATTAAATTACAGTGGAATATTGATTGATCAGGTTTCTCTCATATTGTCACAACTAGTAACCGACATATTACTAGGCATGGATTGCATTAGTAATCAAGTGATCACTGATTTTCTGAGAAGGAAACTTCTTTTAAAAGGAGATGAAATGCAACAGAGGCCGCCTTTGTAGATGTCGGTCAATCTGACAATGCAACAACTGACAATCCTGAAGTAAGGGGCAGTAACCTTCTTACGAGTCGACGCATCAGTCAACGAAAACAGACCACCCCACCTGTATCATGTACCGTGCACTGAAAGATTTTTCGATGCAAGCATGTTCCCTTTCTTCAGTTATGTAGGAAGAGCTAGCTATTGTAGCGACACTAAGACACTGTCTTACGAGAGCCCAGGCGAAGTTAGTTATAAGAGTACAGCACCGTCACGTGAGATGTTGACGTAAGGGGTGACTGTAAGAGTATGGTGAACAGAGGCGAATCTCGCCGAGATAAAAATGCTGATGAATTTAGTAAGCACTGTGACGCTCAGTACGTTAATGGTGAATGTGTCCGACATAAGTATTTGGTAGCGAATAATCTAGAACGGTTATGCAATCCGAAAGGGGAATCAGACACTATAATATTCAAGTGTTACGTGAAAAATACTGACAAGCGCGAAGCAGAGTGTGAGTTGACGTTAGAAAGGCTGAGACTATAAAGTTATGAATAATCAGATACATCACTTGTGTAGCTGTCCAACCTCTGTTCGATGCCAAGGCAGGGCAGCCCAAATAGTGAAAGGGACCAAGCTACTAATTTCGATCATGGCTGGGATAAAGCGGGTTTGTAAGTTTCGAACAACCTGATGAATTCTTGATTTTCCTACGGCTGTTGACCACTCCACAGGAGCAGGTAATAAATTCTGTAATGCCCCAAAATATTTTATTTTCATTCAATTTCGTTTCATTCTATGAGTAGACCTTAGTCGCTGCAGTATGGGACACGCTTCGGAGAATACAGAACAAATGGAAGTTACTGAGCTAATTTCCTGAGCGGTGTAAACAGGAAGGCCAGATCACCTATCCTTCCCTTAGCAACGGTAAGTTGGCGGTAACTTCTGCTAAGCGGCGGATATATGGCTGAATGTGATGTTCATGTGGGAGCTTTGAGGATGTATGATTGAGGAAGCGACGCTTGTTTTCTGGATCTGGAATGTGCTGGATGTGAAGCTGAAAGAAGGGACGTTAAAGTGACGTAATGGAGCTGGTACTACTATGGTGGATAATCCGAAGTAAGTGTGGCTAGATTTATCGAATACCAAACCGCGGACAATAGTTTTGTTTCTAAGTTGTTTTTTTCAAATTGATATCATTAGGTGAAATTTAATTGACTATGGAAATGGGGATGGTGATCCTGCTTCCGTGTTAATAAGTTGTGACATACAGACGCTTCTATTGTGGTGACGAACTCCAAGAATGATCGAATTCTAAATGTGGATGTAACCCCCACAAATGTAAAGGGGCCCCTTCCGCGTACTAAAGCGGTGTTCAGTCTCCCCACCGCTGCAACAAGCTATTCCTGCCAGCCAATCGCAGGCGGGCAGCCCATCAATGGCCACGAAAAGAAGTCGACATTTCCAGCCAAAATCCAGTTTAGCCTTTGGTAAGGCTATTTCCACGATGGAGCTGTCCCCAGCTCTCCCCCGGGAGCTGAGGAAAGCGATGGCCGCGCGGAAGCGGAGCAGGGCCGGTGCGCATACCAAGGCCAAACCACCAAAGCGTGGCCGCCTCCAAGCGCCATTCTAGGTCACCGTTGCCGCAAGTACGGTTCAACCCTCCGGCAAGCCGCTGCAGTAGTCGGCGGTAAAAAGAAGGCCGAGGAGCTCTGAAGATCAGACGGCTCATCGGGGCCTGCGAGTAGACGTCCAGCGCCCAACCCGCTTGACAGGCCGTCAGCGCCGGGCACTTACGGGGAGGTAGCTACATCCTGTAAACCGCTTCCCGGCAACGATGGGCTGGCTTACGCAGCGGTAACTGCTGGGCACGCCAACCCGCAGCAGTAAGGGGGCCGCCCAAGCCCTCAGTCAAGGGCTCGGATGCCTCCGAGCCTGCTGCCTCCTGAGGCAGCCACAAGGCGCATGTCGACTGACATGTCCGGGCCTCTGGGTGGCATGCCAGCTGGCACCACCCTGACTGACGAAGTCGCTCCCGCCGGCGAACGACCCAACAAGACGCCCATCTTTGTTTCGGGAGTTTCTGATACTCGTGGTTTCCTTACCTGGTTAAGGACGCAGTGCCCCAGCAGTCTCTCGGCCCAGCTGAAGGGTGAGAAACTGATGATTGTGCCAGGGACAGCCGATGGCTTTCGGGCCACGGTGAGTTCCCTCCGATCCCTCGATGGGGGCAAGGGCGTGAGTTTTCACACTTTCTCTCTCCCCGAGGATCGCTTGGTACGTCCCCTAATAAAGATTCTTGGCAGGCAAATGCCCGAGAGCGCCGTCTGTGACGAACTGGAGGCCCTGGGCATGTGTCCAGGGAGGGATGCAGCTCCGCTCTGGACGCCGTGATCTGGACACCTCCAAAGATCGACCCCTGACCCCGTACTTTATTGTGTCGGTCGCACGAGGACCGGAAGTTCAGAAAGTGCGCTCCTTACCTGAACTATGCGGCCTAAGGGTTTCCGTGGAGTCATACGTAGCAACGAAACGTCCTTTCCAATGCAAACGGTGCCAGTGCTTCGGTAACACGCAGCGAAACTGCGGATATGCACCCCGGTGCGTTGCCTGCGGAGAAGCTCACCTTTCAGGGGAGCGCTTGACCCCAGAGCAGCAGCTGAAATGCTGCAGCTACGGGGGCAACCACACGGCCAACTACCGGGGCTACAGCAAGTGGAAAGAAGCAAAAGCGGCGCTTGCAAAACAGGTGCCCATCCAATGCACCCCGATCAGCGGTGCTGCTGGCCAGCCCGCCGCAAAGTGGTCACGCCAGAGCCATCCGCGGAGCAGGAGAGCCTTGGGCCTGGTTGGAACCACGATGTCCGAGGAAGTCGTGTTGTTAATGCTATCCTCCCAACCCTTCCTGAACCCGCTCCAAGGCCGGTCACAAACCCCTCAACAGGACAAAATGACCCAACATAAGACGGAGGCAAGTCTGCCAACCCGATATTCAAAGCCACGAAGGCCCTCAGGCAGGCCCAAGTGACGAGTACAAAGGTGAAGTCTGGGAAATCTTCACCCAAGAATCGAAATCTTAATAACCCGACACCACCACCTCAATCCGTCAAGTGACCTGTCGAGATCTGCGATCTGCTCCACACCCTACCCCTGGGCGCCCGTGTAGAGCGGACGCTTCGGTTCCTCACAGCTGCGCCCACCCTCAATTCTGGGGCGGCTCGCTCGCGGGCCGTCCTCAAAATCGTTGTCCTCTTCGTAGCCAAATATGGCAGCACGGCCTAGAAGGACGAACCTGGCTAAAGCTCTGCGGATGGCCTGCTGGAATGCTGATGGTGTTCGCGAGAGGAAGCTGGAACTGGAACATTTCCTCAGTCAGCACGGAGTCGATATATGTCTCTTGACCGGAACTCACCTCAGAGAGACGTCTTTCGGCTTTCAAACGATGTTTTTCACCGAACAGACTGGCCCACAGAGTGAGGCGGAGCAGCAATACTGGTCCGCCGGGGTATAGATCACTTCGCTGTACCCGTTCTCGGTTAGACCCTGTTAGAGGCAACTGCCATGAATATTATGTTGGCTAGTAGCCTGCTCAAAGTCGTGGCAGTGTACCTCTCGCCCTCCCGGCCCATAATGGGATCGGACCTGCCTGCATGCTTTGGCGGAGGGCTTCTCGTCTTGATGGGGGGGGGCGGCCCCCGGGGGGCCTCAATGCGAAGCATGTGGATTGGAATTCGCGGCTGACCACGACTGGGGGTAAGATCCTGCGTGATTATGCTAGCGGAAACACCTGTTTGATTTATGGGATGGACTCACCCATCACTCTCCCGTATAACTTCTCGGCTACAACCCAATGTCCTACACATCGAAATTACCAAGAATCTAATCTTCCCAGTTTATCTGACGGCGTGCTCAGCACTAAGCTCAAATCACCTGCCTGTACGGATGGACACAACGTGCCGATCATCCTTTCGGAACCTGCCAGCCCGACCTGACTACAGGGGGACCGACTGGGTCAAATTGAAGGACAGCCTTGAAGAGAGGCCACCGTCCACCCCGTTACTGCCGAACGAGGTGGAAATCGACACTGCGTGGAAGAGATGTCCACTGCAATTTCGGAGGCGCTAGCGGCGTCGACTCCCAAGAGTCGTCCTCCAATGACCCACGACTTCCAATACCGGCATGTATTCAGAATAAAATACGCCTGAAGAACAGGCTGAGGAGGCAGTGGAAAATCACCAGGGACCCTGCTCTGAAAGCTGAAGTCAACCGTCCTCAGGGGCCTGTGACTCACCAGCTAATTGAGTGGCGTAGCTAGTGGAGAGGCACTCTGGAGAGACTTCGTCCCGAGGACCAATCGCTGTGGAATATGACTAGGCGCGTGACGAGAGTTCCCACTCCCTCACCTACCCTCGTCACTCCGGGCGGAACTGCTCTCTCTGATGCCGAGAAAGCCGAAGCCCTGGCCGACAGTCTTGAGTCTCAGTTCCAGCCGGTAAACGACCCGTCGGATCCGGCAGTTATAGAGAAGGTTGCCGAGGCGCTGCAAGCATACTGTTACGGCCCTGCAAGCGAACCTAAGTTAATCAACCCCATGGAGGTCCAGGACGCCATTCGGGGTCTCAAGGTCGGCAAAGCACCAGGCTCCAACGGTATACCGAACAGGGCTCTGAAGCACCTTCCGCAGCGGGCTATAAGCCTCCTCGTTGCGTTATTCAGCGCACCGCTTCTAGCGCAGCACTTCCCAAGAGCATGGAATCTTTCCCGCGTGATTTCTATCCTGAAACCCGGGAAGGACCCGTCACTACCCTCGTCGTATCGGCCTATTAGTCTGCTAGGCACGATTACCAAACTGTTCAAAAAGATCCTAGTTAGTAGATTCTTAAGCGAAATAAGCGGGCGCGGGCTACTGCGTGATGAGCAGTTTGGATTCAGACCCAAACACAGCACGACTCTTCAGCTGGCCCGCCTCGTTGAAAGAGTGACTAGGAACTTCGGCGAGAAGGGACTGAGAGGCGCGATTTTTGTCCCCGTGGCGAAAGCCTTCGATACCGTTTGGGTCGATGGTCTCCTTTCCAAACTATCGATCCTAAATTTCCCATCGTACCTTGTTAAAATAATATCCTACTACCTCCATAACCGGACGTTCGAGGCAGCTTTCCTAACCGCCACATCCGCCCGCCGTCGCATGCGTGCTGGTGTAGCGCAGGGCGGACTAGTCTCACCCGTCCTCTTCAGTCTGTATGTTAACGACATGCCTGTGCTTTCCCGCCACTTCGAGCTGGTCCTGTATGCGGACGACACGGCCATTATAGCCACGTCCCGCAAACCAGCGCTGCTCATCAACAGCTTGTGGAAGAATATGTAGAAGGTACTCAGAATATACTTCACATGGCTCTGAGAGCATACCTCTATTTGCACGAACTTGTTTATGTGTCTACAGCATATTCGCAGTGCCCCCACAGTGAAATAAAAGAAGTGTACCCTTTACCCACCGAATACATGCAGATATTCGATGAAAAAATTGTTGATGAAGGAACTATGATGAAAGTCAGGTAAAAGCAACATTGAAATGTGGGAACATCCCACTACTAGCAAAATGGCCATTTAACGTGCGGCAGAAATGTACACCGCACCGGTAGCAGAAATTACTACTTCCGTACAGCAGCACAGTACACAGCCGAGGGCACTGATCGGCGTCCAGCGGTAGTCATTCTCCCTACTCCTGCGACAGTATCCTGCCTACTAGCCAGCAGCATCACTATCCACCAGCACGCGAGCTCCGCGCACCCAGAAACGCAAGAGAATTAGAGAAGCAGTCTTGGAACAACCAACCAGAGTCTAAACAGGAGAAGCGGCATCTCCATCAGGAACGGAGTTCTGCTGTATAAGCAGCTCATCCGCCCAATGATGGACTATGCGCGCCCCATTTGGAGGTGCGCAGCTCACAGCCACGTTAAGCAGCTGCAGGTTCACCAGTCCAAGTGTCTTCACATTGCTACTGGTGCACCGTGGTACATCAGTAACTGGCAGATTGACGAGGATGTTCGAGTGCCGTTCTTTGAAGAACACACCAGAGGCCTAACGGAGAGTTACGACTCAAAGTTTGCTGGTGTGGGGAACCCCTTAGCTCGGCAACTCGGCAGATATTTACGTTGACTGACGGCCGACGCAAGGTGCCCGACCCGCAAGCTAAGGAATTAGCAGACCAGTCGAGGCCGCATGCAAAATGGCGGACAAGTCGACATCGAAACGTCCTCGGTATTGACTAGCTGGGCGCATTTCAGTCACCTTGAGGTTTTACCGCGATTTTCCTCAGTTGTAAGGTAAATGCCAGGGTGAAATTAAGTCGGGGCAGAGCCAAAATTCCTCCCCCCACCACGGGCACGGCGGCTTCGCCAAAGTGCCCACTTCGAATACATTACGCGAATATGCCACCCTGGGTTGAACTCCCCGACAGCCATCCAACCAAAGTTTTTCCCCCTCAGATAAAAAGGCCATGTGCTCCAGGAACCGTAACCCTTAGCGTAACAAGTCCCAGTCGTTGATCAGGACTATAAACAGCGCAAGAAAATCCCCGTTACAGAGTAATGTGTGTGTTATGGCGGCAGAAGAGCCTTTTGTCTTAACTTTATTTGAATTTTTTTTAAAAGTACGTGTTGAAAGGCAGTGTTGCGTAAGATTGCAACACGGCCCATCTTGCAAGCATCACATGATGCTAGCCACTCCCTAAGCGCGTGATGCGGAAACGCAGCGTGGCTTGGGGACACACTGAGGTACACACTTGGCGTGTTCGGATGTGTTGCGGCACAAAGCCAGCAAACACAAAGGGTGGTGTACTAACCACATTAACTAAGTGTACAAAAACACAACGCTCATCATAATTGTGTTTACAACAACACAGGGGCCATAAGGGCAATAGTTTTTTGTTTTCTGAACTAATAAACTGTGTATATACTTGTTGGAACAGTGACTGTAAGTGTAACAAGAAGAGAAGGAGCAGTATGGTGATCAGTATAAACTTAAAGGATTAACATTGTTTTGTTAAAATTTAAAAATTTATTACCAAAGCAGCGGCAATTGATTTAGTCATTCATGCGTGTAAGAGCAACAAGTGTTTCTTGTGTGAGTGACGGCATGTTGGCCAAAGCCTCTTAGTTAACCTACGCAGGTTGGGCGCCATCAGTGTGTGTTTAGAGCCCAACTATGCGTTAACACGCAGGAATGGCTACTCAAACAAAGGGACATCGACTCGCGCTTCGCGCAAGTCTCCGGCCTGAGCTCTTTGTTTCGTTGGTTCAAAATCCAGTATTCCAGATGTAGCGTTTAGTATCCAGATTCAACACCCTACGAGCTCCCACGCTCGGCTCCCGAGCATCATCCGCCGCTCAGCCTGGCAGCAGCATCTACAGCTCGCATACGACGGGACGCTCAGCATGTGCCAGCATTCACTGCTCGGCACCCCACAGCTGTCCGCAGCTCTCCACGGCGCAGAGTACTCCGCGCAACTGGCGGGCATCATACGCAGCTCGGCGATCACGGCGCTATACCAGTGCAGTCCAGTTTCGTCGCACGAGCAACGCCTGCCGGACCTCACTAACGTGGCCCTTCGCTGCCACAATATGAAAGCAGAAAACTTGTATGTAGTCCAACAGAACAAATTGTATATAGCAACCATGTGTATATATCGACCAAGAATGAAGACTAACGCTAATGTCCTCACCGTTGTGACTTTACAAGTAGGAGCATACCGTAGCCCACAAAATTGGTGACCCCGACGTGATCTGATGACAGACGTGACAGCACAGACGAAATGACCGAACCAGAGGACGACTCACTGGGAGCTACACAGTGCCGAGTGGCTGTACGACTGTCTCCCGATCCCCCAGCCCTCTGGTTGGCGTAAGGTGAGGCGCAGTTTAACCTGGCAGGCATCGCGCCAGAGGACGCAGTTTAACTACGTGGTGTCCCACCTCCACCATCTGCACGCCGCCAAGGTGGAAGACATACATCCCCGCCGGAGCACGAGCTGTACAATCGGGTAAAAGCAAAGTTGGTACGCCGGCTGTCCATCTCACGCGAGCAGCGCGTGAGGCAACACCTGTCTCACGAGGAAATAGGAGACAGAAACACATTAGGTTCCTTCGGCACGTAAAGGGCTCGCGCCGAACGTTCCGCATGACTTCCTCCGTACCATCTGTGCCAGCCGTCTCCCAACACACGTCCAGGCTATACTTGCTGGTCACACCAAGGGAAGACTGGACTCCGCTTCGTATCTTGCCGACAGTATTTGCGAGGTCGTGCCGCAGCCCACCACAGCGTCACCACCCATTCCCGACAACGCCAACGGATTGCTGGACAGTATTGAGCTCTCCGGCCAGGTGGCCTCGTTACGTGAGACCCATACACGCAAACGCCCGCGCTCGTCCTCCCGCTCGAACGACCGCCGCCGCAGCACCACCCTTGGCAACTTGCCCACCCGCAACATCTGTTGGTACCATAGGCGTTTCGGGGACGAGGCACGAAAGTGTAGCCCGCCATGTTGCCGCCAGCAGGCAAACTTCGCCAGCAGTCGTTGAGGGCGGCATACATCTGCACCACCCCTTCAGGTGGCCTCTTTGTAACGGAACGGGTTCGCAAGCAGCGCTATATATTGGACACCGGATCCAATCTATGCGTCTTCCACGTAAGCTGCTCCCGGGACAGAGGGAGCGCACAGACTACACCGTGCACACGGCCAATGGGACCATCATCCCCTCATACAGGTGGATGTCACACAGCCTGAACCTGGGACTGCGCCTCGATTTCACGTGACGGTTTGTGGTAGCTGACGTCCAGTTACCCATCATCGGGTTTGATCTGCTGTCCTACTATGGTCTTCTCGTCGACTGCAGAAACCGCCTCCTCGTTGCAGTGACGTCAATATCGACGCCAGGCAACACCGCACCATCGTCAGTCCCAAGCGTGAAGACCATGGGAACCGACGCCACTACAGAAAGCCCCCTGGTGGAATTCGCGGAGGTGACTAGACCAACAGGGGTCCACAGTGAGGTTCGGCACAACACTACACACCACATCAGGACGACACCCGGCCCACCTATAGCCTGCCCCCGCCACCATGCTCCCGACCGCCTCCCGGTCGCCAAGGCAGAATTCGACGCCATGCTGAGAAAGAACAGCAAGACGCGCTGAGGGACCAGGTTCATCTGCTCTTCACCTCGTTCCCAAGGACGGCGGTTAGCGGCCATGTGGAGATTACCAAGCCCTCAACGTACGCACTATCCCGATCGTTATCGCATCCGCCACAACCAGGATGACGCCCATGACCTCCCTGGCCGCACTAACTTTTCCAAAATAGACCTGGTGAGAGCTTATCACCAAATCCCTGTTCATGGGAAGATATTAAAAATCTGCAATTACTACTCCATTTGCCCCCTTTCTGAATTTCCCTTCATGTTCTTTTCGCTGTAGGAACGTAGCGCAAACCTTCCAACGCTTCATGGATGAAATCCTGAAAGACCTGGACTTCTGCTTCGTCTATTTAGACATCCTTGTTCTCAGCCGCTCTCCCGAAGAGCAGGACAAACACCTCTGTTCCCTTTTTACCCAACTAAAAATTTACGGAATCCTATTGAACCCGTCCAAATGGTTTCCGCGTCCCGTAAATATCGTTTCTAGGCTACAAGGTCTCATCCCACGGTTACCAGCCTCTTCCAGAACGCGTCGTCGATCTTCAAGCCTGTCCCCCCCCCCGAAGACTGTCAGCCAACTCCGACGCTTTTTGGGAATGCTGAACTTCTGCAGACGACTCTTCCCCCACGCTGCATCCATTGAAGCTCCCCTCTATGAAGTCCTCTCCGGCCCTAGAGTGAAGGGTTTCATCCTGTTTCCCGGACTCCGGCACTCCGTAAGGCTATCGACGAGTGTAAACAATGCATCTCAAGCCGCTCTACTGGTAAACCCAGATTTGAATGCTCCACTCGCCCTAGTTACGGACGTTTCAACCTCCGCTATGGGCGCCGTCCAACAAAGAGTTCAAGACGTCTGGCAGCCCATTGCGTTCTCCAGGAAGCTCAGTCCTGCGCAAGAAAAATACAGCGGATGCGACAGAGAGCTCCTGGCGATATAGGAGGCTGTGCGACATTTTCGCCACATGCTTGAGGCCCGTCACTTCAGCATCCTGATGGACCACAAACCGCTAACATCGTCTTCCAACAGAAGAGGGACAACTGTTCGACGCGGCAGTTTAACCATCTGGACTATATCTCCCAAATTACGACGGACATTCGTCAAGTATCCAGACAGGACAATGTGGTCGCTGACACGCTATTCCGTGTACAGCCCGCCGCCTCGCCAGGAAACGCCGAGGCACTAGCAGCAGCTCGTGACGAAGACAAACTGCTAACTACCCTCCTGGACGGGACCACAGCACTGCGGCTGCAGAAAATCCACATCTCAGGTACCGCCGTCACACTCTACTGCGACACGACTGGAGTAAAACGACGACCTTACGTCCCTTCTCCTCTCTACCGTTAGGTACATCATTCCCTTCATTCGCTGTCACCCAGGAATCAAGGCTACGGCTAAGCTCGTCTCTCAACGCTACGTGTGGCCAGCTATTCAAAAAGACTGCCGCACTTGGGCCCAAGCTTGCCAACCCTGCCAGCGCTCCAACGTTTCCCACCACACTAACACTCCTTTTGGCAACTCTGTCCTCTGCCGTTCTCGGCAGGATTTCGATGCTGCCTCACTGCAGTGGGCCGTTTCACTCGCTGGCCGGAAGCCTTCCCTATCACTGACATCACCGCAGACAGTGCCACGTGCGCTGCTCTCCGGTTGCATATCCCGCTTCGGTTGCCCGCAGACAATAACTACTGGCCAAGGACGACAGTTCGAGTGCCAACTCTTTCACTGCCTGGCCTAGATATGTGGCATCCACCTCTGCCGTACAAACCCCCACCATCCCGTCGCCAATGGGCTCGTGGAACGTTCTCACTGCAAAATGAAAGCCGCCATTATGTCCCATGCGGACGAGGAATGGACCGAGGCTCTAGAGCTAGTTCTCGCCATACGCACAGCCTAGGATTTGGAGACATCTGTAGTCCAGCTCGTCTATGTCGAGCCACTTCCTGTTCCCAGAGAGCTCCTGGCATCAGCCACCCCTGCGTTCGAGCCAACGCACTTCACAGAGCAGTTCCGCCACCACGTGAGCCAGCTTCGACCGGTCCTGGGTGCGCACCATTCATCCCCTGCCACATTCATCCACAGTGATCTCAAAAGCGACACACGTCTTTCTCCGGCAGGACACAATATGCCGAGCGCTCGACCCACCTTTCAACGGCCCGGACAAAGTGACTGAACACACGCAGAAAACATTCAATATTTCCGTGCGTGGCAAGCAGGTCATCGTGTCGGCAGTTTACATCTCCGCAGAGACGCGACACGGCACCGCCAACAGAAAATTTGTATATATGTCCAACAAAGAGAAACTGTATATAGCAACCATCTGTATATATAGACGAAGAACAAAAACCGACGTTAAAGTGTTTACTGTTGTGATTTCACAGCAGCAGCGTGTAGTAGCCGATACTTCATTGACTTGAGTGTATAATTTGAATCTTCCTTTGTTCTTATATTGAGTAGTGTTATTAGGAAACTGACATAGAATACATAAACTACTATGTTGTGTTACTAATGGAGGAAGCGCAATCCTATGAGTAGTGGCGACGGCTGGGAGTGGAGCCACCGGGCGTCACTACAAAAATATGGTCGGCAGCGGCTCAGGATCTATAGGGATCGAATTCCTTTCGAAAAGGACATGCCAGGAATATTTTGCATTCTTTAAGCGAACGAAATTGCATAACACATAGTCGGAAGATGTTGGACAGCACGATACTGCACTTAAGTTTGCACCGTGAAAGAGGAGGTAATATGATGTAAATAACCTTTGGATGAAGATTTTGTTTTTGTTTTGTTTTCTGTACTGTATTTGTTTGTTGTATATAACTAAGCAGTTAGTGAAATTTGATTACCAAAATTTAGGCAGAAATTTGAGAATACAAACTCGTGTTTTACAGATATTGGAACTGGGGAAGTAAATAAAATGGCAAAAAGTTTGGAAAAGCTGGTAGAGAGTCTACAAGCAGAAGTGTATAATCTAAGAGCTCAGGTTAGCCCGGACAGGTGTACAGCGCCGAAAGATGTCCCGTTGCCGTTATACCCAAATGGTCTGAGACAGAGAAAGCAGTGTGACAGAATTTTGTGAATTAGTGGAATCATTAGCCAAAATAAGAAACTGGAACGATGTGGACAAAACTCAAGTAACTGTGCTCAAACTGATGGAAACAGCCACGTTATTCTATAGCAGTAACCTAGAATTACATGCCAAAGGTATCAGGTGGGAGAATTTTAAGGCCACATTTTTGCAGATTCCGAGACGTGCGAACAGATCAATACCATTTCACGAAGCTTCAAACGGCTAGGTAAAAGACGGATGAAACGCCACAGGAATTTTTGGATCGTCGTTCTTTGGTTATTAGAACAGTTCCGAAAGTAGAGGACCCCATGCTTCAAAATTTCACTATGACCAGGCTCAACGAATGTTACTGTCGTCTTTTGTAGCGGGATTGGATGGGCAAGCAGATCTGCACTGCAGATTTCAAATGTCGACAGTGGATCAAGCGCTAGGAATTGCAGTTACAGTTTTCGAAGCTGAAACGCAACAAAAAGAAATCTGGCTTTCTTTTCAGATTGAAAAACCCATCACAAAGCTAGCAGTAACTTTGGTCAGCACTGGAACACCTTTGGAGATCAAAGTACATGCAAGCTGGTAGGAGTAGCACGGACGGGCCGCATGCAGGCGAGAAGCATAGTCAGCATTATAGAAGTCCGGCTAACACTAACCGTGATAGGAACGAAAAGAAATTGTTCTGCTTTAAGTGCGGAACACTGGGACATTTTGCCAAGTATTCTTTTTCTAATAATGCTTACAGCAGACAAAATGAGGGAAAGAATCAGTTTTCAAAATGACGGGGAGGAGGAAAGTCAAGTAAGTCTCATGCCGAAGCTGGTCCTGGAAACACCAATAATCAGGAAAACTCGTAACTGATCGAAATCACAACAGGAACGTCAATCGAAGGTAACCCGCAAGAGGTGTCAGTGAATATGTTACACCACCCGTGACCATCAACCAAGGCACTCCGATAGTGATAGTAAAAATTCAGGGGGTTGAAAGAATCCTAATTATAGATTCAGGATCGAGCTGTAGTGCATTGTAGCCAGGTGTGGCGGAGGTACCACTCGAAAGCACATTTGTACCTTTCGGATTAACGGGAGACAGCCTGAATATATTGGGGAACAAGTATCATTTCAGTTGGGCAACATCACCTTCAATCATTCATTTTTGGTTCGGAAATTACCAACATCGGCAGGTAATATTGGATTAAATATTTTGACACCCCAAGCCAGATAGGACTTCGGTAGTTTCAGAGTATGTTCGAACTCAACATTTGATTTTGTTGCGTCACGACGGCATGATTCGTGCTTAGAGGAAGGTTTCGATTTCCCAGATTTCCCCGAGGGACGGTGCTGTTGAAACAGGATGCACTGAAATTGTCAGGATCCGCAGTTCAGAAAATTTTGGAAAGAAAAACACAAGCAAATAAATGGAAAAGAGACTAGCAATATGCACAATTCAGAAACATATGCACATTACAATTTCCAACAAGACAATTTTCATGAACCAAGTCAAAGTATCAATTCAATTCGAATGTCTCGATGTCTGAGGGTTACTGACTTTCCTGGTACTGTACTTCAGCTTTATTCCTTTGTTATCACTAGACTGGCTTGTTCGAATTGCGTCTAGCGACGCTCACAATGCTTATGCAGCGTACTCTTGCACAGTGTAGACGTTTCTGCGACTTAACTCGCCAACGCCTGTTACTACAACGAATAAACAAATTAGTTTCCAGCACTTAATAGCAAATTTTACAAACACTGTGTAGCTCCTGTCAGATTCGCTGGTTATTCACCGCTAAAGTACAACGTTCCTAGTTTCCTCCTCGACGACACCCGTCGCTTTATCTTCTACTCACTACTATCTTCTACTCAGCTAAACTTCCGCCCCTCTGCCTTATCTACCGGTTTTTCTTCCTGTTTCCCGCCCCTTCTTCCAACGTGCAACCTGTTGTACCGAGGTTTCCTGCCTCTATCTCTGGTATCTCACTCTACTACCTGCGTCTGGATTAGCATCTTCTTCTGAATTCCGTCTCGGCCTGTTGTATTTCAAAAGTTCAGTTTCGGTTATGTAGTCTACGGCTAGGGTGTGTAGTCCTTGGCGGTGCTGGCGAGTTTTCTGTCTTTCTTGTTATTTGTTTCACCAGCACCCTAAGTTTTGGGGGGAAATATGAAGTGTGGAGCCTGTTATATTTGTAATCTCTTATATTTGTTACATTAGATTTGGCGGGCTCTCATTAAAGTTGTTACCCTCGGAAATCTGATAGCATTACGTTGGTTGATCGAGCAAGATGTCTTTTCATTAATAATGGTTCGGCTCGTAACATCTGTTGTTCTCTGAATTATGTTAGTCTTATAATGCGAGTTGTCACTTGGAATGGCGTTTGTATATAGTGCTTCACTTGGCTATGTGTAATCATGATTCTGAGTGATGTTATACAGCATTGTGAACTGTGATACGTAAGAATGTAGACATATAGACATATAATTGGCCGCTGTGGAATTGCGTTATTCATACACGTTGCGCCACAACCAGTTAAGATCCACGGAAGTATATTTTTATAGAGGGTAATAGTGCACACACCGAGGTGTGGGTTGCACTAACGGTTCAGGTTATTTTCGTGGTATTGTGGATTACGGACTGTTGAACAAACTATCGATATCGAGTCAGTTCCACTCCTTGATATTCATTCGGCTTTTCATTGGTTTTCTAAGGCTCGTTATTTTACCACTCGAGACCTGAATCAAGCTTATCATCAGATACCCCTCGACGAGAAATCCAAGGACCTTACTGCGTTTTGTACGGATTGGAATTTGTACCAGTATACGTGTGTCCCCTTTGGACTACAGGTGTTCAGGTTCTTACTCGAAGGGGCCGGCCATGATTGCTCGAGTTGTTAAATGCTTTGTAACTGTACCAAAGAACCGTATACTTCATAGACGATGTTTGACCTCAAATCACCATCTTTCTATATATTTACTTAAAATATACTTGATTATGAACACGAAATCTGTGTTCACTTCTTAACTTGCGTAACTGAGGCGCAAACGCTAATGGAGTTCGCGGCAGGAAGTTGGAACTAGATCACTTCCTTAGCCAGCACGGGTCGATATGTGCCTCTTAACCGAAACGCATCTCAGATCAGGAAAAATCTTTCGGTTTGCAAAGTATTATTTCACGGAACAAGCCGGCCTACGGAGGGTGGCAGAACAGCAATACTGTTCCGCCGGGGTATAGATCATTATGCTGTACCCGTCCACGGTACGACCCAGCTGGAAGAAACTGCCATACATATGGTTGGCTAGCGGTCGAGTCAAAATCCTGGCGGTCTGCCTCTCGCCCTACCGGCTCCTAATCAGATCAGACCTGTCTGCGTGTTTTGGCGAAGGACTTCCCGCCTTAATGGCGGCACACCTCAATGCTAAACATGTGTAATGGGGTGACTGATAAAACGCTGTGGTAGTTGAATTTTTATTATTGTTTGGATTTTTCAACGTTTGTTCATTGTACATATACATTGGTATGACACGGCATGCACGTATACCTCGCGTGATTTCACAAAGTCTCTGGCTGCAGGCATAGCTACAGTTAGCGAGCCTAGGCTGACGTCACAATTTGGGAGAGTGCGCGAAATAGTTTGCGAGATCAGCGTGCTTCTCCAGTCAAAGCGGTGTAGGGTAAAGTGTCTTCCGGACCTTTCCATGCTCGAATGACCACTAGCCACAATATGAGTAGGATGCTGCCTGGCCAGTCCCGAGTTTACAGGAAACCGCTGAAAGGCAGAGACACGGGTAGTTGTAGCGAATATACTGCAATTCGTGCACAAAAAGACAGATCAATGCCAATTTGTTATCCCAGTCACGACGGAGCACGAACGTGTTGCTTCCGCAACTGGAGTCTCTAAAAGTGCAGTAAGAAGCATCCAGAAGGAAATGTTAAATATGCAGACTCGGGCAGCCACCTCATACAGGACACCAAAAAGAAATAGAAACCGCCCCGACTAAGACGATTTCGATATGTCTGTGTCGTGCGTAGAATACACGAATTCTATTCGCATGAAAAAAGGCTACCAACTGTTAAGTTTGTGTTGACCACGTTACGGGGAGTACTGAATACAAGGGACAAGCATCCAGTTTGTTAAAGATATTTGAGGAACTTGAGTTTCGCTGGAGGAACAACAGAGACAACAGGCGTATTCTCATCGAAAAACAAGATGTCAGATGTGCGCGTGTGGCCTTTTTTAAGGCAATTACGAAATTTCGGAGAGACGGTCGTTTAATTGTATATAGTGACGAAACGTACATCCACAGCTCCTACACTATTAAAAAGCGTGGTCTGATGGTACTCCTGAGGGATACATGGCGCCACCCTCGAAGGGGCAACGGCTTATCATTATGCACGCGGGAACGGACAAGGGTTTTATTCCTGGCGCAGTACTGATTGTTAAGTCTAATCGAACAACGGGGGGACTATCACAAAGAAATGAAGTGAGAATTATTTTAGAAATGCCCCTGCCTTTTGTGTGTGGAACCGCCACATGTACCTATTGAAGGCATCTCTGTGGACCGTGTCTTAAGTCGCAGTGTAGGGATGGAGTTAAACAAGCAAGGTGTAGAATTTTCACATAATCTCAACGCCAACAAACAGCTAAGCGGCACACAGGGTTTCAGTTATCCATTTGATTCCTTAATGCTGCTGGTAGCCAAATTTAGTGATAAGAAACTGACCCTACCTAAGGGAACAACACTTGGGTTGGCCCAAGAAATTTCTGAAAACATAGTGGTTTCAGTTACTCACGAGGGTACTGATGAATGTGTTGAGCAGACGTTTTTTGTGGGAGTAACAGAGGTGCCCAAGAATTTTAAGAAGTATATAGACGAGAAGCTAGCACATTTGTCTCATACAGACAGGAAGACTAAAACCGGTTCTAATTAAATATGCAGAAGTTTTTCGTGATGAAGACACTAACTTCACGAATACAGATATAGCAGTGCATAAAATTGATACATCTGAATTGAAAGGCCACGTGTACTTTGCACATGGAATTTTACTTTTTGAAATTGTAATGCGTATTTATGTATTGTTATGCATATTGCTGGTTGATTTTCTATTTATTTTGCGTTGTTTTTATTTAGTCTTTTTGTATTTTTGTTTTCTACATTATGGGAATCTGGAATAATTTCAACTATTTACATATTCTGGTTGGGTTTGTTGCTAGAAGATCCTAGAATGAAGCAGCATGCATCATAGTCTAAGAAGGGGAAAATATAGTGCCCCAAGATATTTTATTTTTATTTCTATTTTATTCTCTTTATATTCTATTGATAGACTTTAAATGCTACAATATTGGCCATGCTTCGAGGAATACCAGTGCAAGTTGCTGAGATCATTTCCACAGCGGAGTAAACAGGAAGGATTGATCACCTATCCTTCCCCTAGCAAAAGTAAGTTTGCTGAAAAGGTTGCTAAGCGGTGAGAATTTTGCTGGTGCTGCATGTGGGAGCTTGATGATATTGGTAGTAGTGCAGCATTCGTTTCTGGATTTTGGAGTGGGCTGGATGTGTGCCTGAAAGAAGGGACATTAAAGTGAAGAAATAGAGTTGGGACTAACACTGGCTAAATCATGGTAAGCGTGGTTAGATTCATTGAGTACCAACCAACGGAAACTAATTTTTGTGCGATTTTTTGTTGTTCTTTAAAATTCTTAGGGTGGGATGAAATTAAAGAATTATGGAAACGGGGTAGTGATCCAGCTCTCCCTGTTAATCAATTGGACATATAAACCTTTATTGGGTTTACGTACTCCAAGGTTTGAGTTCTTAGCTGATTGGCCAGTCTAATAGTCATCACGAATTTTAATTATTTGTTGAGAGATGAGTTGCAGTATGATATCTGCATTCGAGGGGTCAGTAGTGAGTCTGACGTCCAGACATTACGTGAATTATTGCGTAGCTGAGAATATTCCTGTTAATTTGAAACTCTTAAAGATGTGGGGATTGAGGAGCTGTACAGCACTGTTTCGGACAAAATTGCGGAGTTGCAGGCTGAGTCAGCCAAGCAGGAGTATACAGGCATTTGCAGTACGGGTGAAGACTAGGGTCGCGCATTTGCGAGCTCATTTGGGTCATCTGGTAGATTTGGGGTCTTGGCCTGAATCGATTACTGTCTCATATTTCCGAATTGCATTCCTCCTTGGATAGCATTCTACAATACGTTGTGATCCACCACACATACCCCATCGGTAAGTAGAAACATCAAATTTAAAACACTGAGAACATTTTCGTATAACAAACCGACCTAACCACACATCAATTATTCTTACATTACAGATCCATACATAACTAGCAAGGAAACCATATGCAAATACCCGGAATTAAATAACGAACGATACCACCAAGAACTCCAAACATTCGTATATAAACATAACAGAAGCATCGAACACTTCTTCACACCACAAGTCTACATTTAAGCCACACTTAGATACATTTTACTCCAACTACCTAGCTCTAGTTCCAACAAATATATTTTACCCTAGGAAGTTACCACATATTTCAATAGATATGAAATAGTTAAACCATACTGTTATATACTACCTTGGCTCGGAAAGAAGAAGAGGAACATTACTCCCCATTACCAAGGGTCAACTATTGTACTTTAGCTTTAGATCTAGACTTAAGTTTCACCATTCTTATGTTATCTATAGCATGTTATACCATACTGGTACTTAAAACCTGGACAATGACTTGAACATACAAACGCCTTCTGCGATCTCAAAGGCCTTATCCATCCATTCATTAATCCAGTTCCTGTACATAGGCCTGATGATGGTCCGTTCGGACCGAAACATGTAACCTTATTCTACTATACTTATTAACACAATTATATAAGTTGTGAGGACCGTTTAGCATTTCACATTCTATAACCTGTCTCACATCGGTACGCACAACATAAAGATAAAAATACGTTGTGAGTTTGGAGAGAGCAATAAGGCGTTGACATTCAGCATCAAGATGGTACCAGCAAGGAAGATAAGGTGGCAGAGAGGCATAGCAGCAATGGTGGCGACCTTCACGGAGTTGGTCCGAGTACGAGCGATGATGCGGCAAGCGTGAATAGGATCGACGCTGGTCCGATTGTCGGTTGGGGATACTACCGTAAGAGGGGCGGTATCCCAGCTGATAGGGTAATGAGATATCCTAGTATGGGGAAGCAAGTGACGGGTGTTCCGGAGGTTCGTGCGGGTATAAATCCCACGTTTACGTCTCAGACATATCAGAGGTTGCATCATCCTAAATCTCTTGAAGGAAGTTCCCGTAGTGGATGAAACTGATCTCAATCCTCTTTTGGATTTTCTTTTGAAAGCTATTCATAAAGTGTTAGCCAAATTGATGATCAGCTTACTCTAGAGTTATTGTACCCATATGTCGTAATAATTTGTTGACTCATCTAACGGAAGCCATTGTAGCCAAATCAAGATTTGATTGATTACACTGCAGTGTTCTTGAGAATTTCATACTCAGTAGACGTGGTGTCCAATTGAGATTTGAAGGGTAAAAGAGTCCACTTTGAGAATGAACCGCTTGCTACATATGTCGAGTTATTAAAGATGCGGCGTTAATTCTTCGTATCCATGAGAGCGAACATCAGGTTGTGGATAGAAATTTTTATGGTCTTACTCAGGCGCAACGGGCGCGTTTTGTGTTCGAATCTCGTCCAACGAGTTTCGAAGATTTCGAGCGTTTGTGTGATCGCAAATTAGTATGCGCAGAACAGATGAACGAGCAAACATCGCGGGTTAAGAGTCTAGAGAGAGGAATAATTCACGATTCACAAGGACGTGGGCCACCTAGAAAGGCAGTCTTTCAATACTGCTGTTGTACGTAGGTGATTTCAAAAGAAATGCACACGTTGGCAACACTGCGTAAATAATGACGCCATCTGTCCCGCCATATCAGCAGTTGTACTGGGGAACTTCTGGAAGCGAGTACAGCGTAGTTTGTCTCCGGAGGTGTGTGCACGTGTAAATAACAGAGCATTGAAATGTAGGCTACTCGTGTCTCAGGTACTGTCACTAATGACGATCAGCGCGCGTACATCAAAATTGAAACATTACGTGGGAAAACTCCAACCGAGATCCACAGTTCGCTGATGGAAGTGTGTGGCGTGAAAACTGTTGACCGAAGCACAATTTCACGCTCGGCTCAGCGCTTTCGTGAGGGAAGGTTGAGCATAGAGAACGACCCGAAGTCAGGACGACCCCGAATGTCGACTGATGACCAAAGTGTGGAACGTATGCTACAAATCCTGGAGGAAGACCGCAGAATGACATGTGAAGAAATTGCACATTATGCTGGAATTTCGCGAGCATCTGCCTACCGAATTTTGACTGAACGCTTGCACAAACGTCGAATTGCCGCCCGGTGGGTTCCGCATGACATCAGTGAGGAACAAAAGTGTCGACGTTTGCAAATTGCACAATTGTTGCACAGATTTCGTGAAGAAGGGAACGAATTTCTGCAAAAGGAACCCTGGATCAGGGATTTCGAGCCTGAATTGAAATCTCAGTCCAGTGAGTGGAGAGGCAAAGGTTCCCCGAGACCGAAAAAATTCAAGAGGGCCCAGTCGAACGTGAAACAAATGATGCAGTCATTCGGCAGAAGGGGGACTACACTGAAGGACTATAACATTTTACCGAACATCTGGTATTCTATTCTGTAGGTATTGCGTTCTGTGCATTTCTTTTGAGATGGCCCTCGTATGTTTCTATTGTCATAGATCGGGACATATCAAAAACAACTGCCAGCAGTGGAAGCAGTCTTCTCGGCGTCTGGATAATCCCGAACACGATCGTAGGTTATGCCTAGACACGAAACAGGTTTCACATCCGGGAGAGACCGAATTCTGGACTGCTTCTTGTCTCTACACAAGTAGCGAACCTATTATCTGCGCTATTGGTCTCCGGGGCGGTACGTTCGTCGTTGCGGTACAGTTGTTTCCGCCAATGCAAGAAGCAAAACCGAAGTTAAGATTGGAATTCTCGGATGCTGTCTGTGTTACAGCTGCAGGTAAGAAGTTAAACATTACGTGATTTGGCTCATCTGACGATTGAGATCCAGGCATTTTCAAGGACATTCCCATTTCCAGTTGCCCAAGATTTAGTCTACTGTTGTGCTGTACAAACATGTCACCCCTTTAATTATTTTATTCTGGTATGATCGTGAGCTGATGTAAGACGCTGAGTAATCATTGTAACAATATGAAAGGAAGATGATGTGTCCTTGCCACATCCGCACTCCGACACGCGTTACGCGTGAATCAGAAGTGTGTCATGGTGAGGACTGGCATGAACAGAATTAGACAGAGCACGTCACTTTCACCCAATCAGAGTATAGCCTTAGGGCGTTGGTGAACGCATATTCTGTCCTATATAAACCCCGCAACGGCGGTAACGCTGAAGGAGTCCGCTAGTGATTCTGGCCAATACTAGGAGAGGCATTGCCGTCCCGACTATGAAGATTCTGATACTCTTGATGGGTGAGTGCTGTCTAGCTCTGACTGCCTGCAGGATTTAATTCTGGTTGTAACTTAACTGAAACCATTGTGACTCTACCTAACATATCTTTTATTATTTTCAAATTTTAAACAGAATATATTCATTTTTTATTATTGTTCACATTACGAAAGTGGTGACATTGATAATCCTAGTTCGATTCCTTCCCGCCTCCCGCTAGTGGTTGACTCTGGACACAGCACTACCCTGTTATTTTTCGGTGTGACTTTTTCCTGAAAACCAAGCTTCTCCTTGATCTTGCTACATCGCGCTGTTTGCATTCGCTGCAAATCAGTATGTGCCAGGGTCATCTTGGAGGTAAGGCAAGTTGAGGTCATTGGCCATCTCTTGTAACTACGACCCAGAGGGTAAATCAATGTTTGGGAGATTATCTTCTGAACAACGTGAGCAATTGCTGAGTCACTAGAGCGTATCTGGATGTTCTAACAAAGAAGTTACGGCTGACGCATCTTGTGAAATATCACATCCGGGTATTGACTCCAACACCGGTCAGGTTGGCCCCGTATCGGTAAGCGCCTCCCAAAATAGTCTCTTAGGAAGAATACACGTAAGTTACTTGAGGAGGGAGTCATTGAACCATCTAAATCGAGTTAGTCCAGCCCGATTTTTCTTGTGCCTAAGGATTCAAGTTCTTTTCATGCTATTGTGGATTACAGACTGTTGAATAAACGCATTGATATTGAGTCCGTCCCACTTCCAGACATCCATTTGGCCTTCCGTTGGTTTTCTAAGGCTCGTTATTTTACCATGCTACACCTGAATCAAGCGTACCACCAAATGCCCCTCGATGAGCAATCCAAGGAACTTACTTTGTTTTCTACGGACTGAAATTTGTACCATTATCGGAGTGTCCCTTTTGGACTAGCTACAGGTGCTCAAGTTCTCGGTCGACTGTTGGACCAAATTTTTCATGACATTAAGTTTGAGTCTGTGAACCACAATCTGGATAACCTTGTCATTTACAGTCAAACTTTCGAGAAGCATTTGGACCATGTCAATCAGGCGTTTGTCGTCTGCGTGACGCAGGGCTCACACTTAAACCAGAGAAGGTGATTTTCAATACACAAGAGTTTTTTCTTAGGCCATTTGGTTTCTCGAGCAGGTGTCAGAGATGAGCAAGGTAGAAGTACTGATATTGAGGCTTTTCCACCCCGAGATACGTTAAGGGCAACGCAGGTTTCGTGGGCACGGTAAATTTTTACCACAAATTGAATCCGAAGTTTACAGATACAGCGGCACCTTTAAATGCGTTACTTAAGGGAGTGAAATTCGAGTGGGGTAAAGCAAACAAGCGTTCGATCAGCTAAAGCGTGCTATATCCAACCCACCGGTACTGAAAATGGCAGACTTTGATAAACCTTTCAACCTTCAGACCGATGTCAGCAGTGTCGCGTTAGGGGCAGTCTTATCCCGTGAAATTGAGGGTGTCCGTCAGTCTCTTGCACACGCCTCTCGGACTCTTACTCCGCGGCAGCGCAAAGTCCTCAATTTATGAGCTTGAGTGCTTAGCTGTTCTTTTTGGTACGGATAATTTCAGGAAGTATTTTGAACATAAAGAATTTCTTCTTAAAACGGATAACAAAGTATTATCATGGCTTCTGTAACACGCACGCCAATTGGGGAAAAGCGGGCTTTGGGTAGTGAAGATCTCTTCCTTAAAGTTCAAGGTACAGCAAGTCCGAGGTACTGAAAACACCGTTGCAGACTCGCTTTCCCGAATGTTCGAGGGACAGACTCTGAGTGAGTTCCCGTCAAATTAATTCTATCATAACCAGTTTGCCCACTGCATTCAACGAATTAGGCGAGCTGCAGCGCCAAGACGTGACATTGCAAAGTATTATGGATAGGCTGGAGACAGGAGCGCAGGTCCCAAGTATTCCCTTTTTAAAGGAATTTTTTATTGTTCAGGACGTGCCCGTAGTAATAAGATTGTATTAACGACGGCCGCGGTAAACATGGTCTGCCAATATTTCCATTCTTCTCCCTTTGTAGGCCATCTGGAAGCGTTCAACCCCCTCAGTAAAATTCGGCAGAATTTTACATGGAAAGCGATGTATCGGGACATCCATAGGCGTGTCCGGCAATGTAGGGAATGTGGGCTCGGTAAACCAGCCCAAAATGTGCTTTGGGGTATGCTAGCTTCTCGTGTTGCAACACGTTCCACGGAGAGTACCCGTCGAACGTGTCGTGATCACAAATTAACAAAACGTTCTCAAAGTCACAAGACGTCACAGGATCAGGAAGAGCAATAGTCACACTTTCGCAAAGAGTTGGAAAATCTGACTGGCTAAATATAAAAACGATTACTTACCATTGACAATCAAAATTTTTAATGACGATCAAACTGGGTTTAACGTAAGACGTTTAAACAACAGATCTTATTTGATACGCCCACAACTGGAAGTAATTGACAGATACGGCTTCAACTTGACTTACTTGAAAAGCTTTCCCAGTCATACGCCTGCTTGACGAGGTTGAAGAGCTAAATGAAGCCATACGCACAATGCCATACTTGTTTTTGGCAACAGCTCACGGAGCAACAAGTGACACAATTGCTACAAATGGCATTCTTGACATTAAAATCAGCACCGTAAGGAACATATTTTCTTCAGAAAAATCAGATAAATTGCCACCTCATACACCTGCTGGTCCATAAGGGATGATTATGTGAGATTGGCTAATAAGAGCGATGACGTAGACCTTGCCGATTACTTCGAGTTCACAGCAGATGAGAGGGCTGAAATAGGCATGGAGTTGATAAGATCAGGGCAACGATTCACAAGGGAACACAAGGCAAATGGATCAGCCTCAGTACATCAGAACACAACTGACATCTACTTTGCTGGATCAAATGACGGAAAGAGCAACAATCTGATCACACATGCTACTGTGACAGCCAGGCCAACATCCGAAGTCCTCTCTGCAAAAGATGACATGCCAGCTTTGGGTCTCAATCTAGGATGGCAAGCAGTGGCTGAAGACTCCATGATAAACGACTTGAACATCCTCTTCACTGCTGAACGCTAACTGATCTTGAAGAGAGATGTCTTCATGATATGCATACTAAAGGTAAAGCCACACAAATTTTTGGAACTTCACAAAACTGAAGCCCATACGATGCTTGCTTTCCACCTGATAAATAATGCATACAAGAGCAACAAGAGAAGTGATGGCAAAATAGAAAAAGTGTTTATCGATTACGTTGGGAAATTCCCATGTAGCAAAGCTGGTAACACTATGTTGTTAGTGTGCGTGGACAGATTTTCAAAAATTTTCTGGCTGTTACCTGCCAGGGAAGCTACGGCATCAACTACTGTTAAAGTTCTGAGAGAGCGTGTTTTCCAACTTATCGGTTCCGGAGATCAGGGTATGGGACAATACAGCATGTTTTACTGGTAGAATCTATCGAAACTTTCGCTTGGAATTGGGTATGAAGCATGTTACTAATACACCATACTACCCACAACCCTCCCATGCGGAGCGGTTTAATAGAAATTTTCGTTCTCCTCTTACTGCTTACCACGCTGTCGCCCAAACAGCCTGGGATGTAAATCTGAGTTGGTTGCAGCTCGCGTTCAATACGGCCACGCACGAGGCAACGGAGAACACCCCTTTTGAAATTGGTTCCTTCCAGGGCGGGGTCCCCGTTGTTAAACAAATGACAAATTCAGGAGTTGCTTCCTGAAAGTATCTCACCCAGAGACTTACGTCGCAAATGGAATCAGGTCCGGAGGACGCTTCAGCGTTTTCACTTATGCACCGCTGCCAGATATAATCGGGGACGTAAGCCATGTCCTTTCAAGGTGGGTGATTTAGTATGGGTTAAGGCTCACCCCGTAAACAAAGCTACGCCGCGGCTCTCAGCGAAGCTGTCTCCAAGCTAGCGCGGTCCTTATAAGATCGATCTTTTTACCCTTGTGACGGTCCGTTTGGTGAATCCCATGCATGCAGGATTCATTACACGCGCACATCTCTCACAACTGAAACCAGCTAATCACAAGTGACTCATATATCACGTATAGTTTTGTGTGATTGTATGGATTGATATAATCTGTATTAACAGGATGGCCTATCGTGCCCAGTATATGTTAAGTTGTAGTATTTGGGGTTTATGTCCTATGGACTTATGCCAGTTATACGAATTTCAGCCTTCCTATACCCTTGTTGCCTTTGAGTATCGCGACAGCTGGATGTCGGTTATCCCTACGGATCCCTACGGAGACGAATCTCTGGAAGCATCAAGCAGAAGGTGCAGGTACGCGAGCTACACAGGAAGCAATTACACCGAGGGAAGGTGTTTGTACAGTGGCTGTATCACGATAGTAATCCACATGCACTCGAGGGAGACAGGGAGACTTGGGTTGGAAATAGGACCCTCCGCGAGCCATAGATGTTACGACTGTGTGTGTGTGTGTGTGTGTTAGTTATAGTCGATACGGACTCGAAGGCAGTGACACTCATGACGGACACCAGCACCCACCGCGAGCCACTGAATTGAGAAATTTGTACTGCTGTAGGATGAGAAAGTCTGGACGCGCCGCCTTCGGGAGGGAGTTGTGCCGGATCTTTTGAATGCCCCTATGTTGCTAAGCAAGTCAGTTGCTTCACCTACGCTGTGCGCACGAACCCTTCCCATTTTTCCCTCCCATCTCGTATTGAGTTACTAGGTGATATGATGGGGCAAGCTGATGCTTTAGTAAATTGTTGTTCTGGCTTTGTAATCAGCACTATTGACACGGCCGATGGGGCCCGGCCTTGGTATCTAAATTTGTCAAAATGTTTGTATCTGAATTAAGAGCTGTATGTCAACTAGATTCCGTAATGTACCTCACCATATCTCACTTTGTATCATTTTAAATATACTACATTTATACTAACACGAACACTAGTGTTCATTTGTTGCTATAGTAATGGTGCACATGCAACGTCATGTTAAATGAAAAGCGGCCAGCATGCTAATATTTATTAAGAGTTGCCACTGACACAGAGTACCACATTTTTAGTATAACTCGATAAGGTATGTGGTGCTATATATATATATGTAGGGCAGAGTCTTGGAATAGCAGAGTTAATTAGTATTCTATGCCAATGCTTGTGTAACATTTAAGGTCAGTAAGAAATATTTAGTGCTTGTGTAACCGATACTTTGACCTGTAGGTTGTATATTACGTGAGGATGATTTTAGGGAGTACAAAGGTCAGTTTCCTGGACTTGACCGGATCATAGGTTTCTTTGAAGCATGAGGGCTGTGTTCCAAAAGCTTCTAGTACATGGACCCGCCAAAATGTCATTAGGGGCATATGATGTGAACTATTTTAACCCCCGATTCGATATTTCGGCGAACAAGTATAGCCATCGTCACCACGCGAGCATCAGATGGTCTCGAGTCATCACACCTCTTGGGACACCCAGGCAACAAACGGCTAGTCCCGTCAATTGTATTCATCATTTATCGCCTGCAATTACACCCCTCTCGTCGGCTGTTGTTGCAACTTGTAATCTGTGGACCCTATCCACGTTCTGCTCAACTCTCCGCTCGGTTCTTAGCCTCCCACTGGGAACTGGCCCTTCCCCGGGATACAACAGTGGACATTTTTCTGGTGTCGGATATGGGGTCAACATCCAGTCCGCGAGACGTCTGCAATCATACATAAGGCGAAAGCAGTGGACACACTGCCAACGACGCTGAACCACGAGGCTGCTCCCGCATGTCATCGGTTCTTCCGAACGATGCTGCTCGAGGATCACTCCACACTCACCAGATGGAGCGGGACCAGCACCGTACTTTCTTGAGGGCTGCCAACAACCGTCGTCGGACAGAATTGCCGTCTCCACATCTACAAGGCCCAGCTGACCGATCGGGGTTTGATCCAGAGTGCCGCCTCTGCCCATCGGCCATCCGAGGGTCAAGCTACATTCATCACCATCCGAGGGTTCCAGCTCAGCGATCGGGGTTTGATCCAGAGTCTCGTCACTGCCTATAGCCCACCCGAGGACTCCGGTACACTTCGCGGATATCTCGAGTAAAACAGTTACACCTACACGGCCCTGGAGCATCATCTCATCTATCATCCGCATCGAGGAAGTTGGGTGTTCCCCGTGAACTGTTTCATGGCCCAATTTTCTGGGGAGGTAAGCCGAACTCATCTCCGTAGTGAGAACTGTTCGACAGCTCTTGTCATTGATAATTTCACTGTTTACAAATTATAAGTTGGTAACGGTTGTTTTTAGAATTCTGACGAACAGTTTACACTACTTTGCTATTGTGTTAGCCGGAGTCATCTGCAATAACGATGTCAGACAAGGAAGATAACAGTATTGGGACAGTACGAATCGGGGAAGAAACATCGCCTAGCTATTGCAGCATTACAGAAGTAATGAAATTGATGGGTACCGTTTTCGGGAGAGGAGAACAAATTCAAGGAGTTTTTGGATAATGCAGACACGTCATCTGAATTGGTAGAACCTGCCAACCATGCACTCTTGCTGAAATTCGTAAAAACAAAGATTACAGGAGACGCGAGATCAAAGTTACTCGTCAGGGATTTAACAGGAACGTTGGAACAGATTAAATCCATTTTAAATGAGAATTATGGAACCCGTAGAACAATAGACTACAATGCATGCAAAATGTTTAGCAGTCGACAAGAGAAAAATGAGAGAATTTCAAGTTGAGGGTCCACAGTGGACCAGATGCAAAGTGAATTGAGGTTAGCGACCAGCAAGGTGTGCACTGATAACGAACTAGAGGGAGCCATTAATCTGACCAACTATTTGGCGCGAGCATGCTTTATTCAGGGACTGGCAAATGCGAGAATTCAAACGCTAGTTAGGAGCCGAGGGGAGCGGCTGTTATTATCTACTGCAGTAGAGTAAGCGTTAGAGAAGAGTGCATTGTTGTCCGCCAGAGACAGAGGCCTGATTGCGCACAGGTCGGAGAGTGTACCCAGAGCCGGACACAGTCCAGATTCAAGGTACCGTAGGTCCAGGTACGGAGCGCATGTTATTGCTGAGCATGATAGGAAAATGATTTGAGTGTTATGCTTGTGGAAGTGTGGATCATTATGCGCGCGACTGTACAAAAATAATGGGTGGATTCAGAAACAGGGGAGTTCAGGTCAGACGCTGGGAAACGGGACCAGGGGCCAGGCCTCCAGCCAGCCGGGATCTCGAAAAATAGAGGTTTCAACGTAAGTAGCATAACTGGCATTAAAGAACTAGACACGGTGTCATTTAGAGCGGCAAAAGGCAGGAGATCGACATTAAGATTTCTTATTGATACGGGGGCTCACATTTCTACATGCAAGGAATCTAGTTTGCACCCAGGAGACAAGTATGACAGGTTTCATAAGGTAAAAGGGATTTCAACAGCCACCCTCCAAACTCTAGGCTCGGTGAACGTGGAGTTAGAAAAGGAGGATATGTACACAAATCACAAATTCCAAGTTGTTAGTGACTGCATCGCTATCCCGTTTGACGCCATTTTAGGACGGGACTTTTGGGACGCAAAAGGGACTAATATAGATTTTGAAAATAGGATTGTACAAATGGGAAAACCGCACGTTAAGTTTGATGACAAGGACACAGGGAGAAGGAATGCGAATTTATATTACCCCAAGTCAGAAACTATGATAGAAATGCCAACTAGTAATGATGGAAATTCCTTAGGGGTTGTAACTGTGCCGTGTTTTGGATCATGCCACGTCATCAGATGAGACCGGTTACAACCGGATTTTCCCAGTTCAGCAGCGAACCTATTACCTCCCCGACTTTTCTTTTCACCGAGCTTTCCTGATAGCAACCGAAACCTAACGGGCTGACTTGGTTTCTTCTCGTCGCAGAGTCAACAACTAAATTCTGTTCCGCCGGGGGGAACGACCTGTGGCGAGAGGGCCATGTCCCTGCTCCGAGTATTCTTCTGTTACTTGGTAGAAGGTAAAATTATTTTTGTATCGCTGTATTATGAAGTTATATTATGGAACAGTTTGTGAATGCGCTTAGTTGTGAGAATCATGCCAGGTTCACTCAGTATTCGAGTGAGAATATTCTGTTTGTAGGAGCTTTTCATCCACGGCGTTTACTTTATTTTCCTATATTCCACCAGAATAGTGGTAATACACGCAGGCCGTGTTACTTAAAGATATTTCTGAGTGTTTTCTTTGTTTTTCAACCCTCTCCTGAAGACTTCCACATAACATATAGTAGGGGATTGGGGGCAAGGTGGTAGCAGAGCGTGTTTGTATGCTGGGCTTAGAACCCAGAGCTCCGTGGTTTCTTGCTTGCTAGAAAGGCTAGCAAATACGCAGCCAGTATTTGAATTTGGCCTGTTTCATCTTCTTTTCTACCGCATAGGCTGCGACCAAAGGGGTAATGTAAAGCATGGTCCCGTGTTCGTTAGAAAGGGCAACGACACGCAGTGGAGTGTACATTGTGAATGGTTGCATTTGCTTTGTTTAATCGTCTTTTGTATTTATTCTGCGACTGAAATGGTGGCTTTGACAGTCAAATGGTGTAAGACGAACAGTGTGGTCGTGAATTTGTTTCACTTCTTTCAGCTATACAGCAAGAATCCAATATGAATCCTAACTATTTGCTTAGGGAGGAGATCGAATACGAACTCCGTGTAAGGGGACTTAACCTTACGAGTGACGTTAATCTGCTTCGTAAGGTCTTTCGTTCTGTTGTCACGAAAATGATGCCCGCGAATTTGGAAAATTTAGTAAGGGAATTTGACCCTCAAGATCATCTGGAGTATATTTCAAATAAGATACAAGAGTTAGAAGTACTGATAAAGAAATCTGCAGATAGCTACCATTGGCCCACGTGTTCGTACGCTAGTATGACATTTTCTTAGCCGCTTGACTACCCTGTTGAACTGGAGTATGTTCCCTGAGGATGTTTCAGTTCCAGCTATAAGAGAGTTGATTGTTCGACTTGAGGCCCTTGAACGAACACCGCAGTATTCGTCCAGTTGGACTCAATAGTCCCTGAGAGTACGACGCAATCTCACGTCGGATGAGCTCACGTACGCAGCCAGGATGATGCAAGCAGACCCACTGTCCGTGTAGGGGAGGCCAACGTTGCCATATCCTCGCAGGATCATCGGACTGAAATTATCAGGGAAAGAGTTTTCCCGTAGCGGGTAATGTATGATTACCAAATAATTCTAGAGAGGGGGAGAACCCACTTGTTCTACCATTTGGTTTTAGTAAGTTGCCACATCCGGTGGATCGCCTATTGAAACATTTGCCCTCAGTGGACGGATTTGAAGTGAAGGCCCTATTCCAGTTTCTACAAAAAGTTATAGGGATACGTACAGTACTCAATGTTACTGATTCGGTTCTACTGCAGGTGATTTATCCTTATTGCAGAAACACTCTAAATACCCGTATTCAATACACTCTGTGTAATGGTTGGAGCTTTAACCAACTTCACGAAGATGTAATCTGTTCATTTGTGCCTAGAAGGCGTTTTGATCGTCTGCGACAGATGTTTGGAAGGTTACAAAGGGAGGCGGAATCACTCGCCGCGTATGTCGAATCCATTAGACAGGCAGCACTAGTGTTGAGGCTTTCTTTGTCTGAGACCGAAATTGTAGCTAACATCATCGATGGTCTGAGCAAGTCACAGCGCTCACGACTTATCTTTAAGACCCCACCTGTCACATCTCAGGATTTGGAGCAATTGTGTCCATGACCAGAACGTCTCATTTACCGATAGCGTTAGGGCACAGGAAGTCGCTGCCCGTGGTCAGTCTAGCTCGATTTCGAGTTTCAATGTAAACGGAGGTACTAACCTCGTTTCTTCTACAGGAGACCGCCGACATGTGACATGTGTATCGGGTTAAAATGCGTTATCGTTGCCAGAGAGGGACATCTCGCGAAGGAATGCAGAGAGAAGTTACCAACTGCTACGAGGCAAGAGAGAGGCCACCAGCCTTCTCGATCGCAAGAGTCAGGACCTTGACTAACTCGGAAAAAGGAAAGGATAGTTCGAGTACCTCACTTTGAATCACCCCGAGTCCCAGCTCAGCTTGGGTACCTTACTTTGGTTGGACTACTAGACACCGGGACGGTAAGGTCATTTATTTCGTGTGATAACTTTATTCCCGTGTTATGTGGGTCCCTGTCACCAAGGCATGGCGCGTCCTCAGGTTGCGGATGGAGGAACGGCCTCCAGTTATGGAGGGTAGCTGCGAATATATTCAATAAGCAGTCGCGGACAGCCGACAAAGGGTGGTCCTCCCGCTTAGGGGTTGGGCGAGGTGCTAACAACTCCTCACCGTAAAAAATTATGACGTTACGTACCATTACACAATGCCTCGGACCTGGACCGATTCTTTGGTACGACCCCAGCTACGGAAAAAGGATATGAGTTTTGGAACATGGAATGTGAGGAGCATATATAGGTCAGGGTCGCTTATGACAATGGCCAGGGAATTAGCTAAGTATAAGTTAGATTTAGTGGGTGTACAGGAGGTTAGGTGGGACAAAGAAGGGACTGTAAGAGCCGGGGAGTATATTTTTTCTATGACAAAGGGCAGGAAAATCATCAATTGGGAACAGGTTTTTTTGTGCACGAGAGAATAGTATCGGCAATCAAGAGAGTGGAGTTTGTTAGCGCTAGGTTGTCATACATAGTGCTGAGAGGCCGCTGGTGTAATATCATTGTTCTGAATGTGCATGCACCAACAGAAGAGAAAGGTGATGATTCAAAGGATAGCTTCTATGAGGAATTAGAAGGGTTTTTTTATCACTTTCCTAAGTACCATATGAAAATTCTGTTAGGAGATTTAAATGCAAAAGTGGGGAGAGAGGATATTTTCAAACCGACTATTGGGAATAAGAGTTTACATCAGGATAGCAACGATAATGGTGTTAGAGTAGTAAAATTCGCCACATCAAAGAATCTAGTTGTTAAGAGCACTATGTTTCCGCACCGAAACATTCATAAATACACCTGGACCTCTCCTGATGGGAAGACTCACAATCAGATCGATCACATATTGATAGATACGAGACGGCATTCCAGTATACTCGATGTGCGATCTTTCAGGGGAGCTGACTGTGATACTGATCACTATCTGGTGGTTGCGGAAGTTAGGGAAAGACTGGCAGTAAGTAAGCAAGCAGCACAGAAGTTTGATGCCGAAAGATTTAATCTCAAGGAGCTAAGTGAACTAGAGGTTAGGAAACAGTATCAGCTTAAGATCTCAAACAGGTTTGCAGCTTTGGAAAACTTAAATGTTAGTGAGGACATAAATAGGGCTTGGGATAACATTAAAGAGAAAATCAAAACCTCAGCTCAAGAGAGTCTAGGTCTACACGAACGCAAGCAGCATAAACCATGGTTTGATGCAGAATGTGCAGAATTTTTAGATAAAAGGAAGCAGGCTAAAATTCAGTGGTTACAGAATCCAAACCAAAATAATGGAGATAATCTGCACAACGTAAGACGTGAAGCTAGTAGACATTTCAGGAACAAAAAGAAGGAATATCTGAAAGCTAAAATTAATGAAATTGAAACGAAAAGTAAGAACAAGAATATAAGACACTTGTATAGGGGTATCAATGAGTTTAAGAGGGGGTACCAACCTAGAATTAATGTAGTAAAGGATGAGAAGGGTGACCTGGTTGCAGACTCCCACAGTATTTTGGCTAGGTGGAGGAATCATTTCTCCCTGCTGTTGAATATACACGGGGTTAATGATGTTAGGCAGATTGAAGTACACACAGCAGAGCCACTAGTGCCTGAACCCAGTGCCTTTGAGGTTGAGATGGCTATTGAAAAACTAAAAAGTCACAAATCACCAGGAACAGATTGTAGTAACTATCGAGGCATATCACTTTTGCCGACTACATACAAAATGTTATCCAACATTCTTTTGTCAAGGTTAACTCCATATGCAGAGGAAATTATTGGGGATCATCAGTGTGGATTTCGACGTAACAGGTCAACTACTGATCATATATTCAGCATTCGTCAAATACTTGAGAAAAAATGGGAATACAATGAGGCAGTGCATCAGCTATTTATAGACTTCAAGAAAGCCTATGATTCAGTTAGGAGGGAGGTCTTGTATAATCTTCTCATTGAGTTCGGTATCCCCAGGAAGCTAGTAACGTTAATAAAACTGTGTCTAAATGAAACGTGTAGCAGAGTTCGGGTAGGCAAACATCTGTCTGACACGTTTCCTATTACGAATGGCTTGAAACAAGGAGATGCTCTGTCGCCATTGCTTTTCAACTTTGCTTTAGAATATGCCATTAGGAGGGTTCACGCAAACCAGGAGGGCTTGAAATTGAATGGTACACATCAGTTTCTGGTTTATGCTGATGATGTTAATATATTGGGTGGAAGCATACATAGTATAAAGAAAAATGCAGAAGATTTAATGATTGCTAGTAAGGAGACTGGTCTAGAAGTAAATGCTGAGAAAACTAAGTACATGGTCATGTCTCGAAATCAGAATGCAGGACACAATCACAACATAATTATAGATAATAAATCCTTTGAAAGGGTGGAAGAATTCAAATATTTGGGAGATTGGAGAAGACTACATAACGAGGAACTTAACGGCCTGTACTCATCACCAAATATTATTCGGGTAATCAAATCGAGAAGACTGAGATGGGCGGGGCATGTGGCACGTATGGGGGAGGAGGTGCATACCGGATTTTGGTGGGGAGACCCGAGGGAAGGCGACCACTTGGGAGACCCAGACGTAGATGGGAGGATAATATTAAGGTGGATATTCGGGAAGTGGGATGTGGGGGCAACTGGATTGAGCTGGCTCAGGATAGGGACAGGTGGCGGGCTCTTGTGAATGCGGTAATGAACCTTGGGGTTCCATAAAATGCAGGGAACTTCTTGACTAGCTGAGAAACTGTTAGCTTCTCAAGAAGGCCTCTGCTCCATGGAGTTAGTTAGATAACTTTATTCAGCTACGAGACCCCGGATTCCATCCTGTAGATACTACTGTTGAGTGTAAATCTCCCTCCGAGCATCATTTAGCTATTGTGGGAGAGGTTAAAGTCCTGATAAAAATACAGGGACTTTCTTGGGAATTTCCTTTTTTAATTGTACGAGACCTTGCGTGTGGACTTATCGTGGGCGTTGGCTTTACTGGCAAGATGGGACTTGTCTTGGATATTCCCAAGCAGGAATATTTTTCATGCAGATGCAAATATTAGGTATAGTTTATCTTCCAAGGATACACCTGAAACTGTAGCTTCTGTGGATTGTTTAACTCCAGGGCATGGGGTGGAATTGAAGAAGCTGTTGGATGAGCATTCGGATATCCTGACGGAAAGGTTGGGACTCATCCGTTTAATTAAATAACATATTCAGTTAAACGACACTACCCCGGTTAAGTCCGCTCCATATAGTTTGGCTCCTAAGATGAAGATCTTACGAACGCATGTACAGAAGTTGCTACACGAAGGTGTCATCGAGCCATCCACCTCACCATATGCTAGTCACATGTTTTTGGTCCCGAAAGGTGATAATGCCTATAGAGCCGTAGTTGACTACCGAGCCGTGAATAAGATAGAAATTGAATCCGTTCCAGTACCCGATGTACACTCGGCATTTCAATGGTTCTTAAAGGCTCAGTAGTTCACGACTTTGGACCTTAACCAAGCATACCACCGAATTCCCTTGGCCAAATCTAAGCATATCACAGCCTTCTTCACAGATTGGAATCTTCGTCAGTATAACGTGTCCCATTTGGACTCGCAACTGGGGCCCAGGTTTTGACACATCTTTTAGACATGATCCTTCACGACATAAAATTTCAGTATGTGTACCACTACTTAGATGACCTCGTTATATACAGTGAGAATTATGAACTGCACCTACAGCACTTAAATGAGGTCTTCAGTCGTCTCCGTGGTGCGGGACTGACGGTAAATCCGAGCAAGGTCACATTTGCGGTCCAGGAGATCAGCTTCTTGGGACATTGCGTGTCTTCTGCGGGTATCACCATAGATGCGGAACGCACGCGAGCCATTGTAGAATTTCCCCCTCTTAGGGTTGTAAGAGGCCTAGCGCTCTTCATAGGTATGGTCAACTTCTACCACAAGTTTATTCCAAGGGTAGCGGATATAGCCGCGCCATTAAATTCCCTGCGTAAGAAGGGTGCGAAGTTTGAATGGGGGGCATCACAACAGCAGGCCTTTGAGCAGTTGAAACAAGCCTTGTCACAAACATCCGTTTTGTGTATGCCTGATTTTTCTAACACCTTTGTATTAAAACAGACGCGAGTACTCAAGCCGTAGCGCCTGTCCAATTGTTGTTAAGATCTTTTCTTTCAAATTTCTGGTCCAACATATAAGAGGTACGGACAATGTAGTGGCGGATGCCCTATCACGGATGTTTGAGGAGTGCCCAGATATAAAAAAGAGGCACCATGTTATAATGTGCTGACCAGATTTCCATTAGTTTTTGAGGACTTAGCTAAGGTACAGAGACAAGACCCTCAACTTTCTCAGATTATTCTGAAATTGGAAGCAGGCGACAACTGTGTGCCATATTCTCTGCGTAAGAGCGTGTTGCATTGTCGCTCCCGTTCGGATGGAAAACTTAAAGTAGTGGTGCCGACGGCCGCGGTACCAATGATCTTTGAGTTTTTTCATAATTAAGTTTTTGGAGGCCATCTGGGAGTCCTTAAGACAATTCATAGCACTCGTGCCCATTTTATATGGAAGGGAATGGATAACGATATCCGGGCTAGAGTAAGAGCGTGCCGTATCTGTGCAATGAGTAAACCGGCTCAGAGAGCTAAATTAGGCTTCTTGGCTTCAGAGATTGCCCAGAGACCACTCCAGATCTTTATCGATTATGTCGGGAAGTTTCCCCGAAGTGGGGTAACACCATGATCCTTGTCTGTGTGGACGCCTTCTCAAAGTTCGTGCGGTTAATACCAGTCCGTGAAGCAACTACCAGTACCATAAAGTGTTAAAAGGAAGTTTTCTCGAATTTTTCAGTACTTGAAATCTTACTGTCCGACAACGCTCGTTGCTTCACGTCTCATGAATTTCAGCGTTTCTGTTTCGACCTCGGTATCAAGCACATCACAACCTCCCACATACACATATAGTAGGGGATGGGGTCCATAACAAAGGAGGAACTACTATCTGGTGTTCACATGGCAGAAACATTAACAAAGTCCGTTAACGGCCGCTGTGTGGTTAGCATCCTTAACATCTTAGAGACCGAAGTCAGTATGCAGACGCCCGAGGTAGGTTGGGAAAAATACTAGGGGTGACCTTGAGCACAAAAATGAGTCCACAAGGGTTAAATAGCTGAGTCAACGAATGAGACTCGACCACCTGAACAAGGAAGACAGGGAGGCCATAGAGAAACAATACATTTTTTATTTGCCGGGAGACAAGTTGTCTTGCACTCAGACCAAAGATCATTCGATTCCGACACCTACAACTGATAAGACCAGGGGCATAAACGTTAGACAGTACAGTGTAATGAATGGCTGATCGCTCTTCATTTCATGAGGAAGAATTTGTTTTAAATTTTTATATTTCTATTGCACGGTTTGTAACTTGGTTCAGTGAATGGAGGTTTCCATTGCTGAGTAGTGTGGGAACAATGCTGTATCGCAGGCGACACACTTCACGGGCGTGGTAGGGACTTCCTGTCCAGCCAGCAGAAAACATCGCGAGATGAACTTCGAACGCTGATGTGATAGACTGGCTTCACCGATGCCCATATATGGGCACTGGTGGCGATTCGGTTTTTAATTGGCTAACACAGACCTAGCTCAGGAGATTAGGGCTGCGGTTGCCGGCGAGATCCGACGCTACCTTGAGTCTATATGTGCAGGTTCAGGTTTAGTTTTCGCGTCTTTGCTGTTTGGAATTTTGGTGGATTACCTTCGGAAGTGTGTTTGTTGAAATTAAGTTTATTGATTGTTTGGCTTGGAGTTTATGTTTAATGCCAATTTGGATTACGTTGGATTATTGTGTAAAAATTTTAGTGAAAATATTTACCACAGATTGATGGATTGTTTTGTATGTAATTAAATTTGAAAGAAAGTTACTTTGATTTTGGTTGAACACTGGTGTTTGGATTGTGAATTTATCTGGACGTAGAAAATTTATAGTTGGTGTAATAAACAAAGGATTAGTGTAACTTCAACTTTTACTTTGGATTTCTTGTTGGAATTTGTGAGCAGATTACGGTGAAATCGTGGAGCAATGTTTTATTTTAATTTCTGCATCAAGTTGTGGAGTTGGATAACTATCCAAGGTAAGGGGTGAAGTGAACTGCAGTATTATTGAACTATGAGTTGGTGAAAGTATTGAAATTTCGGTTTTGTTGTATAATTGAAAGGGATAACAACCATTTTGAGTTCACACCGTGACTAACTGGGTGTTGCGATACGGCATTGTTTTATCTAAATCTGAGGTCAATTTTGATATGCCATGTAAATTTTGTAAATGTGCTAGTAGCAACAGATAGTAAACAGGACAGTAGTTAGTCAACGCAACGCAGTTTTTACGCCTAGAGCATCGTACGTCTCCCCTCCTAACAACGTCAGCGTGTTAACGCTACTGGTGGCAGCAAACTAGTGTTAAGACTCAACTTACGCTACCTAGTGAGGTGCAATTTCCCCAATCTGATACAGTGACAGGGAAACATTCCCACTTGACTAACAAGAGAGAGGCACCCCCACTACAAATTGGTGGCAACGGTGGGATACGATTTAAAACCGCAGGTATTTGAAAACTGAACCGTTAGGTTTGAATAAAATTGCTGGGATACGAAGAGAACCACGAGTAAGGAAAAACTACGCATGCCGATGGGGCTAAAGGGGGCTCCAGCAACATTTCAGAGGTAAATGAATTACATACCGAGCGGCATAGAGTGTGCGGGCGCTTATCTATCTGGATTATATTGTGTACGGGAGGACAGTACAAGAGCATAATGATCGGTTAGTTGAAGTCTTCGACAGACGGCGGGAACACAATTTGAAATTACATGTAGATAAGTGCGAATTCCTTACGGATCGTGTGAACTACTTAGGTTATGTCATTATCAAGGAAGGTTTGTCACCTGATGAAAATAAGGTTTCAGCAGTACGAAAATTCCCCACTCCACAAACCCGGAAACAATTGAAGCGTTTTCTTGGACTAACGGGATATTATCGCCGATTCATTGCAAATTACAGCCGGATAGCAAAACCGTTGTTTCATCTACGAAGGGAGTGTCTTACGAATGGAAGGAACCACAAGAGGCAAAATTTAATAAGCTGAAGGAACTTCTGACCAACGCACCTCTCTTAAACACCCGGATTTTTCAAAACCATCTATATTATGTACGGACGCCAGTGCCACGGCTGTAGGCGCCATACTTAGCCAGGGATTTATTGGCAATGAAAAACCAATTGCATACGCAAGCAATGAGGTACCTAAGTCTGAACTAGCTTATTGTGTGATAGAGAAGGAATTTTATGCGATAGTTTGGGCTTCCACCCATTTTCGGCCCTACTTGTACGGCAGACCGTTTTTGATCATATCACCAGCCATTGTCTTGGACAACTAGCGTAAAAATCCAATTCTAGATTGCTTAAATGAAGACTGAAGTTGGAGGAGTCTATCAGATAATGTATCGTGGACCGGACGCCTTAAGCAGAGTTCAGGTCACATTATCGACAGATGATAATACCGAACCGTCTGAAGCACTTAGTTACGAGCAAAAGCAGGCAATATTACGTGAGGCTCACTAACACCAACTGGGGGGCGCAAATGGGAATGAACCGGACCTACCAAAAGTTGAAATTGTGCACTGATTGGCTAGGAATGAAGGACGTAGAGGAGTACATACAGAAATGCGAATCCTGTCAGAAAAACAAGATTACGCAGGTGACTACTAAGTTACCACTGCAGTTAACCACCACCCCGGACACTATAATGCAGAAGACCAATATTGACGTGGTACGACCAATTAATGCGAGCGAGAAGCACAACAGGTATATTTTGACCATGCAGGATGATTTAACAAAGTACTCATGCTGCACCCATGCAGGATCAGACTGCTGAAAACACTGCCCGACATTTTGTCGAGAACCTAGTTTTGATTTACGGCTGCCGGCAGATTGTGCTATCAGACTGCGGAGCCAACTTGTTTAGCGACTTATTCAAAAACGTGAATTATTGCATGCCGGAAAGATGAACACTACACCTGAGCACCCTATGACTAACGGACCCCTGGAACGGACTCACCGTGTTTTGGTTGGATTTATCGGATAATTTGTAACCCAAGATCAGACTGATTGGGATGAATGGGTTAAATATGCTGTGTTTGCCTACAATACACCTCACAGCGCTACAGGATTCACACCATTTGAGCTAATGTTTGGACGTATCGCCAATTTACTGGGTTGTTTACAGAAACGAGAGCGAGTTAATTATAACCTAGATAGCTACGTACAGGAGTTGAATCAGAGACTTCAGCACAGTTATGCCGTAGTGAATGAGAGGCTGGAAGCTGCAAAGAAAACGAGTAAGGACTATTATGATAAGCAGATCCATGTACCAAAGTTCCAAGTAGGAGATCTCATACTATTACAACACGAAAGCCCGAGGAAAAATCGCTCCAGGAAGCTAGGTCCTGGCTGGAGAGGTCCATATACAATTAAGGATATAGAGTGTGCCGGTGTTTACATCGTCCGGTTGCTATGCATGTTCCACCCCTTATCTATATTCGGCGTGCGCAACTTCCTTGTTCCCCTACCCCCTCCCCTTAGCGTAACGGTTTTTTGGTTGAACCGTTTCCTGAACGGACCCGGAGACCTCACTCTGTGTGTGGTCTTCAACCTGGCAACTACATCTTCAAAATTCCGTCTGGCGGGTGCTTCCAAATTGCTGTCTCGGCCTGCGGGTATGGTGACCCACCAGGGTCCACGTATGACGAGAAGTTAAGTATTGGTATTCTCCGATGGGGCACTAAATCATACACGACGGTATAGGGGGATTTAGTTTGATTTGTTGAGTTGTACTCCATACCATAGGGCAGTCTGTTTTTGCAGTAATGTATTTGTGTTGATTTCGTTGTATTTGTATTAACATGGCTAAGTGGGACCAAGCACGCTAATTTGTTCGTCAGAATTGCATATCATGAGCTTTCGCACTGGGTGCGGCAGAATGGACTCCCACAATTCTCAAGGTCACTGGTAAGGAGTGGTGAGGGTAGGGCGGCGCGGAAGGTGGCAACAGTTCGGGCGGATCGTCTAGTTGTCAGTAGACACCATGAGTTGGTCCGGTGAATATCGCGGTTTCGTTATCGAGGCGTTCTTTAAAAACAACGATTCTGTAACCGCGACACAGAGGGCATTTCGGACGCGCTTCAGGTTCTATGCAACTGCTGCCGTTCCTGATCGAAAAACAATCCTGCGATGGGTTTCAAACGTGAGAGCAAGTGGGTCAGCATTACAAAGGAAACCAAGTGGTCGTCCTCGGAACGTTAGAACACCTGAAAATGTGCAACGAGTCCAAGCTTCGATAGAGCAATCTCCGAGGCGTTCCGCTCGAAAACACGCTGCTGCCTTGGGGATTTCTGATCGAACTGTGAGACGAATTCTTCACGCAGATCTCAGAATGCACCCGTACAAAATAATGGTTGCAAAGGAATTAAGTGAAGCATACTGGTAAACCCATAGAACTTTATCTGAGGATATTCTTCAACGCGTTCCTCCCACAGCTGTTTTGTGGTGCAGCGATGAGGGGCATTTTCATCTGTCCGGTACTGTGAACAAGCAAAATTTTCTGTATTGGGCAGAGAATAACTTCCGTAACCTTCACCAAAGACCTCTGCACAGCCCTCGAGTCACTGTCTGGTGCGCAGTGTCCCGTTTAGGTGTAGTGGGGCCTTACTTTTTCGAGGAAGGTGCTGACACCGTGACTGTAACCTCTAATCGGTATTGTGAAATGTTAGAGAACTTCCTCCGGCCCAGATTGGAGGAATTTGATGATTCAGAGGACTTTTGGTTTCAGCAGGACGGGGTCACAGCCCACACTGCTCGTCGTTCGCTGGGAATTTTGAGAGAAATGTTCCCAAGCCGACTCGTCTCCTTACGAGGCGATATCGGGTGGCCCGCGCGCTCACCCGATTTGACCCCCTGCGATTTTTTCCTGTGTGGATATCTCAAGGCCGAGGTTTATAAACATCGGCCTCAAACCCTCAAAGCACTTAAGGACGCTATTCGTGAGAAAGTTGCCGCCATTGCCCCAGAGATGACCAACATAGTGATGGAAAACTTTAGAGAACGGCTTCGGCAGTGCATCGCGAATAACGGCCGCCACCTGAATGATGTTATTTTCAAAACCTAATGGGACAAAGCTAGATTGTAAGTACTTTTCGAAAATATAAAGCTTTTTTTCTGTAACTTGTTTCGTTCGTTTTTATTACCCTTTGAAATACGGGAGTCCATTCTGCCGCACCCTATATTACACCTCAATTATTTTTTTGTATTATTAAGTTACAATATACTTATTACGAACACGACCATCAGCGCTCCTTGTTAGCTTGCGTAACTGGGGCGCAAGAGAGAGTAAATGTCACCTTGCAACTTAGGAGAGGCAAGCAAACTACCGCGTACGCCAACCGTCTAAAGCCATTTTTATGTAACTTCCAGATGCGGCTCACAGTATGCGTAGCGTGTTTCCTCATTATGGGAGGAGGAAGCCTAGACTTTAGAATTGAGCCCATCCCCGAGTCACCAGGGTTGTATTACGAGCATGTCGGAGAAGCCAGGCTATCCAGCAGTGAATGGAAGATTTTAAGCTACATCAATCTGACACAGGTTGATACGAATTTTGATGTTGTCAAACGGTATGCTAAATTTACAGTAGATTTTTGCCAGACTCATGAGAGATCTGATTGGGTAAACCTAACAGAATGTAAAGCGTCCATTACGCATGTAGCCAGGAAAACTGATAAGCTATAACTAATGAGGCGAATTTTGAGGGACTTAATCAGACAAGATGTGAGCTCATTTAGATCCCGAAGAAGTCTTTTTGGATTTAATGGTACTATTTCTCGTACCTTATTTGGTGCTTCAGACGAGGATGATGGAAAATTTTACACAGATAAGATATCGCAACTTGAACAGGAACACGCTTCCTTTCTAAGACTTCCCCAGGAGCAGGTAATTCTCGTCAAGGCAACGTTAAAGACAGTAAATAGGGCACTGCATGATGTGGCGTATAACGAACAAATTCTGGAGAAAGGGCTCTAAGATATTAAGAAACACATTATAGAGTAAGAGGGGAATTTAAATATGCAACGAGGATATACATCGATGTTGATTACTCTTAATGACCATGGGCTGCAATTAGAGCAATTGAGGAACTGCAGGACCAGTACTCAATTCTAATAGATGCCGCCATTCATGCGAATAAAGGGATACTGCAGCCACAGTTAATATCCCCTAGAAAAACACTGCAGATCCCCTCGAGACAAGTCACTTCCTATACCTCTGAGTTCGGAGTACGCTCCACAATTATTGCAACTTATTGATTTACATGTATTTGTACAAGGATCTAATTTTATGTTATTACTTTACCCTTAACCTCGCACCTATGCTACAACGCTTACCACATACATATATTCCCTCGCAAGATAAATGGAACTGCTTCGCAATTCATCTTCGTGCAACCGGAGAAGGAAATTATAATGGTAGGTAAAACAAAACAATATTACACTCGGCTTAGCTTAACCGAGTTAGAAGGATGCAAGGTATTGCCTTCCACACTATATGTACGCACTCAACATTTTCCTGTACAGTTGATGCATTCAGTTACTGACTGCGAGGCGAGATTTTTGCAGTACAGTACACACATTCCCCCACTTGTTGACAGCGAATAACTGAACTGACAGTTACACTGTGGAAACAGCTGCAAGGTAACACTTGGTTGTATGTAGCACGCCATCCAGAACACTACTATTGTTTGCCCAGGACAGGACCCAACTGATTTAATTATTAACGGATTGGGTAAGGTCACTTTCTTAAAACCGCGTACAGGATATGGGAATTCAGTGGTTATTCAAGCCCAAGGTAAATAATACGGACAAGGATATTATACTGTCTGTACGCATAGAGTACGACTGTTGTGAGTCTATAGGTAGCCGGCAGGCATTGGATGACCTACAACTGGATACTCCACTTAGGAGCGTGCTGGCCCACGATAATTAATTGAAACTATCCAGTCACAAGGTGTCAGAGGTAGAAACAATGATTAACGAGCAGCAATGGAAACTGGAGCATTCTAAGAAGAGAGAACCCCTGTCATTTTTCGCCATTTCTGGTTTAAGTGTAACTGTTTTGATTGTATGTATGTTATTATGCTTATGTTGTAAACGTTTTAAGTGTTGGTCTTATTTTAGAGATTGGTTTGGAAAGAAAGGCTCTTGCCACACTATTTTGTTTAAGCCCAAGATTATTAAAAGAATCCAAAATTCAAATGATTTACCAATGCCATCAAGTCATGCAACACTTAGCCAAGTGTCAGGAACGGCAGATGAGACGGAATTAGTTACTCTTGTGTTTCCCAGCACCTCGAAGTTCCGAAAGGTACCTAACAAGGTACTTGCGATGGAAAGGCGCTAGCAGACACAACAGGCAGAAAATTGAACGAATACTTGGTAATCATTCAATTTTCTTTCCCTTTTGGAGGGAAGTGTTATATATATATATGCAGGGCAGAGTTTTGGAATAGCAGAGTTAATTATTATTCTATGCCTATGCTTGTGTGACCATTAAGGAAGTAAGAAATATTTAGTGCTCGTGTAACCGATACTTTGACCTGTAGGTTGTACACACACTTCACGGAAATGTACACATCCCGCGAGAGGGTGATTACTCGAGACCTCACGAGGATGAATTTGAGGGAGTGCGAAGGTCAGTTTCCTGGACTTTGCCGGATCATAGGTTCCTTTGAAGCACGAGGGCTGTGTTCCAGAAGCTTCTAGAACATGGACCCGCCCCACCGTCATAAGGGGGATATGACGTGCACCGGGCTGCACTATTTAAGCCCCTGATTCAATATCTCGGCGAACAAGTATAGCCATCACGTCGCCACGCGAGCATCAGCTGGTCTCGAGTCATCATCACACCTCTTGGGACGCCCAGGCAACAAATGGCTAGTCCGTCAATTGTATTTATCATCAATCGCCTGCAAATACACCACTCTCGTCGTCTCTGGTTGCAACTCGTAATCTGTGGACCCTATTCACGTCCTGCTCCACTCTCCGCTCGGTTCTTAGCCACTCACGGGAACTGGCCCTTCGCCGGGATACAACAATGGTACGTGAAACTTTAAAGGATACGGAAGTGTTATTTATAACGTCACAGAAGTTTAAATATTACTGCTCTTAGAAAACTCATATCCTCAATTCCTACTTACTATAAGTCAACACGTCCTGCACTCAGTAGTATGCTGCACATTTTAGTATTGTTTTCTAAATGGCTGCATATTACGTGACTCACCAGATGGACTTGTTTCGTTCTAAAGAGATCTTAAGCATGCAGTGCAGAGGTTTGGATATTCGTTTCGAGAAATTACGTTTATTAATAGAATTAGCTTAAAACTGTCCCTTTTCTTCTTATTGCTTCCAGTTGGCATGGGACTGACCCAACATTTTCGAAGTACTGTCAGTACCTTTCCATTACACTCATGGCTTCTTCACTCCGGAACGGCGAAATGCGAAGTAAGAGGGCAGTGTGGAGAATCTGCGTTTTCAGGCTCCCACACTGAGATCATTTGTTAGGTAACTGTATATGACACAGGCAACCAAGATTGCATTAACTGGCTTATCACAACGCAGTTGAATTCTGCCATAAAATAACCTGAACAAGTCGGCGTGCCGTGAAGAGTCTGTAGTTATAAATTTGCTTGTTCTAACCATTCCAGGCTGAAACTCACGCGTAAGGTCGAAACAAAATACCTCTTTACGGGAATACTTCGTCACCCAGTATTACAACGGACAGATGTTCTTCCGTGTTTGACGGTGGTTTTGAATTGGAAACATTAACCATACTGGCTTCCAGAAGTTTCTCCATCAATTTTATACTACACAGATTCACCTTCAACGAAAGTGGAAGAACTTAGGGATAGCTGTACCCGTGAGGTTAACAGGAGAAGGAAGGCGAAATCAGGGAATGCCGCTTCTGGAAGGAAGCAATGCATATTCTTTGAAGAGCTGAGTTTCTTGCAACTAGTTACAACCAACAAGGAAACCAGTAATAATTTTCAGGCGGCAAGATGTGAAGAGGAATTACTGCGGGTCCAGTTGAGACGCATCAACAGATGGCTCATGCCAGTCCACGAAAAAGGAAACAGAACAGACTACTTCCGGAACAAGAATTGTACGAACCATTATCATAAAGCGTTAAATTAAAAACGGCAGAGCAGGGAAAGGATGACGAAAATCGACATTTTCTGTCACTAGTATCAGAGTTAAGGAACGTGCCCTCACAATATAAGGACATAAAAACTGAAATCCTCTATGTATACAAGAGGTTCAAACATAATACTTCACAGAGCATCCAATCTATGCAGCCCCATTTTCCAGTCCATGAAATTATGTCTAATCAACAGAACCCAAGTTTTCCTTCTTCAACTTTGCATTCCAACCAAACGCCCTCTCCTCCGCGCGTTTTCAAACCCTAACCAGCAGCAGCTCTGAGCACTTATTCTGATGATCCCTACCTCGATTTGTTCCCAGAATCGTGAGAATACTGTCGAAGTAATTTTGGGTATATTTGTGATAATTCTGTAACAATCATACACTAATACTTTACACGTCATGTAAACGTCTGTTGTAGTTCTGCTTCTTCGATCCTTGAACACCCCTCCATAAGCGGGGTTCGAAATAACACTGAAACGGTATATGTCTGTTGGAAGCACTATCAGTAGTGAGAGAGCAGAGCAGTTACGTTTTCAAATTCTCTACGAAACGGCTAAAGCATTTTCTAAATTTAATACCACCGAGCGTAGCCTATTAATTAGGTTTAATAGTGCGAGGGGCAGAACCCTAATTTATATCTGGGGAATACATTGCTAGCTTAACCAGTTATTTGGTTGATAAGATTCCCGATAATGATTAAGTGGGCATTAGGATTCGTAACACGGAAAATTCAATGGACAAAGCAGTAGACATAAGCTTCAGAGGGCGAGATCAGTTGAAACTTGACGTGGTATGGGAGGTACTGGGCAAAGTAGTTCAGAGTAACGCAAGATTTGGTTCAACGGACCGGCTGGAAGTTCATGTAGCTCATGTAAGGATGCTCGCCGGTAACGGCGGTGTTAAAACAAAGGCGCGTTCAATCGACGCAATGAGTGCAATAAAGAGAATCATTGTTGTTGTAAAGGCTGCATTTCTGTGTTTGGCTCGTGCACTTGTAATTGTTATGACCAGGGCTAATGGCGACCCCCAAGTACGTGTCATATGGGGAAGGAAATTATTAGACAAACCTGTCGAAGAGCTTATGAGGGCTTCTGGCGTAGATTTGTCTAATGGCGGGGGCGTTCAAGAACTTCAGTTTCAAGCATATCTTTCGGACTACCAAGTTACTGTTTATGACGGATTGAGTCCTGATATTTATTGTCAAAGGAAATTCAGTCTCGGCAAAGAAACTGTACCTTATTTATGACCGTGACAGTAAACATTTTAATGTCATCACAAATATCAAGGCTGCCATGGCAAAAGTATGTATGAGACGCGTGACACATTGTATGACAATACGCACACGTGTGCAAATTCGTGCTTAATGTGTACAGCTAGTCCCTCCTTGCACTAGAGATGATGAGAAGTATTGTGTAACATGCAATAAGACGTTTGCAAGTCAAAACTGTTTCCATAATCATTTGACACTTAAAGTTCAGAATAAATTGGTCTAGCAGCATAAAAGAGTGTAGGAAATGTAGTGGTATTGTAACGGGGAGTAAGAAGCATGAATGTGTCAAGCCGTTTTGCTCCACGTGCAATAAACACCAGCCTACAGGTTATTTAAGTTACATGAGTCCTCTGCAACAGAACAAATGATCTGATCGATTTACGTTTGTATTTTTCGATGTTGAAAGCACCCAGGATCGCGGCAGAGGAAATGGATTTTTCGACCATGTCCCCAACCTGATATGTTGCCAGCAAATGTGTCCGAAGTGTGAGTCTAATGATAACATTAATGAGGATTGTGGTCAGTGCGCGAAAGATCACACTCATTCTGGGGACCTGGGGTTGTAGGGCAATTTATAGATTATTTGCGCATTAACAGACCATTTGCCAACAAGATTTATGCTACTGCACATAAAGCTCGGGGGCTATGACAATCAGTACTACTGCAACACTTTTTGGAACTCAAATGATTATGGAAGGTACAAAAATCCTTTCCACGACAGTTGAACATATCGAGATGAGATTCGATTAATTAGATCGCATGCAGTCTCAGGGAGTTGTCCAAAGCATTCGATCTGAGCTGCAAGAAGGGATAATACCCTCACTTTTTCAACAGTACTGAAAACCTGGATTATACAGGCCCTCTTCCCGAACCCACGTACTACCGGGCGGACTACATATCCACGGAAGAAAGGACCGGATTTTTGGACTGGTATGCTAGTGAAAAAGATAAAGTCTTGAACAATAAGAATTACTAGCATACTGTTTGGTGTTAATGTTTTCCGTATGGCTTGTTCTTTTCTAAATTTGTTTTTGAAACTGGTGAAAATGGATTCCTAATGACAGGCCATCACGATCTCGTCCATTCGCAAAAAAGTGTTTCGAACATACTTTCTCAAAGCTGACACAGTAGGAATCACACCCCGCGCCGGCTATCGATTGGCAGATAAGCAGTCATTAGAAGCTCTCAAGTGCCTAGCTCATATGGGCCGCGACAAACTGTTCACGCCGGAAACGGGAGGGAAGTTCATTTGGCTGGTGTTCCGAACGTTAAGGTTGATGAGTACTGTAAAGACACGAAGTCTGAGCATCTTGGCCGTTTCTGGCAACGGTGCTTCTGTCTTCCCAGCAGACACAAACTCACAGGCAAAACACAGGACACATTGCATAGCAGGTATGAGGAAACAATGGTCCGGCTGAAAAGGGTCGAAGATGCAGGTTATAAAGTCGTATCGACGTGGGGTTGTGAGTTTCAGGCACTGCTACAGGATAATCCAGGCTTGGAAAAAGAATTGAAGTCATATCCTCTAATTAGAAATTCAACTCTAAACATACGCGATGCTTTCTACGGGGGTCGAACTGACGCCACTAACATGTGGTATAAAGTCAGGGCAGGCGAGCAAGTTCATTACGTTGATGTGATTAGTCTTTACCCCTACACATGCAAGTACGGGAAATTTCCAATTGCGCATCCTAAGTGTACGCAGGTGATGAGCGTCCACCTGACTTTGGCTAGGGAGGAGGTGATAAAGTGTAAGGATCTTCCCGTAGGACGTTGTAGCATCCCGTCCTGCCATACAAGACCAACTCCAAACTCATGTTTCCATTGTGTTCCACTTGTGCTGACCAGATGCACCAGGGCGACTGTACACATTCTGATGAGGAACGGCGTATAATTGGAACATGGGTGACTAAAGAAGTTCGGAAAGCCGTTGAAAAGGGCAGTTGTGATCCAAGTTTTCGAATTTTGACAATATCTTGTACCACAGCTGAAGGATAATGAAGGCGGGCAGTTTGCAGGGTACATTAACATGTTCCTGAAATTAAAACAGGTTACCTGTTTTGGGTGCAGAATGAACAGGACAAGACGGAATACATTGAAAACTTTCGGTGCACAGAAGGGATTAAGCCTGAAAGAGCATCAATTTCGAAAAATGCGGGGCAAAGAACATTGGCTAAACTAAAATTGAATTACATGTGGTGTAAGTGGGCTCAAAAACAGAACGATACCCAGACGACAGTTGTCTCTTCCATGCAAGAGTTTTATAAGCTTATGAGAAGTCCGAATGCGCAGGCAGCAGTTACAAGATACTTTGCTAGTGACACAGTTACTATAACTATGACAGAAGATGGGTTCAAGAAGCACATCATTGGACTGGTGTCAAGGAATGGTTTACCTCTATGCTTAGTCTCACAACAGACTTTGTTGGTCTGAATAGAGAAATTGCATGGAAACTTGGCATTTCTCTGGAAACAGACAGCATTAGAAAGATGGTAATTGAAGAAGCCAACAGTGAAAAAGAATTCAAACAACTCTTAAGGGACGCTTTGTGTTTCTCAAAATGGATGCCTGCAAGCGCCACAGAGTAAACTATTTTGTTATTAATGTGCGATTTGGCGAAGAAAACAATAAAATTGTGACTCAAACATTTGCGGTAAAGGACACAGAAGCTCATCATGCCAGTGAATATCATCAGAACAAAACCCCACCTATCCAGTACACTCGTAGTTATGACATTTTTGGTACAGGTCACGCCGAAGACATTTGATAACGCCTCTACCTCTAATTACACCTGTGTGTAATATTAGAATAGTATTTGGCCAAAGTTGTTGTGCAGAGTCAAGCACTCATTGCTAGATGTCGACACCTGCTTGTCCTAGCGGGTGCAAGCTGGCTATACTGCACTCTGCCAGCCCCTCATTGGAGCTATTAGTTCAGTCTGTTCCTTTGTTGCAGTAAGTACGTTGGCTTGGTGCTGGCCTAGCAGCAGAGACTTGCATTCTTAAGTCATGTGCATTTGATTTAAGTGCAGTCAAATGTAAATGAGCAAGAGAATGATTAACACCTCAACCGCGTCTGGAGTGATTTGAATCAACCTATGGAAAAGTCCACATCCGGAGAATTAAGCATTCCACGAGTATCAATGCCATGCATCAACCCACTTGAAGAGTATTCCTATATCTACCGACCGACGACCAGAAACTTCCTGAAATGAGTTAAGCCTATCCAATGAGCCAGCCCCAGTGCAGGGCATATATGAATCAGGCCACTATCCGAGAAGGAAGAAGCCATAAGTTTGAGGGTTCGATCCTGTTGGCACCAGGGTGGATGTGATTACCAAGCACACGGTGACCCCCATTCCATGCCTTAGCAAAGCCAATATTCTGGTCATTGGCCCTCAGTCCCCATCAGTTCTGGGTGGTGCATGGGTTCTGTCAAGGGAGGTCAGGCGCCAGCAGTAATCCATGGAAAACTAAGACCCATTTGGCACGACACATGACTTTGAAACCCAATTAAATTTATGGATGCTTCTCACCAGAATTACAACTGTGCCATTACATAGTGTTAGACTCTGGCAACCATGGTGAAGATTAAGCAACTGGGAAGTGGAACAGTTTCACCAACAGTTTCTAGAAAAGTCCCAAATGAATCTTTTCTGTCTGAAAATAACTACAACCATCTACAAAACATAACCTCCGTCCAGCTCAAGAAAACAGCACACAAATATGAATCACAGGGGCGTGGTAGAGCAACTCCGAAAGCGGTTGTACTGGGTGACTCTCCATTAATATTTGCTGGGGAAGAATGTAAAAAGAAGGGCTATGATGTTCACTGCTTCCCAGGAAATCAGGATAGAAGAAATATGCCACCAAGTGGAGAAGAGTGATTTGAAGAAAGCTGGCCCAGATGTAATTATGATACATGGTGGCACCAACGACATTAGAGCTGGAATATCAGCTACCGAAATTATGGGATACCATGGACCTAGTAGACAGTATAAGGAAACAGATTCCTACATAAAAAATTGTAGTCAGTGGAATCCTACATCGGAGAAATGTATGCGAACATTTTATAAGCAGAATTAACATGGAGCTGGACCAGTTGTGTTCTGTACATGATTGCCTAATGGTTGATGGCAATTGCTGGATTGGGAAATATGACATGGCCAGGGACAGGATACACCTGAACACCAGAGAGGCTCAAAAATTTGGGAACCTTCTTGGTAAAGTCACTCAATCTTGCCTTCCGGGAAACATATAGTCAAAGCAGTGGATGAGATGAAAAAAAATACTTATCTGGGGCCGTGTAAAAACACCAGGCAAATAAGTGAACATCACAACGGAATGTATCAACCTAAGGTAACCTGAATTTAATTTGGTCTTCTACACCATACAATGAAACTAATGACAACAGAAATTTCTCTTAAAAGTAGCTACAGACTTGATCATATAGTCAAGGGACATAGCAGATTCCAGCAATGATGACAATTCTGTACAATTCACAGAACAAACCCACACCCAGGGCACCTTAAAAGAACCCACTATGACTCTGCAGACTTGGTTTATGGTGGAAACATCCTGTAAGGCAATGCAGGGTTTATTCTGTGCACAAAAAGGATTTGTGATACTTAAGTTGTGCCATTTTATAAATGGCCCCAGTTTGAAAAGGGCGACACCCTGAAGCATACTGGCTCCGTGAGCAGAGAACACCCTGTTACATCATAATACATCAATTACAAAACACAAATGTAAATTTTAAACACTTTAAAATGGTGTGGTCACATTTTATGTGAACTTGAAATCGTGCAACATAAAAAACATTAATTAAGTCTCACATTGTGTGCAAAATTTGAAACACTCGAAATCCAAAAAATTAAAAAAATTTGTCAGACCAGCTGACTTCAAGTAGAACTTAGGCACCTGTTACATCTATTACTTCACTGTCATCAGACTATGATGACTTTTTTCCAGTTTTTCCAAGCAGTGAACTACATTAATTAATAAAACTGTCACTGAATTCACTTTCGTTGTTCATTTAAATTGCGTTTAAAAAGCATGTTTAAAAGCAAACATACAATGGTCATAGATTTATGTGCTCTGAGAATGCATTCCCCTTCTTTACATTTATTACTATGGTAAAATTAATCTTGAATTACACGAGGTCTTCAAGAACACATACCTTGCAGAAAATGCAACAACACTTTACCTGGATAATGCCCAGGAATACAAAATATAAATAGAGTATGTACATACCACACCCCAATTCTATGATTTTGTGGATGGTCACAGCCATTCTTCATTCATGACTTGGCTTTGCTTCAGTCTTCACAGCATGCAGCACTGGCAGTGTGTTGTGGCTATCAAACTGTTGAATACACAGCCTTCTGAGGACCACACGTTCATACGCTGTTTCATAAAAATCAGTCACTTATTGCAAAATGGTGGTTTTATCATTTTTCACCTGATGCACTTCAATATAATCCAGTGTCAAAGAATGTTCTCACACAATGTCACATCTGTGATCATCACTGTCTCATTTGGCATTACGAGAAAATAAATATTCTTACTGGTAGTCTCACTGTTGTCATGGGTATCACGTGCATGAGATGTATAGTCCACACACATGCGGATGCATCGCTGCACACCACTACAGCAGCTGAAATAAAAAAGAGGAAGTAATTCAAACTAAACAACTTACTTACTCTTTGGAACTATCAAATAAATAGCCAGGTTCCATCAGATGGTCCTGTATGTGACTACGTCCATGGAAGAATCTTTGTTGAAAAGCTAACAGTTCACTGAACATGAAACTCTATACATTATTTCTGTACACACACGGTCTTTAACTTTATGCCAGAGAATAAAAATGTTTCCATGAAGAAACTTTTGCCATGCATCCTAATGGTTTTGAAACGGCAGAGAAAGAAGTTTTTGTCATCTGGTAATTCAAGACTCATTTTGATCACATTTTATACTGGAAGTTCTTGCATCAGTTATGTACACAATCGCCTTCTTTATGAAGAAGATTGCACATTACAGATTGTGCTTCATGTAGAATCATATACATGGATTTGTGGGCTCAAGGTCTGTCTTAATAACTTTTCATTATATATATATACACACACACATATACAGTAAAACTTAAGACGTCCCTGTTTAAGAAAATTTCCAGCCTAAGAAGTCAGGATCAAAAAGCACAAAAATTCTCCCACTTGATTAACATTATACATGTTGCACTTTTAATATGTCCCCGCATGGAAAATTTCCCGCATAAGAAGTAACAAAAGTTGACAATGAAAATTTTTTTACCCATTTAATACATTTTCTGTATCAAAATCTTAAACAATTTCCCGAGTTTCCATTTGTTCCATTTCCAAAATGCAGTGTTCAAATGGCGTGATCAGTTCATATAGGTTAATCTCCAAAGTCATTTCTGCCACAGCTCACACAGCAGAATGATGCAACCTCATGGCCAATGTGGGGGTGTTACATTTCTTCCCTGATGCAGAGACTGCAGTCAGTCCCCACTACTTGGTCTCTCACAACAACCGAAAAATTGTATTGGGCAGCCGGAAGCTGATCGTTGCTGCTCCGTGACCTGCAAAAGCCTGCATCTGGCAATGCTGGAATGTGGCAGCTCACTTGCCGCTTCAACTGCCCAGGACTTGGAGGAAACAAGGGCACCCAATAACATCCTAAGAAGTTTAGGCGCGCACTAGCCGGAGTGATACAATGTTCCACATTGTTGGGGGGATGGCAGTTTGATGCGATATAAGTGGGTCGTCAGTTGCGGCCAGTTGTTTAGACGTAATTTATCAGCGGTAATATAAACGCGTTGTGGTGTAGCGTGATTGTGAAACATTTGTGGTGACTGTGTGCAGATAACTTACATCAGCAATTCCAAAAAATAAATTCAAGACACTGAAGAGTTAGTGAAAGTGACTGGAACTACTGACCACCCCTTATGGTCTACCTAAAAGCGAACCTATGGAATCTGAAGATGTATACTGCTACTGTTTTTGGAAAAAGAGCAAGACAACCCATGCTTGAAAAACATTTCAAGGAAAAGTAAACATCTGGAATGAACTGTGAACTTGTGAATGACAAATCAGTGACAGTATAGGTAAAGGTGTAAGTAAAACTGTGAATGAAAGGTTACAGACAAAATGGTTAAATTGTCAGATACGAGTGAGAATGTGTTAAGACAGCTGCAAATTGTACAAATTCAGCATACATATGTAATAATTTTGCAAAAAATTAAAAAATAGAACTTCTCGGTCCTACCCTTTTAAGAAATTTCCTGCTTAAGATGATAGGGTTCTTCGAATTTTCAAAAATGTCATAACAGGGTTTTACTGTATATAAATTATTTTATGGCTGCCCAGCAACTTGGAAAATGCCAAATTTAATTTATACATTTATGGATCAACTTAACAACATGGAGCATAACCCTTTCTGAGAAGCCAACCTGTCTGCAGCTAGTCAAGAAATTCCCCACATTTTACATAACCCAAAGGTTCGTTACTGCATTCACAAAGGCCCGTCACCTGGCCGTATGCTGCGCCGGGCCAATCCCATCTATGATGCCCCATCCAACTCCTTGAAGACCCTTTCAATATTATCTGACCATCTACGCATACGTCTTCCAAGTGGTCTCCTTCCCACAGATTTCCTCACCAGAACCCTGTTTGCACCTCTCCTCTCTTCCATACATGCTACATGCCCCAGCCATCTTATTCTTCTTGATTTGATCACCCAAATGATATTTGGTGAGAAGTACAGATCATAAAGCCCCTTGTTATGTAGTCTTCTTCACTCCTATTATCTCATCCCTCCGAGGCCCAAATATCATTCTCACCACCCTTTTCTCCCATACGCTCAGCCAATATTTAAAAAAATACCAACAAAATGCACACTAGTGAAGCACTTTTTATATACATAATCTCATACGTGTTTTAGCCACTCACATCGACATCTTCAGGCAGGTAATTCAAAGGACAAAAAAACTTAAGATGATACAATTACTGACATTACAGAACCAACCCAACCTACAAAATGACAATGATAAAAATCACAGTTTAAAATACATAAGATAAGATATTGCTAAAAGTATGTCATTACTGAATGAATGGGCATAAGGCACATCACTTTTCATGAGCTGCTACATACTACATGCTATCCAACATCCTTCTGTCAAGGTTAACTCCATATGTAGATGAAATTATTCAGGATCATCAGTGTGGATTTGGATGTATGAAGTCACAGGTAACTAATCATCATATACACTGCATTCGTCAAATACTCGAGAGAAGAAGGGAATACAATGAGGCAGTACACCAGCCTTGTATTGACCTGAAGAAAGCCTATGATTCAGTTAGGAAACAAATCACCATGAAGTGAAAACTCACACACAATGATATAGTGACTGCTAAAATTTTTATATTATGCATGCATTTCATGATGCTAGCAGAGGGATTACGATGGAATGAAGAAGAATATTCAGTAAACCTTTGCTAAACTGGTCACAGTTAATCCAGATCAAAAGGTATGAAAAATTCTATTCACAGTTGAGTACGTACTTCAAAGGGATTCAGGAAGGCAGACGAGTCACTCTGTGCTGACGACAACATACAGAGAGGTGAAATATATGTTACACTCCTGCCAAGGCTTGCTTAATGTTCAGTTGGACAGACACTACTACTTGTAACTGAACTTGTTGAAGAACACCCTGGATTTCAGCATCTGACAGACAAAGAAATTACTGCAAATGTTGTTAAGGCTTCTGCTATTGAAGGGAGATCAGATAATCAACTAGATGAACCAAAGAACCTATAATTAAGAAGAAATTTCTTAGTTCCGCAAAAGATGGCACTGATGCAACAATCAATAACGTGGGCTCTTCAACACATTGAGAATTGCAGGCATATTATTAACACCTACGAACTGTGAGGGAGATCCTCATCAAAGGACAGCAGCAGAGGTCTGTTCAGAAAAAACCTAACATTTTCTTCGAACCTGCATTATTCCATTCAAAAACAAGTACAAATTCTGAGTCTTCTACTGATAAATAAAACAGGTATTGGGTCTTCTTTTAGTTTTTCAATAAAGCCTCTACAGCGATATTTTAAAATTTACTTTGATATTTGTAAATCAATACATAGGTATTTAATTACTAGAGCCTATCCCAGTAACCACATGGTCAATGGTGTGGGTCTGCGACCGCTTGCTTGCTGGGACTGAAAGTTTGAATTCTGCCAGGGGCACGGATGTCTGTCTCTTGTGAGTGTTGTATGTTGTCAGGTAAAGATCTCTGTGTCGGGTTGATCACACATCCAGGGGAGTCCTACCAAGTGTGATCATGAAGCCTCAATGATGAGGAGGACCTGGCCTTATAGAGGCTCTTGTGCCATGAAAAAATTTAATTATGAGATTAGCACCACCTATACCATTAAATTTTCCACTTACAGGTATTCTAAGTTTTTTTTGTTTTGTTTTTGAAGGCCATCTTTAGCTTTGCCAATCTGGATTATTGCCTAATGCAGATGGCCTCTCCCCCCAGTTAATTTGGATTAACGATGTTTCACTGTAATTATATTGGGCAGACCATCATATCTGATGTGGAACAACAGCAGTTAATACACAGAAATAAGTACCTGATTTATTGAACATGATGCTATGGCTAGTAGGACCCTCCTGCCTCACTGCAACTGGATGTCTGTGCCTTGATCATGCTCTGTTGCAGCCAGGCACTGCTCTTCCAAACTCCAAACCTGATGAACACACAAGTTCAGAAGTGCCATTGTAAGAAACTAGTTGTGGCAATAAAAGTAGTGCAGACATGTGACCATGCGTCATCCTCAGGTTATGTAACTCTGAAGAATTTGACTTGCGTGTGGAAATGTATGCCACTTGGTAAGCAGGCCATATACATGGCGGAGTATACGTGGGTATATACTGTGGTCACTTCCCTTACACAGCTTCAGTCTTCAGCAGTTTTTTCACCCTGTGTTGATTGTACATAAGTCGTGCATTTTCACAAAATATGTACATATTTGTGGCAATTTCTGACATATGTAAAATGTGACTTTCACTGCAATTTGTGGCATGCTATGGATGGTGGTAGTAAATCGAAATAATTCAATTTTTTTAACTTCTAAAATTTACCTGAAACGATAAACAGATGTTAATTACAAAATAATAATGAATTAGAACATTTAATAGGGTAGTAGTATACAATACTTGCAAATGGTTTTCCCTTTTTTCTTAAGAATCTCATCCACTGCTGTGCAATTTGCAGCATTCAACTGCCCTGCCCTATCCGTATTGCTAATACTTCCCTAACTTTTTCACATTTTGCACCTTTCACCTTTTCTTTTATATTAGAACTTCTAAATATTCCCACTTATTCTTTTCAATGAGTAGGACTATATCACCAATAGAGCACAGACTGATGGTGTTTGTCCCACAACAAGAAAGAATGGCTGGCTACATTCTGCCGAGAAACTAGAAAACACTGGTCTCTCATAAGCTCAGAACTTTCTTTTCCCTAACACTTAATACTGCCCTTTTCCCCATGCTTCAGTAGCAAAATAAGGGTCAAGACAATTAAAAACTGTACTATAATGTTATAAATTCCAGACCATTGCCTAAAAAGACTAGGACTAATACGCTGAACCTTGCTGGGGTGATGAAGCAGAGAGGCAAGGAAGCCAGAGTTACAAGGTCTGTACATGTCCGAATGTACAAGCCAATGAAAAACACATGTCCTAAACACAATGGCCACTAGAACAGCTGAAAAGACATTTCTGTAATCCAACAACAATAAAAGTTTTTTTTGAACAGGTTGTCATCACTGATCCATGTTGTCTTGTTAGGTAGCAATTCCTATGCACCTTATCCACAATCCTTAAATACCTTTGACAGTAATGCTTATGCATCACCAAAGTATTTAACAGCTGGCAGCTAATGGAGGTGGCAATGTACGTTAGTCGTAAAGTTATCCCTGTAGAGGCCTAGACAGGCCCTGTGGGTTCCAGCAGGTTGAGGCTTCCAGATTTCAAGACAATCGACACATGAAGGCAATAACGTTGAAAGCCCTACGCACTGGCCACCTTTACCCCAAGATATACTCCTGGTACTCATTTCTGTTACAGGCTGAGTTCACTGACGGGCCACAGCGTGGCCAGAAGGATTATGTCAGTGAAAAATTCCAATGACAGCATCAGGAATCAAACCCACAACCTTCTTGCTTGTAGCACGTGCCTCAACCAACTTCACCACTGTGTGCCCCTGGCACTGTATGTTACATATTCTAGAATAATTGGGAATTCTTCACAGACTTTCATGGGCACCAAGTGAGGGTGTTGCTATGTCAGGGGTTGACTGAATAACAGATGGCTAGCTAATTAAAGAAACGAAATAACACACATTATAAAATTTTTAAGATGACACTAGTACATGTGAAATTAATAGTATACAATGGTGAAAAAAAGAACATTCATTGTAGTCACTGGAAAACTATATGGAACTCAATATCCTTAAAACCAAAACCAAAATAATTTCGTTTACTCATAAAACTAGCAAGATGACACAGTGAACAGCCCTGCAATACAAATGCCACAATGATGATCACTTCAGCACAGAAGGGCACCACAATGCCTGCCACATGCCTACACAGTTGTTATTGAGATGGTGGTTTTTACAACTACAAAGTCCACTTGGTTCTGGGCAGAAAGTTTCACACCCTGGAGTCGGTTACCTGACTACCCGCATGACAAACAAGAGTCAGGATGGCATAATCAGTATAGCACATAGACCAATGGTTCACAACCAGGGTTCCATAGAACACCATTAGGGGCTCCATGAGGACTCACAGAATACATAAAGATTTTAAAATACCATAAATTCCCAATAACCCTCAAATATCATACGAATTTTTGCCCAGAAATTTGCAGTACTCTCTATGCACTACCAACTGACTTTTCTTTTCTGGCCTGTAAATTTTTCACAGGTAGGAACTCCTTGGGATAAGAAAAATTATTTTTGGGGTTTCTCCATGGAAGAAAGTTTGGGAAACACTGGCAAAGGCTATGGGTCGGACAGTCTGGGGTTCAGTTCCCTGTCTACCATCTCAGAGGCACTACCAGTCTACTATTTAATGAGCAGTGCAGGTTATTTCCCCAGAACGTAGAGGCGCCAAGGCAGGAAGCTGACCACTAACCTCCATCTACTGCTAAGATTAAAAACGAGTTGAAGAGTATCTCTACTCCCCCTATATGCCTTCATGTTGAGCAAAGCCAAGTTTATGATTTACCTGCATAATAAAGGAAGGGAAGGTTTGGCCATTCTCAATCTGCTCCTGTCTCCGACCTTGTTTGAGCAACACCTCCACAGATGGTAGTACTCTGATATCTGAAGACAGCACTAGGCATCTTCGTGCTGGTTTTAGGTTTGTGTTCAATGTACTGAAACAAGCATGATGGTACAATCATTATATGGCTGCATGTGGCAGTCTGCATGGTACTGATAGCTACACAATTTCTAACCCAGTAAGAATAAGACATGACAGGAATCAGAATGGAATCTTGTGTAATGCAATGGAACATTGCCCTGTCATAATATGGTGTCCTTAGCAACTGAATGGCTGATTCTACAAATGGTGTAATGTGGCCAACATCTGTTCAGTTTAGTAGAGATGTGGTACTCAGTGTCCAAGTTACATGATGGAGGTCATGAGTGGCTCCACTGGCAATGATGAAAGCACAGTCTGAGCATTCCAGAGTAGCATGAGTGGTGAGAATGGAATTGTTGGGCTCAACAATAGCAGTGGGCACCTGAGGGGTAGGACAGATTGTAAATTCCAGCTTGCTCTTCCTTCCATAGTCAACAGGCAGCCTTCCCACAGGCAGTGACATGAAACCCAAATCAGTACCACCACCAAAAGCAATGAAAGATGAGAATACCTTGAAGGCCAGTGTACTGGTCAGCCAGCTTTTGGATGTGGTACAGAACAACGTCCATAATTTCTTTCACAGTGCTGTGACTGCAGAGTTGTTTTTAGCTGCACCTTCCATTTTGATAGTCAGCTGGTCAGGATGGAACACTGTGACCCTCATCTGTGGACACATCAATCTACGCTCAGTTTCAACATTTACAAGCAATACTCCAGTAAACAGGTGTCCTGATCTTTACGGGATCATTACTGCCCTCATTTATAAAAAATGCTGAAATATGATCTCTCCCAGGGCTGATGGCTCCATATGTGTACCTACTGCATGCTAGCATATCAAAACAACATTAAGAACTTGGCTGACAAACTTTAAAAAGATCTTCCCCACAAGATGACCACTAACGTTACTGCTCAACAATCTTTCACTTGGAGTTACTAACTATGGAAATAATAGTGCCTCAATATATCTTAAATCAACGATACACAAATCCTAGAAGCTAGGATGTCGAGGCTACTAAATTCTCTATCGCAGCACCTAATATCTGCGGGTCCTCAGAAAGGAACTTCCTTCATGTCACCTTCCTGGGACCTAGAGTTTTGGAAAATAGGTGGACCTATCTTAAATGATGATATCTTATACTGGCAACAAAATTACATCTAACATGCTCCCATCAATGCTGGCATATTTATTCAGAATACACATTTTCACTGTCCATACAAAAATGTTTTTTTTTATCTTGGTCATCAAATGGAAAAATCTTATGTGCACCACAATTTCCAGCAGGGACGCCTGGCAGTAAAATACTCAAACATATTAAAAATGTATGGGATAACAACTGTGACCAGGTTACACTATATCATACCCTGATTTGAAATGTTCTAAAGTGCAGTCCTTAAAATTTCAATTTGCATGAAGTCACGAATTCCTAACAACTTCATATATATACAGGCATGAACATTCCACATTGTTAGGTACTACACAAATTCACAAAAATTGGTGTTGGTCATATTTCGCCAAACCTTATAGTACATTACACTTTGAACATACAGAAGCAAGCAAACTCACTGACTCTACAGTAACTACTATGGCGTGCCATTGCTGAAGCATATAAGGTAAAACCTAACTAATTCAATTCTTTCAGGTAGCAATAAAATGGGTGGAAAATGTGCTGTGGTGAAAACAACAACAAAGGCTGTCACAATGGACATAAAGCTGGATGTTCAGCTACCCAGACCTGCCACTGCAGAGGATGTGGACACAGGTTTGGCCCCTGCTACAGAGTGAGTGATAACTCCCTGTGCACCTGTCGGAAGTATGATATTGGTTAGGGTGAACGTCACATCGAATGACTGTACACTACTTATGGTTACAGTAAGTGTTGGCTGTGACGCCTGTGGGCATGTAGACAAGCTTCTGCTTTTTATCCTGTTGGCAAAAACTCCTTCCAACTGAATGTGGAATGTGACCACTAAGAATCATTTGAGATCATAATGCTGTGAACAAGTGGGAAAAACACAACAAGCTCAGTTGCAGCATGTCTCATGGTAAAAGTTAGTATCTTCTTTTCATTTGGACTGATGCCCAACTCAAACGCTAATTACACATAGCTTTATCACACTGTTGACTAGGCACGCAGCTGTAATTTGTAGCCTATTTCCTAAACAAAGCTGGGTTTACGAAATGATTACGTGTGTCTCTGAAACTTACAACCAGTGAAAGAAAAGCTTATCACATACAGGAAATCACACATGACTAACCGAGGATTAAAAAATCAATTACTTTTCTTCAGAATGAAATTGGGGTTTTGTTACAATGATTCTACTTCACAAACATACCTGTATAACAAAACAGGTTTATTTCCAACTAACTGCACTGTACTTAGTTCTTTGCACCTACATTTTTACCACAAAACATAGCTACCTTCAAGGAGCTACACTATTTGAGAACTTTTGCACGTTATGTAACTTGTCAGTCAAAAATTATAAATCATACACGTAATGTTAATGCACAGTTAGGTAACAATATGTTCAGTATTAAAATTACAAAACAAGCATTACACTAAAAAAAACTAATTATTGTGCAATTAGTTAGAATTATTCAAACACTGTCATGCAAAATTAAGTCAGGATTTTTTAAACAAATGTCAAATCTCTGTTATATGGATGTCAAACTTGGAAAATAATCATAAATATTGTAAATAAATTACAGACTTTTATATATAGATGTCTGTGTGCAATTCTGCAAATAAGATGGCCCATAGAAATATCCAATCCTGCATTATGGGACAGAGCAAAATGACAACAAGCAGATGAAATACAGATCAGAGAAAGGAAATGGGGATGGATCAGACATACTTTTCCAAAACCAAACAATGACCCAACACAAGAAGCACTGGACTGGAACCTTCAAGGGTCAGGAGAAGAGGGTGCCCAAGGATAACATGGAGAACGATGAGGAGATAAAATAGGAGGGGAAAGAGCTGGAAGATGGTCACGGAGCTGTCCAGGAATAGAGTTAGTTGGTGAAACTTCACAGGGGCCCCATGCTCTATAAAGGGGTTACAGGACAGCAACAGCAGCAGCAGTTGGAATTAAACTTGTTTTGTACAAAAAAATTGCATGCAGAGTGTAATATTAAAAACAACACCCCTATAACACTCTTCAAATTTTTAGATCATGAATACATAGCATATTCTACTTATGCTAAGGTGTTAAACCTGTTCATACCCCCAAAAGCTGAAAAACCAACTCTATTCGAAATATCTATACAAAGGCCTACAGAATGCAAAATCTGAATGTCACGTCAAGCTACATTTGTCACACTCTCTAACCAAGAGCTGCAGAGATAACCAAGATTTCCTTCTACTTCAAGAACAGCCTGCTTTCTCTGAGCCTCAGTACCTGCATGGCTGAAGTCCCTACAGCCCCCCAACTCTGTAAAATCATGCCTTCCGCCATGAAATGCTTGCTTAGTGAACTCTCCTGCAAATCACAGAAGACGTTTCATTTCACCATGTACATCCATCTGATGTGCCTGCTGTATGCAGCACATAACTACTGTGCTACAACTCCAGTCAAATGTATTTTACCACAGTACATTCTGTCCAGACCCTCATAAAATATTTTCTAAATTGTATAAATTTTTCAATTAATATAATTTTTCAATTAATATAATTATGTCTCAAAATACCAGCCAGTTTTATAAAATAAACATATGATTCCGTTTTATGCTTTTCACATCACACAACTACCCTTGATTTAGTATGAATGTGCACCTGATTTCAACCATTATGTTTACTAACACTATTCTAACTACAGGCCTACCCTGACTGGTCCACCTTGCAATTTTCTCAGGCTGCAAGGACAGCTAACACCATGGCCCATCCTCTGTGAACTTGCAGGTCACATGAATCCTCCCACAGTCAAGCCCTTTGGTCCTGAAAACAATACATAAATATGTAGTAAACACACCACACACATACATATACATATGTAAAATTTTCTTCTTACAGTTGTGCTCCAACTGACAGATGATATGATAGTTTTCTTGCTTTCACAGCAGGTACTGTAGAGAAGGTAGACTTCTGGTTTTCACTGTATAGGCTTGTAGGTTGACAGTGATATTTTGGAAGAACCTTGTGCCTCTATCTTCATGGCTGACATAACTACATCCAGGCAAACACTGAATTTCATTCATCTAACTGGATGGAAAGCACAAGGTTCCTCCTCCAAAATATCAGTTTCAATCTACAAACCTACACAGCATCAAAAACAAAAGAAAAATTTGTACAAAGGACAGGATAATTACTGAGCATACCATAACATACCACATCACAGATGATGAATAAAAAGAAGTGGTAACTTAATGGACAGGAAGTACTTTCTGATCTACATTTATGTCTATTCTACTTCCACTAAATGTTACAATTTCAGATTAAATGAAACACATTCCCTCTTAAGACAGTTCTATATAAACATACAAAAACCATAAGGTGAATGTATATTTGGATTTTAAAACTGTCAGGATGCTTGAACCAACTTTAACGGGCCACGAAGTTCTATACATGGCTGAGAGTCCGACAAAAGACATTAGGGGGTTGATGAGACACAGCACTTAGGTGCACTCTGCACATAAGATGGCGCAGACTTAAAATGATTCAGTAAAACAGAAGAGTTGCATGTGGAGGAGACAGCCTCCAGATACAAACGGTAGCTGCAAATATACTTAATAAGTAGTCATACACAGCAAATAAGGGGTGGTTCCCAAGGCTGGAGGGTAGGTGGTAGGTCAATGACTCCTCACCACATAAACTAGCATGTTATTAAGTATGTGATGACACTGTCAGTTGCTAAGGTTACACAGCATCAGAGCATGTTATGAAAACTTACATCATGTCTGAGATACAGACAAATTTCGATGCAGTAGCAGGCTCAGTATAAGTAATGGAACTTCAGGTACTACAGAAGGCAGAGAATTTAAGTAACTGAACAACCCTTAGCTTCTCAAGAAGGGTTCTGCATCATGGAGTTAGTCCTGGGAGACTGTATAATCAGATAGGTTCAGCTAGGCCACATTTATTTCATTCGCAGAATGTACCAACAGTTCTGATAATTGTGTAATACCGGGAAGCCAAAGCACAACAGCTCTGTATGGAGTTTCATTTGCAACAGGAGCTCTGTGGCTGAGCAGAATAGCTTATCCAGGCTGGGGTAATGACTTTAGTTAAGCTATGGTGATAAAATTTTCTGCAGCATTAGGTCCAGATATTCTAATTACAGCAATATTACACTTACCATACCCTAAAAACCATATGTATGAATACATATAAATATAAAATATGATGGCTAACAAAATTTTAAAAAGGGTTCTATTTAATTTAACTACTAATTAAATACCTTAATATCAATAAGATAACAAAGTACAAATTACAGATTTGAAAATCAACAAGACGGTGTTTCAAGGTTATATATATACCTCCAAAACAATTTACCAAACGGTACACACAAACCAATTGCTAAATTCAGTCTACCAAAAAGGGTCTACCATTCTGAGATAACACATAACTTAGCATCAAAATTACATGTTTATCTGCTAACAGTAAGCTATTTCAAACAACACTGAAAGAATTTGATTCAAACCTCCTACACTGCTGATGAATTTATATTACTAATATATGACTACGAAATAATCATTATGTCTGATTGTAAAATGTGCTCCCGGCAGTTTCTGTACTTTGTAGATCTGTAAATACTCCGTACTTACACAAAATATCTTCATACAAAGATAGTGAATTAGGTGTGCGGTATCTGCGTAGTAATTTACTTCATACATTAATTTGGTAGCACGTTCTGAGTGTACTGGACTGTCGAATAGCGACGCAAATACTCCGGTCGACCGTAACTTTACGGAATGCACAGCGGAGGACGAACGAAGGACGATATTGTAAAGAAAACACCGCGTAACTGCTGGACAAAAATACACAATTACAACTGAAACACACCCACCGTTTATATTAATCGGTCCATCGACTTACGTACCTGAGTAACACCTCGTTTATAACCACCACCGAACTAGCACATTCTGCCTAAACCTCACACGTTCCAACCACCGGAACCTTCCGTGCCCACCATGCCAGGGTCGCCAATCCCTCGTCGCGGCAGTCGCTAACAAGACACAGGCAAACTCTCTTTCCTTTTTCAGTTTACAGTGTACACAGGACAACAAACATTACGGAAGCACACGTTTTGTCCATGAACCCGGATTGAAATTACCTAGATTTCGCAGCTTACACCAACAATTAGATTTTCTTGTTCCGGTTTTGATTATGTGTACTTTCCTTCTGAATTCAAATTACGAAATCTTGATTGGCCAAAACGAGGCGCGAAAGGGGTACGTTTCCCGGGTAAAGGGAGCAAGTCAAATGCTATTGGTTGCATATGTTTTTTTTTGGCTGTCAAGCAAGCGTACCAACAAGATTACGAAACCGTAGAGTCCCGCTTGCAGCTAACAGTACCTCAGATAAAAACAATTCCTCTGCCTTCTGCATAATCCATACGTTCAGTTCTGTGTTCACAACAGCCTGCCACTGGGGTATATTCCATGCCCAATCAACTCAGCCCACAACCTCCCATCCTATTTCTTTAAAAACCATTACAATGTTTCAATCCCACCCAAGTCTAAGTTTTAATCTAGTCCCCCCTCCCCCCCCACACACACACCAGTTTTCTTTTTAAAACTCTGTAAGTACTTCAGTTCTTCATTATGTTCTTTTCATGATAAGAACATTAACTTCTAATATGACTTTCTTGAATTCCCATTTTCTGAACTGACTCCACAAGATGAAAGAAAATTCAAATCACTACAGTGTGAATAGCCCCTTATACCAACACAACATTCAGGCTGTAGGGCAGTGTCTGGCTCACATGACGGTACTTTACCTTCTACTGTCTGCAGTACTTAAAACATTCCTTACTTGAATTGTTCACCTGCACTGCACAGTCTGTTGCTGTTATGTCACAGCAAGGTTCTCTGTCACTGTGTGGTTTGGAAAGACAAGTCTGCAGCTGGCAGTCAGTTAGGATATTATGTGTGTGTATATGAAGTGGAAAACATCTGACAATCAGATAAATATTACACTTATTAGTGAACAGAAGGGGAGACAGACATATGCACAAGAAGGGAGTGCAGTTACCTAGCTATGTTGTATAATAAAAGTGCATTTCATAACTCCCATACCCTTACTATTACAAGACAAATGATTGTGCTGTATATATCATGTTACAAAGTGTAAAGAGAAATGAGAAATAGTAATAATAAATAGCTGTTAGCATTGTAGAGTGAAGAATTACTTGTAACACCAGGTAACAATTATGAAATGTGAATATTTTTTCCAGTTTGAACCATAATAATGTAGCAAACTGATTTACACAGGCTGCATAGACACATGTATAACGTGACACCACACCAACAAGCCACGTTTGAACAGCTACAGACAATGCAGCGTGTTCATTATCTGCTTCAGAAGTGTTATATAATGTCAAATTCCACATTAAATGACTAACTCAACCAAAATACAAACCTGTTGTGAAGTCAGTTGCTCCTGAGCTAACACAAACATTCATAAGATCCAGCCACTGTTCATTATACACACCCAGACAAACCTCGTCCACATTCCCATACATATGATCCAGTTTAGTACTGACTTGTGCCTTCTAAGTGTTTTCTTCCCTAAAAGACTAAACAGATTTTATAAGAACTCTTCTATCTCTAATGCATGCCACGTGTCCCAACCATAACCTTATCCTTCATTTCATATCGCTACTAGAGCTTTGTAAAGGTTATAAACACCTGCGTCTCTCCTTCAGAGTGTAGAAAAATCCTAATATAAACATAGGCTATAAATTATTAGTACAAGTGTAAATTTCCATTTTAATCAAGTACAGTTTGATGTCACCTGTGACACCCAATATTCAATTGGAGTTAGAATTTTCATGACTACATAAATGAGGCTCTCAGACGTTGAGATTCAGTTTGAAAGAACACTGGGAAAGCCTGTTTAATCCCTAAATGCCTGAGCAGACTGTACCCATTGTCTGTTGTTCTGTTCCCAATTACTTCCCACAATAAGTAGCAGTAATCTAGTGCACAGATATATTTCACGTTGCCTGCAAAGGACATGTTTTGAGTTGAGTCACTGAGATTTAGGCTCACAAATTGACATAAGACAGTTTGTTCTTATGTCTACAGCAAAAGTGAAGGACTGGATCATTCTGAGTTAACATTTCATCTCAGGCAGCCATGGCACCTCTTTTATCCCACATTTCACTGTTAGCTGACACAATTACACTTAGTCGCGTCTATGCAATGACTTCTTAGACTCGGCTGTTTGCTGGGTTATGATCATTACCTATGGTATACTTTGATAGTAGTAGTGACCCTGAAGATGAAGGCACTATGATCCTTTGAAATGTCAAGGACTATTCATCCACCAACACAGCATCACACCCCAGAAGTCTTGACTCTTTGATGTAGGTCATATTACAGTTTTCCCAGTTACTAAATACGCAGTGTTTGGAAGGAGAAAACTTCAAAGGAGAGTGAAAACAATATTACACAGACAAGGAAAACTTCCCAAATGTAAATCAAATTTTGCCACTATTGACAAGAGGCAGTTCTACCATTCTTGTCTTAGTTTAAAATTAAATCAGCCTGCAGGCCAAACAACACTGTCTCCACAAAGAGAGCTATGCATTACTTAGATGGGGTTCATTCGCCAAACAGCTTTGCAATAAAACCAAGATCTGAGGATTCTGAACATTTATCATAAGCAGAGTAGCTGACAGAGAAGCTTGTCAGTAATAGTTACAGAACTCAATAACAGCACCAAGCAAATGACCCTGGTTTTTCAATTTCAGAGCCCAATTCTGTATTCTGTATTCTGTTCAGCTTCAATGACAATCATGAATAAAAGTATCACACCTGCCCTCAGAGCCCCATGTATAAGTCAGCAGTGTAGTCCACAGTAAAGAGATAACACCTAGATTCCCTACCCAGAATAAATTGTTTCATCAAAATAACACTCAATGTCTTTACACTGCAAATACACGAAAAAGAAACTTTAGACCTTAGCAGATATCCAAAAGGCTACAGAATATGTTGCCTTCAATAATTAATTGCTAATCGCCACATTTTATTCACAACATTTACTGAAAATCAGATATGCTATGGCACAAGAGGTTTACATACCAGTATGCAAAAAAGGGCATAAATCGAATCCTATCAAGCCCAGCTCATTTTTCTTGATTTGATCACCTGAATAATATTTGTTGAGGGTTGCAGATAGTAATGGTCCTCGCTATGCAGTCTTCTCCACTCCCCTGTCACCTTGTCCCTCTTAGACCCGAATACCTTCCTCAGCAGTCTCTCAAACTCTGCACATTCAGTGCCTCCCTTGTCCCACCATTCCACATACCTAATATCATATACCTGTTCGATTGCATACATTTTTCTAAAGGATCAGTCCAAGATCCAGTCATTTGTGAATGGCATGTAAAATTGTAAATTTTTACGGTGACGAGTTGTTAGCAAGAAACTGGAGGACCGCCCCCGTCGGCTGTCCGCAACTGTTTATTCAATATATTGGCAGCTATCCTCCATACGTGGAGGCCGTTCCTCCATCCGCAACCTGAGGACGCGCCATACTGCAGTGACAAGCACCCACTTCTCTATGATATGCAAAATAGGAGCGTGTCGACGAATTTTAGGAAAAGTTATTAATATCTGATTTCATGAAAAGCCGCTCAGCCATTTTGGAATTTTTACATGCTGACTGACAGGCAGGCGGACATGGAGAAACTAACAGATGAAGTTTTCCATCCTTTCGTTGTGAATACTCAAAGCTGAAATTCTCACTACGTGAAGTAGGAAGAGAAACTTGCGGGCAAGTTGTAAAAGGGACGTGATTCATATTTAAATGTAAGAGATGGCTGAGTGTGAAGATGCTGTTGCGTCGCTAAACATTCTGAAGGACCTTAAGAAAAACATTGAAAAGGTTCTAAGAAACCAGCGACAGATATACACGGAGGAGTCTTTTGGTCTTAGAGAAAGTGATGCAACGCGGGGCGGTATCGTGTGGTGGTGAACAACGTGGCAACGCAAATTAGCACATGAGCTGATCACATTGACATGAACAAGGGATTGTTGTCTAAACTAGTTCCGAATTTGCAAAGCGGTAAGGCTTCTGACACGACAAGTAATTATATTCCTCGCTGGAGACCATAATATGTGATTCAAATACACATAACACAAAATTTCGCACATTACTCGTCCAGTAGGAAGAAAACATCCTTTACAGTATTCGAAAACGCAGACAGCAAAAAACGACTTCATGAGAATAACATTTCTTTCATTCGGACCCAGCAAAATAGAAAATCCTACAGACAATAAATTACGTAAATCAGACGATATGCAGAATGCTTTGGCTATATATTTGGTAGGACAGTCGACGGCCACTGCTGCACGATGGCAGTATATGTCATAATATTAAAAAAGAACACGATTAATTTACAAATTTGTACTCACAGGCAAAGGTAAAGTTTCCCCCAGAACAGGCCATGAAGGACCAGAGGGGGTGTAGATGTACAGAGTTACTCTTTCTTTAAACTCGGTGCTAGACGACAGTGAGTGGTTAACGACACTCCCCGGCCGCTTTACCCCCGGGAAAGAGACCCCGTATCCATTAGACAGGAGGCTGGTTGTCCCCTAGATACGGTCTAGACGGGTGCGGAAAATCTCGCCCCCACCGGGATTCGATGCCTGGACCGTTCAGGGCGTAATGTAGTCGCTATACCGACGACGCTATCCTGGCCCACTTTGTACTTATAGTCGATATCAAAAGGTTAGGATTTTTTCTTCAAGCATAAAATTGGACAAATGATGGGGAAGTATCAACACGTCTCCTGCAAGTTATTTGTGGTTAACATGCAGTCAAGTTATCATTAATAGCAGCGCAATTACATGTAAATAGTACAGATATCCAGTTGATTACATAACGACCAAATATCATGCAGCCATCACTGCATGTCTGGAGTGATTCTGTGATATTTTTACACATCTCCAACACGGCAAACTTCACATATTAATTATATTTAACAAAAAATCGATCATTACTGCCATGACATTGACGACATACGTCATGGAAATCTGTGACAGGTATATGTGTCGGTGGTGGTATAAGCTTTAATTTCAGAAATATACTAATCTACGGCGAGAATCCATTATCGTGCATTATCTCATTTAATTTTTTATCTGTGGCCGGTGCGACGCGGTTAGTTATTGGACAGCGTGACGTGAAGTATGTATGTCATCCTAAATTGTTTCTGTTAGGAGGATATATGAGTTGTGGTTATTAAATCTGCATAGCAACGAGACAGGCTGTGTGTATCTGTGTGTCGGGCCCCATGTTTAAACTGCAAAACTCTGCACAGTGTTGATGGAGACATTTGAGATCTACACGAATTTAATTTTCTTCAAATTCTATTAGGATCCAGACTTGATGTAACGTAGG
>BLKM01012228.1:1610236-1629435 GCA_013340265.1 Coptotermes formosanus | reverse complement strand
ACACACACACACACACACACACACATATACACACACACACACACACATACACACATATACACACATACACACACACACACATACACACATATACACACATACACACACACACACACGCACACACACACACACACCTTGTACGCTCAACCCGTGGCTCAAAAGCAGCCTGTTGCACGCGACACAGAGTTATGTTGCCGGCGGAGATATTTGAAATGAGAGAACACAAAACCCTTTCCCTGGCAAAGCTAATATAGAATGCCGAAAAATTTTTGAAAACTCATGAGCAGTGCCATATCTTGTTTTTTGACGCCTGAGGCAAGCAATCACAATAGCCGCCCCTGACAGAAATTAAGAAATTAAAAATATCACAGTAATGTGTTAAATTTCATTTTGTTTCAAAAAAATTTTTGAGCGCAGAAAATAAAATTTCTTAAATTTGAGTGTTCAGTTTTCCTCCCATTTTGCCGCCCTTGGACTCTGACCACTTGCCCTACCCCAGCCACGTCCTTGTCCACGAGTTGCTTGTTCTGGAGACATATTGTACATTAATAATTCATTTGGTAAAAATGTTCTGAAAGAGCGACACCCTAGCCTATACTGTGAATTGTATTCCTGACACATTTTTTCTTGTTATTGTCAGTATATTTTTACTGCACTTGATGTATAGGCAACTGCACTGGTAAAACTGTATATAATTCTATTTATACTTATTCATTTTTCATTTTATGTGTTGAATTTCATGTTGCCCGCGTACAGACCAAATTTTGCCGAAGTTGCTAGCATCGCATAAAAGATAGAGCGGTCTTGGTATATACATTACATATGTACGTACGTACATAATACATACTTACACACACACACACACACACACACACACACACACACACACACATATTCAACTGAAAAACAATTCTAAGAATTTGATTAATATTTCCCGGAAAGTACATGAAATAAAAACATGATTAAAAAATTGACCGACTGTATGGAGCAGCGTTCTGAATCACACTTGTTCAGCTGGTTGTGAAATACACAGCGGGTTTTGATACTTGAGTTTCATTGCTTTGTTCACAAAATCCTGCCACTGAATATTATCTACAGTCACAGGAAACCAGTTTATAAGTAGCCACACATTTTCTTTAGCCGATCCCATTGGCCGCGCGGTTTAAGGCGTAGGTCTGCGGCCAAGCGCTTGCTGGGATCGTGGTTTCGAATCTCACATGGAGCAAGGATGTTTGTCCCTTGTGAGTGTTTGTGTTGTCAGGTAGAGGTCTCTGCGTCGGGCTGATTCCTTGTCCAGAGGAGTCCTACCGACTGTGGCGTGTGTCTGAGTGTGATCAAGTGAAAATAAACAGCCTCGACACCTGCTGTGAGTAGGTACAAGAGGTCAGGAGTACTAAACGAAACATTTTCTGTAACATCAGTTTTAATATTATTCACCGATCTACGTCTATTCTCGCAAATAATCTCTTCCTTTCAATTTCAATTACTAAAATTTTTTACGAATTTTTTACCTCTCCCATACCTGCTCTACACTCCGCTAATCTCATTGTCCCTAATTTTATCATCCAAGTGATATTTTGTGAAGAGCATAAATTATGGAGCTTTTCATCGTCCTCTGTTATCTGTGGTTGTGTTCTGTCTACCTACGCCAGTAACCTGGAACGCATCCAGCAGAATTTTGCAGCTGTCTGATATAATCGCTCTTTTCCCCGCGCCCATTATACGAAGTAGTTATGCTCATGTATTAGGGCTTCGAAATCTGCGTACCGTATCGGAGGGAAAAATCCACCTTGATGCAGTGTTTATGATTAATTTTCAACTTGTTTTAGAATTTTCCTTATCTTTGGCTTTACAGGCTACCTCAATACGAGACTCAATTTCCACAGATATATAAATAGTTAGAAATACATACAAATTTCCAAGCTTTATTAGCCACTGAAGTTTATGGAAATCTAATCGACGCATTTTATCAGCAGAGAGTATTGTATCAGTTAAAACTGTAGTTTTTCGTTATCATATTTTACATTTCTGGCTAGGGGACGGGACGGCAGAAGATACATAAAGAATAGTAGCAACAGTTAACAGAAGTTAATATATTCTTAATTTTTCGTCGAGGAACTCCACGGAAGAGCAATTCCTCTGAGAAGCTAATAGTTATTCAGCTATTCAAGAAGTTCCACGCATTTTAGGGATAACTATGGTTTATTATCCTGTTTACAACAGTCTGTCCCTTATCTATATCCAGAAACAGATAAATACTGTCAAAGACCTGCCAGCCTCTTTCTTGAAAATCTATTTTAACATTATCCGCCCGCCTACACCTAGGTCTTTCAGTGATCCCTGTCCTCGGGTTTCTCCCACCAAAACTCTTTGTGCACCGCCCCGTCCTCATGCGTGCCACGTGCCCTGCCCATCTCAGTCTCTTGATTTGATAATCCGAATAACACTGGATGAGGCATCCTTCTCAATTATGCAGTTTTTCCCAGTCTCCCATTACTTCGAGTTGGGATAACGTAATTGGCGTAGTGACTAGGCTAGGGGGTGGACTACAGGAGGTTCGAATCCCGGCAATGGCAACAAATGTTTCTCTTCTCTAAAAACGCCCAGACCGGCTTTGAGGCCCACTCACCTTCCACTGCAGAATGTATCGGAGTTCTTTCCCTAATGCAAAGCGGCCGGAATGTGAAGTTAACCACTCACCCCTGTCTAGTGCTGTGGATAAAAGTAAGTGGTGCTATATTTCTACACCCCCTGTATGTCTTTATGTTGTAGACAGGTACAATTGCCATTACGTCGACTCTTTCAAGACCAGATACACTCCTCACGCCCTATTCCTGAACACTCTCAATTCATGGTCTTCCCATGTAAAAAATAACAAGCAAAACAAATTAATTTTGAATGTAATTTTAATTAGCTAATATCTTTACCAATTACTTCAAATTGGCGTATTTTCAGAGGGTTCAATAAATGCGTTTATATCATAATTTTATGTTGCATTTTCGTGACCAGTCGTAGACAAATATTTATGCATAGTCTTCTCTGCATACCTTTCTCAACCGACTTCACTAACAACGTCTAAAAGGCTAAGTAGAATGAAGTCCGTTAATAAGTGCTCACGGTATGAAATTTTTCGCCGAATAATGTGACATTTATGATTATCATAAACTTACCTCTTCTCCTATTTTTGGAGTGATGTACGTACCAAAATACCAAAAATCTGCCCATAAATTTGAGTACTAAAAACACGGTTTTCTTATTAGTATTACTAAATCTGCAAACACTTTGAGAGGAAGCCGCAACAGCTAATATTTTTTTAAAAAGTTTTTGAATATAAATGTTAAAGTAGCCTTTAAGAGGGTAGAGTGAAACCTGCCTATAACGGAAAGGCAAGGGACCGGTTTATTTTTTCTGCTGGAGGTGTGTGCTATTTAATATATGTACCCGAAATTAAATTAAAGGTCCTCTCTCTGCAAATGTTTTCCGCTAAAGACAGGATTTCGTTAGATCCAGGTTCCGTTTAAGACAGGTTTCAATGTTTTAAACCCTAAAAGTGTAACGGAAATAAGTTACTGAAAAGGTCTGTTTAAAACTAAATGCAAGCGCAAATAAAATAAGTGAACCTCAGCTCCCATTTTATGGCATGGGGAGGAGAATGTGAAAGTAAAGTAATTCTTGGAGAAAAGAAGGAATACGCTAATGGTAGAGTAATAGAGTATGGGTAGTATAGTTGCACGAGCAGTAAAATAGGAGAGTAGATCAATATACATAGGCATGTGTTTAAGGAAGTAGGATGGGGGGGGGGCGTGAACTTGATTGAGCTGGCTCAGGATAGGGACAGGTGGCGGGCTCTTGTGAATGCGCTAATGAAACTTCGGGTTCCATAAAATGTGCGGAATTTCTTGACTAGCTGAGAAACTGTTAGCTTCTCAAGAAGGCCCTTGCTCCATGGAGTTAGTTATGTATTTAAGAAATTTTTGTTTCAGAGGTAAAGGAAATTTGTGTAAAAAGACGAATCACAACCGAATAAGTACACGAGTAAAAGCAAATACGTTAATAAATAAGTAATTAAATGCATTTGGATATTTCAAGTCCAAAACCAGTTTACGAATGTGAGTGAAGTAAGATTTCGAATGCTTATAGTAAAGGACCAAGAGGTGTTTTAGAATAAAGTGTCGAAATTTTCAGTGCTTTAGAACCAACAATTTTAAGGACCCAAATTGATCGACCCTTGGGCTGACTTGGAGATTAAGCTGGCGTGATACATTTTAAAAATTAAAACATCTGATTTATGATGCTATATTTGTACCCGGACCTTACCGTGTAAGAAGGGCCTGCTGCGACCTCCCTGAAGGAAACTTGGCGTCCTCGGGTTGTAGGTTGAAATATAACGGAAACTTCTACTTTTCTTCGCTTAAAAATTTTATCTGGAAATTTTAAACGTTTAACATAAAGACTTTCGCCAAAATTTTAAATTCAAAACATAGTTTCTGCACTTCGTGTGCTTCATAATCAGAAATAAACTGAAAGAATTCTTCTAGGTAACAAACAACAGAGACAAACCAAAGTTTCACTTTTCTTAAATTTGTTGCATGACAACTTTCAATGTTTGTTCTCTAAACTTTCTTTATTACATTTCTTTACATTAACAGTTCTACAAATTAAAGAATTTGATGTTATCTGATGGTAATGCAGGTTGTTAAAAACGTATTTGTTGCATGCGATACCAAATTAAGCGTTCGGAACTACACGCAAGCGGCATCGGGTTTTCCACTTTGTTTCTCCATCCTCATGGAAGGCGACGTACCTTGACAAATCGAATACGGCGAAGCTGATTTATAGTCAAAATTGGAAAAAAATACTGTCAACTTACTTCCTGCAAATCTTACTGTTAATTATGAGACTCTAGTATCCTGTTACAGGTCTATTACGTAGAATGGTTCAGTTTGTGCAGTGGATGGCTACGTGCTGCAGAATGGCATCGATTCCCAGCAAAGCCAAAGACTGTTCCTCCTTAACCTCTTTCAGGCCGCCTTTGGTTCAAATCAGGTTTCTAATTTGTGAAGAAATGAACTCCCACCTCGGTTAGGTTAAAACAACCGGAGCGTGAACATGTCAAGTTACTTAGTCTAGTGCCGAGTTAAGAAGGCATGTACCTCTAACTTCACTCCACCAGTTATCTTCATGGCGTGGTGTTTGTGTACAGGGGTAAGTTTTCTTCCGCGTTTTGTTTCACTTTCGCAAAGCGTTTCATCTAAATTATTATTATCTAATACGCAAGTGGACATTAAGTTTACATGTTTGCTGAATCAGAGTAAACGTGTAGTCTTTACACTAAGATACTTTTGTACCATATTAAAAAATTTACAAAATTAAGAAAAAATAATGTTTACAAGGTCGCGTGTTTTACTCTCCTATGTTCAGTAACACCTATGTAATAACAACACGGTCTAAACGCAAACAGGTGAGAACACACCAGCATCAACGTCACTTACATTTAGCTTTTGTAGAGACGTGAGGTAACAGACGTTGACGTAGTGCGTAACTTTTCTTTAGGTAATATTTAGGGTCAATATACACTAAAACTTTGAGGGTCTTACGAACATTTCTTTAGCCTGCATTTTCACGTGGAAATATTTAAGAAACAGCGTAAGATGCGTGAAATTTGATATCTCTGTAAGCACATTTTCACACAGAAAGACTAGGAAATCCTAAATGAGAGTCTTTAAGACTAAACTTCAGCCTGTGAAATCCGAAGTACGAAGTCGCACCAACTGCTTGACCGCGATATTCCATGGGTCCCATTTTCGATTCTTGGCCTTCAGTTTACTTATACTCGTTGAGATCCTTTCACTGTCCCTCCTATAAATTCCTAGTGTAAAATTACAAAGTAGACCAGGACGACTCATTTAATCCTCTTATCCGATGCAGTTGACAAAGCGCCCTTAAACCTTTGAAGACTATAAAAACACAGTGTGGAAGTACTTTTCCTCCCACTGTTCCCCGAAATCGAAAGCAGTTTTTTTGTTCTCAGCTTTCCAAATTTCGCTTTGTTTTCCTTTTGGTAAGAGTGATAGTAGGTGAAGAAGGGTGCGGAGAATTGCTGTAATACTACCGAGACGGGAAAAACGAAGTTCTCGGAAAAAAGCCTGTTCCACTGTCACTGCATCAACCTCAGATTTCACAGGGACTGTCCCGTGGTAGAAACGGAGTCTCCGCGCTAAGAATCCAGCGACTAACAGCCCCAGACTTGGCAAGAACTTGAAAACTAAAATAAATGGATATTACATAAAAAGACTCAATTCTCATCTCACAAAGAACACAATGTTTTTCGTTTACAAAAACCAACAAGTAAACTGTATACAGGGGAAAGAATGCTGTTTAAGGTAAGACATACAAGAGACACATAAATACACTATGGGATGAAACTACAGGCCATTTTCATGGCGATGCATTTGCTAAAAACTCGCCTTTGAGGGTTAAGCAAGAAGTTACTGGATAACAAGTAACGCTTCGCCCAGAATACAGAATCAATTAAGAATGTGCAGTCTAGTTAACTGTGATAGCTGATGATGCAACATTTTCGCTTGTGCGACATACATTTTCCTTATCGTAAAGATGTGAAACACAAAACAGATGTCGCGTTTTTGCAGCGTGCAATTTTAAACTTGCAAACCACCCGTACAAAATTTATAGACATGTATGTGGCAAGAGATCTCCATTGTCACTGCAGTTATTCATGATAATGCTGTCAAACCCTTTGTGAATATTCATTTCGCGCCGTTGCCGGATTATTTTCAAATTCTAAATAAAATTTCCGTAAAATATTACATTGCACATCTGTGACTTTGATAGTCGATATACGAGTCAAAAATAAAAAAACTGTACATTACTTCTGTGTGCTGGAACCTTATAATAGTTTTAACTGGAAAAAGAAGAGACACACAAAAAGTTGTGAAAATTAAGCAAAGTATCTTCGCTACTATAAAGCTTTTCCGAAATAAGTTACTTCTGCGTGACTAACTAAATAAGTTACTTCTGCGTAACTAACTAAATAAGTTACTTCTGCGTAACTAACTAAAGAAGTTACTTCTGCGTAACTAACTAAATAAGCTATTTCTGCGTTAACTAACTAAATAAGTAACTTCTGCGTAACTAACTAAATAAGTTATTTCTGCGTAACTAACTAAATAAGTGACTTCTGCTTAACTAACTAAGTATGTTCCTTCTGCGTAAATAACTAAATAAGTTACTTCTGCTTAACTAACTAAATAAGTTACTTCTGCGTAACTAACTAAATAAGTAACTTCTGCGTAACTAACTAAATAAACATCACGAAGCCGAGTGCTGCTTGAAATGTTAATATTTCCTCAGCTGGTCAATGCCTTTTCTGCATTTTATGGAACCCAAGTGTTTATTACCGCCTTTGCAAGGGCCCGCAATTTAAATCATATAAATTTCTGGATATATGTATATTTCAAACCACCGTCATGCATCACGTGAAAATGCTTTGAAGTCTATAGAATTTGACTCTAGCACAACGGGACTGCTTCAACTAAATGTTAAAATTCTGAAACTGGTTTAATGTAAGTATTGTCAGATATATGTATCAGGACTCCTTTCATTGTCACAATACACAACACCGCACAAAGCTTCGGAAGGACGTACTTTCCGACACGTTACGTGGTGCTGTGTGTTGTGACAATTCAGAAAGTCCCAATAAAAATAACCAACAAAACTTAGGACCGCCATTTGTTTAAAATCCTCACCCAGACGAATCCAATCCACTGCTCGTACCCTATACCTTTAGATCAATTTTAGTATTGTTCTCCCATTTACACTTATTTCTTCTACCTTCAGATTTCCCCATCAAAATTAAATAAGCATTTTTCTTGTAACTAAGATTACGAAAAAGTTGTAGAAACTAAGGGGATTTCTTCAATCGGGAATTTTTTTCTGTCACGAATTTTATCTAAATAATATATAAGAATGCAGTTTTTACCTCATAGCCAAGGCTCTGCCCTGGGATTACAAAAACCAATAAACTGCTAGACTAATAAGCCCTTCTTGTTCTCAGCCTTTTCCAAGACACATACATGGAAAAACAGAGTGTGTTCGCAAAATGAAGAGTTTATTATTGTTAAAACAAGTGTCGTAGACGGTAATCACTCTACTAGTACCGTAAAAGGCTAAACAGAGGAAGATAAGAGATGGTACAGTACAATGGGATTACAGTCATTTCATAAAGTCTGCGCAACATATTTGATTTCCCAGCGGACTGAGGCTCACCTCACTAAACACAACGAGAAAGATTCTCGTTCCAAGCAGAAGTAAATGCTACGTGACGGCGGGGGGGAAGTCATGGATGCTGTGATAAATATGGACGGACTGATTTGGCTAGGGTTAGAGCGGAAGAACTCGCTTTAACCTTTTAACTGCATGCATTCGCATGTGCAAATGCACGTAGGAAAACAACCACAGAAAATTATTTTTAAATTTAGACAACGAAATTTACTGAATTTTTAAGGCATGCTGTATAATCTCTTGCTTTTTTCCTAAAAAATATCGTTCATTTCAAAATTTTATCTTATTCTGTTCTAATAGGACTCATGTATTTCAATATATCATGCGCTAACATTTCAATACCTATCACGGTAGGCTAGAGGTTAAAGCGATGCTTTTCGGAGAGAGGATCCTTTCCCACCCGTGCGGTAAAAATACGATGAAAACGTACCCATTTTGGCCCGCTAACCAAGACCAGTTAGTCTCAAATTGTGGCAAACATGTCCCTAAATCTATGCGTTTCATTAGTCTCTTTTTGTGTCTTTGAATGATACGATGGACAAAGCCGAGGAGTTATTTTAAATTTGTCCATTCCGTGCACTCTTAGATCAAGGTGTTCAATTTATTACACCAACCAGATGGACATTGAAATGTTACGATAATGCGAATACCCGTGAAGTAAATGGTATACTTGCATTGCCCTCGAATTCTTTCTATTATGAAGCTGCGTTAACCTAACAACATCTCTGTGACTCATCCCTAGTATATAACAAAACCTTTTCCCATTACCACTAGACACAGTACAGTAGGGTCTATGGTACAGTTAATAACATCCTCCTGCGACGCTCTGGGACCAAATTTCAGACTCTTTGAATTGTCTTGTTTTATATCTTGTACGTACAAATTTCATATTTGTATAAACCATCCGAAACCGCTCTTGTTTTTAAAACTATTTCTGTGAAATTTTGGAATTGTGTCATTTAGAAATCATTTTTTATTTTCAGATGCACACATACATTTAAACCCCTATATTAATAATATTTTAGGCAGTTTCACTATTACATATTATTTTAAGTTCTAAATAATTAAATTTGAGACATTTTATAAAATTTAATTTAAAGACTTCTGTTTGTGTTCCTCGGCTAATGTTACTGGTTGATTAATTGGTAGTGCGTAGCGTAAGCTATTTGTAACCCTTTTCACTAATAACGGACCTGCAATAGCTTAATCGATATACTGGTTAGAGTGCAGGCTGGGTAATCCAGAAATCGTGGATAGATTCTCTATACAGGTAATACCTTTTGCTCTTGTCCGAAGTACCCAAACCAGCTCTGCGGCCCACTGCCCTTCTCATGCAATGCCCACCTTAGGCCCTGTCCCCGAGAATAAAGCTACTGTTACCGAAAACTAACAATTTTGCTCTATCTAATTCCACGTTTAAGAAAGTATGAAGCCGTAATTCCACGCCCCCACTTGTCTTTATGACGTGCACAAGGAATACTTTACATTTATTTTACCTTTAATATACAATTTGTGACAAAATCCGCTTCAAAAATAGCGTGGTTTTTGCTGCAATCTTCACGAGTTGGTTTCGCTGTAATAAAGAATGACAGTCTCTCGGATGTGACACGAATCTGTATATGGAACTAACTGGCCATGAGGACCGGTCACTGCTCCGTGTTAGGAACCATACATTCTAAATCAAATTATGTACATTTGCATCTCTCAATACAACATAAAATTATGTACATTTGAATCTCTCAATACAACATCAAATAATAACGTTTAATGAGGAAAAAGCTGAAGAATATACGAGACATTTCCTTTCGCTACTGGCAACACAGTTTTCTCAAAGTCAAGGGTCAAGAAGTCTTCTTGATCCTTGAAGACGGGACCGACATGTTGTCCAGAAACGTCAGTAAACAATGACCACACGACGCCGTGTAATATCCCAGAAGAACGCAGGTATTATCAACATCGTAACGGAAGCCTGAAATCAAGAATTCCCAGTTTCTGCTCGTGGAAGGTAATTAGTCGAAACTTCGTTTCACCTTAGTGTTTACGTCTGCATTTGTATATATATATCTAATTAAAATAAAAGTTAACGCACTGTCATTTCATAAATATGTAAACTTCCTTTTCTTCTACATAATTACATGCAAGGGAAGGGACCAACCAGAATTTCTAATATGGGCTAACTTCTTCTAACTTCCCGTGTACAGCCGTTGTTCATAAATCTTCGTCCCATATATGTGCCAAAATGCGCTGGAAATACGCACATAAACGCATGTAACCTTTCGTGTGATATGTACATTATTTCATGAATTTAATAAAAAGAATGTGACGACAAATTTTTAGCAACTCCTGTCCCTGAGTATCAGTTTCTTTAAAGTTTTCATTGGTTATCGAGTTCTTCCATGCCAACAGATATTGGAAAATACTTAAAATCATATTCACATGGGACAATAAAGTCAGTAAGAAGCAGAACTTAATGGCGGTGGCTGGAGTTTCGAAAGACAGGTAGAAAATTTGTTAGGGGCAAGAAGAAAAATTCTAATAAGCACAGACAGACAGAGAGAGAGAGACAGAGGTGTTTTATTTAACGACGCTTCCAATTGCTAATATTACGTAGCATCAATTATATATGAAGGGAATATGACGAAAAAGTCTTGCTGGAATGATACTGACAGTGTACAACTGAAATACTAGCAGAAAAACCTTTTCCAGTGTCCCTTCGCCCAACACAAATCCCACACGCTTCTTTGTAGTGAGAAGATGGCGACTAACTACCTGAATGTAGTAGCAGTAGTAGTAGTAGTAGTAGTAGTAGTAGTAAGAATTATTATTTTTATTAGTACTAGTTTTAGTAGTAAGAATAACTGTAATACATAGTAAGAGTAGTAGTAATAATTATTAGTATTATTATTGTTATTATTAGTAGTAGTTGTAGCAGTAGCCCAGGAGTGGGTAGTAAGCATGGTAGAGGGAACCATTATTACATATTTGTTGCTACAGAAAACTTGGTGTTAAATGGGGAAAAGATTTGTACAAAGAACGGCAAAAATTCAAATTTCCACACCGTAAGTAAAATAAATTGTGGAAGCGTCAAAGAGGGCAGGCGAATAACAAATAACTTATTATACACAATGAATAATTAAACACGGTACTTGCACGAGTGGTGAACAATACACAAATATAGCTTCCACCTTTATACCTTTGACTCGGAAGGGAGAGTAACTTGTTAAACACGAAAGCAACAAAACATGCCTGATATTGCAACCGCCATAATAAAATAAAACATACTCGCTTTTCCACAACACCGGCTAAGGTTACTGGTAACCAGCCTCCTCTATTCTGAAATTATATTTTTTGAAACAATCAAACAAAACAAAACTCCGAGAACCTCGTAGCTCGAGTCCGTATTACAGAGTAACGTAAAATGAGAGGGCAGGTAACAAGAATGGTAAGGGAAAGGTAAAGTAGGGTAAGGATCACAGGGCCAGTGACGGCAGATGAGCACGTCAAAATTATTTCGTCATGACATAAAATAAATAAATAAACAAATAAAATTAAGCCTTAATGATCATCAGATACTCCAGATGACCGGTCTATTAATGCTATATTGTGATAAAAAACGTGATATTTTAATTATATCTTTCCACTTCGCGCAACAAACCGAAGTGTTGTTGGAATATGAAACAAATACGCAGTTGATACGGTGACGGTGTAGACTCAATCTCCAAGAGGGTAAATGAATAAAAGTTTTTACTAAAAGACTTAACCGAGCCTCTTTTAAATACAGTCTAAAAGGTAATGCAGACTTTGTTTTAGCGTGAGATAATGGACAGGCGTGACTCGCTGGAAATGAATGCAGAAATACATGTATCTGTAAGCCTCAGCTTTACGTATTCTTTAGACTAGACCGTGTATGTAATTTAACTGGCGGTACAGTTTCTCTTGCAAATCCCTAGCGCCGTGTTTATTTAACAGCCTTTTAGCGATTCTGAAGTTTTTATATGATTTCAGGCGGAAGGAAGGAACGAAGGAAGGACGGACGGACAAATGGATGTGTGTTTCATAGGCGCTTCATAGAAACAGGAAAGCGCTTAAGAAATTAGGAAACGCGTGGGAGACTTAACAAATTTTTAAAAACTTCTTTTGGAGAAATACAGGTTACGGATTATTTTATCATAAAAATATTCAGATAGTTTAAAAAAAGAAAGAATATTTTGAGCCAACAGATGTATTCATACTCACTGAAGTAACTGGAAAAATTGTGTAAGACAGTACGAAAACAAGAGAATGATTAGTATATGTTACAACAAAATGGGAAGTGTAATATATGAATGTCACGATAAAGACATCGAAAGCGTAAAAAGTCACATTATGTTACATGCAAGAGATAGTGATCCCTTTGTTCCTTATAGACATTCTGACTCTGTCAGGTACGTGGTATGGCGTACACTTATGCTCGCACTTAATGGACAGTATTAACTTCTTGTATGATAAGACTGACAAGACCAGTTCCAGCAAACGGAATAAATTTGAGTCCTTATTATAGTGTGACAACACGTAACGATATACGAAACATACTTTTTGCTTAAAAATGTTAACACCTATAGATTTTTTTTGGCAATGCAGGTATGAATCTTGATGGAGCGTCTGAAATGCTAACGGTAGTTTGGAAGGAAGGAGAAATTTTTTTGTGTGTGTGACAGTTACTAGTCTCTCATAATAGAGACCGTATAAAACACTGTTTGGATGATAAAGATTTATAAAATTCAATCCCCTGTATAAGTGACACAAATGTTTTGAATCGCCACGCACATTTATTAGGAAAAATACCAGTTTTTTATTGAAGCACTAACAGACTTGGACACGTGAAAGAAGTGAAACACGCCGTACCGAAACACGCCGTACCGAAAAGCGCATTTTAAGGACTGGGGTCGGAAATGATACAAACGGTTGAAGTGGCTGATTTGTGTGACATTCTTTATTGAGTTTGCTCTTACAATATCCTGTAAATTAATCAGTCAGTGTGATTCTCAATAAGACTGCATAAAATGTACACTTTTATGCAAAGCAAAATGTACATTTTATATTAGGCTTATAGTTTATGATGTGACCATATTTTGTTTAGAAACTCAAAGTATTTAGTACTGAGTGGGTTATTGAAACAAGAATAAATGCATGCCTCTTTTTAGTTTATGTCTCTGTTCTCGTAACCCTTACTGCTTTTTAAAATATCACTCCAAGTGTACTTAATTTTACAGGTTTTAGTATTTACAATTGAAAGACTTTTACGTGGAAAACGACATAAAATTAAGGTTTCTGTTCATTTCAGGGTCTTGCTCTATGTGTCACATAACCCCATCTACGCACGCATGCACACGCGCGCGCGCGCGTGCACACACACACACACACAAGATATTGAGCAAAGTTACAGCGCACAGAGTTACACATGTAAGTTATTTACATTGTTATCTTCTCTATGTTCAACACATGATCTTTCACGAACGACTACAGAACACAACACGTCACGTGACAACTGCTGTTAAAGAAATTAAGACTTGTATTTATAACACAAATACAAAGATACACATTACCTGCACACAGCACACAGGGGTTAGTCTGTAAAGCTTAAATTTAATCTACATAGTGTATAAAAATTTAGTTGCTACATCACAGAAAACACACGGTATCCATTACACAGACCAGCCGATTAGTGCTCTTTGGAGAAATTACAGATTTTTATTTTGAGAAACATATAAAACTCAAACGTACGGTCTGTGAGACAAATTAAAAACCTTGTACTATTAGATTTGTGGCTTATATTTTTACCACAGTGCTTTAAAGTTTTAAACGTTATGATTACAGCGTATTATTTTGTCACAAGCTCTGCTGCTAAATGTTCGGGAGTGCCTGAGTACTTACAAGAAGGTTTCAATCTACAAGCAGCAGCAAGTTACTCTGTTGCACGTTACTGACGGTGTGCAAGCTCACAATGTAATAAACCCTTTGAAATTTCTGAAGTATATTTGTGAAGTTGTGAAAAAATATTCCCTGTTTTTCACTGCATTCTAGCACTTAGAATTCTAGTACGGTTTCTTGGCTATGGAAAGTCATGCGACAGAGACGGAATATTCATTTTATGAGTGAGATGAATATACATATATATACACACACACACACACACACACACACACACACACACACACACACACACACAGATGCGCACACTCGGAAACATATTGCATCAACTGTTGGTTTAAAAAGAGGTAGGAATATGAAGTCTTACATGCAAAATGTCTACGTGTTTTATCCTTTGCCATTTTTCCTTTTCTTCTTTTCTTTTATTCACTTCTCTTCTTTTCTTTCACTCTCTTCCTCCTCCCTCTCCTTGTTCCCTTTTCTTCTTCTGCGCCGCTTTTTTCTTCCGTGTCTTGTGATTCTGTATGTTTGTATTTAAATCCTATTTGACGTTATTTGCTTATATTCCTTCTCAACTGTTTTTGTGTCCGTTTCTCACGATATTCTTCTTACCTTCTCTTTCACTTTTTCTTTCTAAAGTTTGCCCTTCTACATATATTTTTTATTCATTCTCTGGAATTTCATTCCAGAATGGTCCCAGTTGCTCCTATTATAACTGGCATCACCCTTGTGTTTACATTCCACATGCGCTGGATTTCTATTATGAGGTTTTTGTATTTTATAATCTTCTCTCCCTTTCTCTGTCAGCAACACGTTTTCACACCCTTTTTCACATCTGCGTAAGACTTAGAACATAAGGGAGATGTTTTATATTTGAACCTTAAAAACACGAAATTTGTCTAATGAATTTCTAATAATTAGGTTCTTACCTAAAATACAAGAACTGCTCCATTATAAGGACCAATTTTTATAATGCTCTTTATCTTGAAAACGTACCACACGCACAATCACACTTTGTGGGCAAAAAGTAAAAATAGCTCTTGAATTGTAAGTACTGTGGTTCATACAATAATTACGGCGTTTCAAATGGTAATTTTCGATAAGATGACTATAAAATTTGTTACTCATATATCGTGGACCTATGCCCATTTAGCTATCAACATCAAGACGCAAGTGAAATTTCTCTTCTCTTTCACTCTTTTTAGTGTAAGGTACACTTCAGACGTCATGTCCGTTTATCCATCTCCTAAGTAACTCAAGCAGTTGTGTGATTGTCGTAAAACATGGTATGAAGATGAAGTCACCCGTCATGTATAATTTTAAGTTCCTAACAGAAAAGTGGTAGCCGCGCGAAATTCTGAGGGTAAGGAACGTAAAGTAGTTCCCTAGAATAAAATGACTGTTTTTCAGTAATACGTGAGAAACTTAGAACGAATTGACGTCAGCGGAATGTGTATATTCACTTTCAGTTGGACGGAAAGAATTAATGAACCAGTATAGCCAGAGAAATAAAGTTGTGTATTTAGATACATTATCAAGAACGCATCTCATACGAAATTCGTTTGACACATTTCTTTCATAAAGATTCATATCTTCTGGTATGTCGACACTCATAAATGGTTACCATTTGTCAGTCGACGTGGTTTAACATCTCAGAAGGCTTGAATCTTTAGTAAGACGGCTATGAGAATCTGAAATCTCACTTGTTTTTACATGCTAAAACTTAAAAGCATAAAAACGGCAGACACATTAACGTTGCTTTTCAAAATACTGACGTTATCATGGTCTTTATTTGAGGAAATTATGAACACAGTTGTTAAAATTTCTGTCATCCTCATGTCTTTTAATCACGCATTATGTTTTAACATATTTTCTTTAAGCATAATTATGCATTATTATAATCCTGTATTACATCGTGCACTTCCGTAAACTACTGTTCGTCCTTAGCACAATTAATACGATGTCGGAAGCTTAGAATATGCCAGGACAACCTGTGGACCGAGAGGCGTAATAGTCTGCCACGTATTCAAATGTTTTGTAGATGTGACATCCTATAAGCATATTCGATTGTGAGATGTATAAAGCATATTTGGCACTTTGGTTAGTACATTTAACACAGAAATTCTTAGTCTTAAGTGGAGTATATATATTGTTATTCCGTTGCAGAGGCATTTTGAAAATTGCCACACTTAGATGAGCAGCAGTAAATGCCTACATTATATTTATGCCTTCTGAAATAAGGGAGCATAGTATTTTAAATTTCTTTGCCAAAAGTTTCTCAATCTTTTTGTGTGCAGGAAGGAAATACACTTTCATTTGCCAGTAAATGACAACAACATTTTTCTAAAATAAAAGTGAAGGAACCCAGGAAATGATTACTTTTATCTGATCAACGACTAGGAATCCCAAATTTTTATCATGTAGAGTTCCTCATAAAGACGAAAAGTTACTTTCGGGCCAGTTGATTTACAGAGATACTTTTAAAAAAGAGCAAGGGGATTTAATGTGAAGGAAAATTTTCTTTGTAAATGACGAATACACTGAAAGAGCAAAATATCTACTAGAACAATAAATGAATTCTACGAACTATAATATTGTGATGTGTTTGTAGACACAATTATTAAATTGTACCTTGCAGTGGAAATTCGATTCAGACAGACTCCCAGTGAAATGGATGCGGTACCTTTTATTACGGCGCCACCATTTGAGTCAACCTGTGACATGTGATCGTCTTGTCTGCTAAATGAAATTCTTCAGAACTGCGTATAAACAACGGTTCAGTTCTTTAGCGTGGGGATACCGGAAATCTTTGAAGATAACTCTTGGGGAGACTATCTGCACCCAAACAAAAGACGTAACAAGAGGATGGAAAAAATTACTCAAAGAGGACCGTCACTGACGTGGAGCAGCTTACGTAAGAAACGCGGTTTTCAATAGCCTGAGCAGGCCACAGCACAATCTTTACTCACTATAATCAGAAAGGGACTTACATCATCAGAAAATTTTGCGCTAGATGTTAGTAATTTATAAGACTCCTGGGTGGCAGTTTTCGGTCCACAAACTTTACGACTTCTTCTGCTGCCTGGCGGGTCTTCGTTTTCTTCCAGATCCGTTCACTCGTCTAGGTCTAGGGCTCAGGTTATGAACAAGTGTCTAACCTCCAGTATCCTAGACACCTGTGAGATTAAATGTTTGGCCAACCTAAATTTAAAGCATTTCAAATGTGTTACTAATTCAAATTTTACCATTCGGTATAGGGCAGTTATTAGCAATAAGTAAAAAAGTCATTCCATGACATGCCTACGCAGCACAGAAAATTCCACCCCACCGGGATTCGATGCCCAGTTGTTTCAGCCCGTAGCAAGTCGCTATAGCGCCTACGCTACCCGGCCGCCAGCCTCAAGGGCGATATGCAACTTATTCACAGTGTCAAGGCAACAACAGTATACTTCAATCCCCAAAGCAGGCAGGGGGCTATCTTTCAACCTGTCTAAAATGCAGCCTGCAGAAACTGTAACATAAAGTCAGGGACAGGTATTCTGCAACCTATATTAAAGAAAGGTTATAGAAAGTTTAAGGAAAGAACTGTGATCAGTCACGAAATATCCTTCCAGAAAACGGGTTTCAAGCACAAGATAAAAAGATATCGCTTTAATAAATAATAAGCTTCAACATCGAGCTAACCTGGCCGGATGCAGAAATCCAGTGCAGAAACTAATGCATCATACTTGCTGCATACCAGTTCTGGGATACCCGTGGTCATGTAAGACATTTCTTTAGTAAAAATGGTAATACGTGTAGCAAAAGTGATGACAGTAACTTCTTCACGTACGGTCTATACATGGGTTGACCAGAATATACCAGGCATTACAAAGGTCAGTCCAGGGAGGTTTCAGAACAAAAGAGGGAATTACACACTACAATGCACGCTAGCCCCTGTTAGAATTGTTCGACGACACTAGGCACTATAAGGATATTTAAATGAGAATCGGTGTGAGACGTGCAGCTGGATTAACACCAGGCTGCAGTCTTTATTTTCGAAGCTAAAAATATCTGGAGAGCAAAAACCTTTCAGAAGTGAGTGTGGCTGTGGCAAAGAGGACGCAAAGGAGCGGATTAATATACATCATAGTACCTGGTGAGGAATCGATTTGCAGGAAACATCCAGAGTAACAAGTGTTTAGCGTTGCGTACATATGACGGCCATAGGGAGAATCTCGTTTTTATAAAACATTAATATGCGAATTAATTTTTCAACCTCTTACTAACAAAGCCTATTTCTTTTAGGCACTCTACATTATGTGTAAGTTTTTCTATTAGTATTACTAACCACTGCACAATATTCTATATAATCCTACGTGTTTCGTCTAAACATCGTAGCCGTCATCAGTGAGCCATTTTCCACAGAAGTGCGCAGCGTACAGTATGTCATTGAATGGTAGTATGTACCTTTATTATTTGCAGTTGTAGACGCTATGTAGCATCTGTGGTTTTATGTAGTTTAAATTATGTAGGATATTAAAATATAGAATGTTAATATATAAAATAAAAAAAATATATAAAAGTCTGTCTCCAAACATCTGTCTTGCAAATCACTTCACTAGTTTTGTAGGGTGGATGTCTGTAATGTTGTACGGTCACTGCAAGTTACTGAAATTGCAAAGCAGATGTTTGAAGAAAGATTTAATGTGTTCCATGTCCGTGCACTCAATCATACAAAAACACTGATCACCAACAAATGCACAAGAAGACTTTTATCAACAATCGTAACACACTCCTACATGTTTCGACCCTGCTGGGTCATCTTCAGGGAGAACTTTTCGCTATCGTTACACTAGGGTTGCACTTTACAGTTGAGTGAGAATGTGCTGTTGACTGTGCACTGCGTTGCTTTTGCAGGCCCGGACCGCGGAGAGTTCACGCCTCCAAAAACAACGCAGTACACAGTCAACAGCACATTCTCATTCAACTGTAAAGTGCAACCCTAG
>BLKM01012228.1:1492444-1605266 GCA_013340265.1 Coptotermes formosanus | reverse complement strand
GAAACCTTGGGAGCTCCAAAATATTCATGAAGCCGAAACCTTGGGAGCTCCAAAATATTCATGAAGCCGAAACTTTGGGAGCTCCACAATATTCATGAAGCCGAAACCTTGGGAGCTCCAAGATATTCATGAAGCAGAAACCTTGGGAGCTCCAAAATATTCATGAAGCCGAAACCTTGGGAGCTCCAAAATAAACGAACTAAAAGAAAAGCTGGCTGTCACTGATTACTTCTTGGAGAAGGAATAGATTTGTATCGTATTCAGTTCACATGCAACTGTTCGCGGTTACTTGATATCTGTTCATGTTGACGTACAGTTAAATACGCAATGAGCTAAATTCGTTTGGCTGAAGAGTCTGAAATCTCATAAGGCTTTACATCTAGGTAGATGTTTCAGATATTTGGTCTCTCAATTTTTCTCTCAGTTATCCCTTACACGTCAGATGTTCTATCCTTGGAAGCATAACATAAATATGTACGATTTGGTGCCTCACAGTAGTGAAGATACAGACTGTGGTCGCATGGGTTATGATGCCGTATAGTCTGGCAGATAGCTATCAATACTTTAAAGGAATACACTCTACCCAGCAAAAGAAGGGAAGAGATATTCTGAAAGTGGAGATTTCAAGTTTCTCCGAAAATTTTATTGTCATCTACAGTTTACTTTGCTTCATGATCTGGTAGAACAGAATAACCAATCTACTTTAAATGTACCTCGGCAAATGTTTCTTTCTTGCGCCTTACTGTAGTGCACTCATTCCAATAACAAGAGTGAAAGGAATATTTATATGTAAGCTTTGTTATGTGAGCGGCGTCTCTCCAGATTTGCTCCATTCAGTCTTCTTTTGTTATTTAACAGCAGTGTTAAATGTCAGTCAAAGTTCGAAGGAAAATTTGGAAATTCCCATCTGTATGTACGATGTCCATAGAAAAAATTTAAACTGATCCACCCTTATATATTACAGTCCTGGATGGAATTTATAAAATCACCGTTTAACTGATAATCACTCTATGGAAATTAAGGTTGCTGAAAAAGAGCTCGATAGAATTTGTCGTACTATGTCTACCGCTTAGAGGTAAAGGTTTATTCGTGTATGTCGAGACTTCAATACCGACAAAGCATACAAAAGACTCGGTTGTTTTGTAACGACAGATTTTTTCTGTTAGTCACCGACACCTGGCCTAATAATCCGTAGATAGAAGACTGAGTTTTGCTACATGGAGACAAACAGAATAGGTCTTCTTAGAATTTTTATTCGTGCAGTTTTTACCTCGCTGAATTTACTAGAATATATAGCGCTGTAGTAATTGTATGGCATGCAGCGTTACTAAGTGGATACTCACAGTTTTGTGCAAGGCTGCATGACATAGGAATCAAACACCATAATTGTTACGTACTTCTAATTACAGGACCCGGCACGCTGAAGGAAAGAGTTGCAGGCTGACGTAAAGTCGACTACCGATAAATCAAAGACATTAGAGAAACGATAAATTACTATGTTGCCTGTAATGTAAGTAATATTCAAAGTGTTCTTTTCTTTGAATTTCTCTTAACTGCTGACTAATTAAGTGCGTTTTGTTTATTGTAGCTTGTCTTTCTATACACCGCAGTGACTGGAATCCAATAATGTTAATCCATTTCATTCCATGCAACCACCCATCCATCCACCTATCCACTTTCCGCTCGACACGTGGGCAAGTCGTCCAATACATACAGGCTGTTGCATTATGACACGGTGATAATTAGAATGCTCACCCACAAGCACAACAGACAATGTGGTGAGTGCATCGGGTTCCAGCTGTTCTTCGTACCCGGTGGTGTTCTCAGCCAGCGCGGTTGTGGACAGCTCGGTCAAGAGGTTATTCTGTAACACAATGCACAGCGACATTGTAGAAGCGATCGTACGAAAGTCACTTATATTACCACAATAACTATGTCAGGCTCAGACCGGAAATTGCCTTCTCTTCCAATACAGTAAAAAAACTGGATGTGGAAATATCTGAGTCAACAATGGAAAACGAAGGAACATGAAAGGAAGAAAAAGACGTAAATAGGATAAGCTGCGAAGATATGAAAGAAAATAGATAACAGGAAAATGACCAAAAATGAATGAATGAAGTACAAATAAAAAGACATGGAAAAAGAAGAAAACCGGATAAAAATAAAATATTGATAAAACACATAAATATATAAAACTACATCATGAAGTAGAGGACGGAATAATGAAACAGGGGTACAGGTAGAAGCATAGAAAGAAATGCAGAAATTAAAGATACTGCCTGAACACAAACAAGGTAATGTGTAGACATAAATATAAATATAAATATAAATAAATATAAATATAAATAATTTGAATCATAAGGACACGATATAAACGCGGTACACTTCGTGAATTATTCTTCTAAAATGGAAAATATTTTAGTTCTGTTGGAACTCCGATGTAGGCCAAGCAGTTCCGACAGTTTGCTGAATCCTGCCACTTGCCACTCCTCTCTACGTACAGTGGCTACACACAAGCACTGTTGGTGGGTGGCGAGAAATGTCTACCCAAGGTGTTACGGTGACCGACTGTTTGCGATTTTGCACATTCACAGCAGCTTGTCACAACTAGTGCACAATGATAGCTTTCGTAGGTCACATCCAAGACAATTCTCTGCTGTCAAGTGCATTCTAATTCCAGCTATACACAAGCTGAAACAACAGGAGTGAATGAATAGTTTGTTACGCCTGTAAAGAGCAACAACAGTTTTCAAACTCAACTTCACAGAGTGCGAAGGTATAACTTGTTGAGACGTTCACTGGAAAGCTGCTTTATCATGTTTTCACCACTCATGATAACAAAAGGACAACACACTGCAACACCAGTATGAATTTACGGGCATTCTTCTTTCCCTGAAAGCTATGAAATTTCAGATAGTTTCTAAAGAGGTTTCTAAAGAGCGCATTTTTAAAAAGGTTTTCATACTTTGGACGTTTTCCGCTGTGTGTGTGTTCATTACAAAACAGCTAGCTTCTGTCACTGGATAAAGGGAAGACCTTTCTAAGTGGCACAGCGTAGTAGGATCCTAATTTATCCTGGCAGTTTGAAGATCGATACAGATTTTCTCCTTGAAAATTCGTGTTTCTAATACATTTTGACAATGGCCAATGTTCACGACACTGGTTAAATCTGTTGCTTTGTTTTATGGCTTGTGATTTTAGCACCGAAATAATAATACATGCAAAACTGTTATGTGTGACAAGAAAACATTAGAAAATTATAAACGCTACTAGTATTATAAAGTACGGATATGGGGTATTACCCACCATGATTCTTCCCAATAATTTCAATAAACCATTGCCACGATTTTGTTTGAATAATAAAGTCTTACACCTACAACCAAGATTCCGAAAACACATCAGAACTTACAATAAAAAAACCCGTTAAACAGGACTGAGGAAAAATCTGAAGTGACGCTCGTATTTCACAGTATTTAGAGCACTCCTAACACACAAATTTGTAACATCGGACTGTAAAAATTACTTTAGGTAAAATATGCCACAGAAATACGATTGTAAAGAAATGCTTATAAGATCATATAAATGATTTGTTGTTTGTTTATTTATTTGAAAACGCTTTCATTTGCTGATCTTAGATATACGTATATTGACAAAAGTCCAATTATATATACAGTTGTGTATATCCTCCAATGATATAATAGGAAAAAAATAATGGATTGGAAAATGTGGTCACGGAAGTTGCAGTGCCTATTATTGTGTCATACAATTGGTGGTACTGAACAAAACTATGATAACCTGTCAGAAAAACCGGTTTCCGGGCACGTATTTGTAGGACAGATGTCAGGAATTGGCTGTCAATGTTATCCACTGAATTGTCACTTTGGGTGAGCTCATTATTGGTTGTGTTAAGACGGTCAGAAGATCAGAAAATAGGTGTATTTGACGTAAGAATTCGTCGCTAAAGAACCTACAGTGATTGTGATTATATCAGGGGAAATCTTCGCCGAACGATTATCATCTGTTTCAGGTTCTGAAGCAAAATCATGGTCACAACAAATTTAACCCTTTAAGGACGAAGCGTATCTATTTTATATGAGGACTCCGTGCGTACCGCGCTGTAGACACTCTCCACTTCGGTTATAAAAACCAATCTCTTAATGTTTTATAAGGCAAAAGTTGCTGTTTGTTCTGAGATCCGTACAAAACACACAAACGCAATGTGGGCACCATGTAGGATTTTCTAATGTTAAACCTGGTGGTATGTAAGGTTACCGCTAGGCTTTAAAAGGTTAAATATGATTGCGAGGTGGAAAGATTTGTGACACAATGACTGATAACAAATGACACACGCCTGATATTGACAGGGAATAAAAAAGATCGTCCCACGATATGACAAATGCCTCAGTTGTGGCGGGGACAGTGTGGAAAAGCAGTGTGGGACAGCAGTAGAATTAAATATTACCTGTACTTATTGGAACTGAAAATAAAGAACACAAAATAAATGCATCGAGATTTTATTCTTTTGACCGAACTTACCGCAATGCCGTTAAAGTACAAAGTCGGTAGCTGTGTTGGACACTCACTGACCGATTGTTGGACATGAACACAACGGAGCAATTTTGGTGGTCTACATTACAATATGGCGTGTGTAAGTTACGTTGCTGGCCTGGGTCTCTGGCAAAGAACTCAGCACTATGTGCACACGAAAGATCCTTACTGTTTTGAATACATGAGGAAATCTCTCTGTTTTTCTGTAAGGGTGTAAATTTGGATTTTCACGTTGAAGTAGGCGGCAACACGAGCAACACTGTGGTGGTGAAAGTTGCGTGACGATCTGTACAATTTCTGCTCAATTTGTAAAGACTATTTCAGTCACAGCAAAGGAAATGAGACTGATGAATCATGAAGTAAGCACCAGAAAAAAGAAATATGTTTGGAATATTTATATCGGGAAATCTGAAGGGAAGAGGCGGCTTGGGAGATTTAAACGTGTATAAAACGGTAAATCAATTCCATTACAGGCCTGGACAGGCCCTGAGGGTTGCAGGAGGTTGCAACTCCCAGATTTAAAGACAGTCGGTACATGAAGGTGGTAAGGTTGTCAGCCCTGCGCACCGGCCACCTTTACTCCCCAATTTATATTCCTGGTACTCATTTATGTTACAGGCTGAGTCGACCCCAGGGCCATAGTGTGACCGAAAGGATTATGTCAATGAAAAATTCCAATAACACCATCAGGAATCGAACCCGCGACCTTCCGGTTTGTACAGCAGTGCCTCAACCAACTGCGCCACCGCGTGCCCCAAAATCCTAGATGACATAAGTATTCAAGTCTTGACATGGTCGGTAGAGACAGACTATGAGATCGTGCTCTTATTTTAGGTTGTTATATTGTATTTTGAAAAATGGTCTATTTTTCGCCAAATAGGAGTTACACTTAGCTAACAAGAACCCAAACGAAATTGGCTCAAAACCTTTTACATCGTTACGACCGCAAAAGAAAATTTTATGAAAATCCGTCTAGAAGCTTTATTTGTATACACATGCGGACTTACACAATAACATCAGTTTCCATAACTTCTCTGTTTTTTCAGCTCCATGCGTAAGATGAAATTATCTCTTTTCCGTCTGAACACTTGTACGGCATCGCAATCCTCCCATTGTTACTGGGTGTTACGTGTAACTTTCGCACAGGTAAGTTCTTACAAAACATAACAGAGCGATATAAGACTGTATTGCAAGTTGTGCTGTGCCATATTAAGTCCCTTGTCAAATTCAGATGACAAGAAGAGCGAGGTGCTGCTGCATGTAATATTGAATAATATAGGACGAGGGTGTTACAACTGTCAGTGTTCCTTTCTGTTTACAATAAGAATTAAAATGCCACAACATGGATATCTTTGTATGCCAAGCCTTATCAAATTATTACGGTTTGCATGCATGCGTGTCCGTCTGCCCGTCTTCACACGAAAGCTTACCTCATGAACCTGCAAAAAACCGGTCAATATTTCTGAAACGGTTTATGTATGCTTCACCATTGCACGCAACAAAAGAGAAGTACATGTAATCTCTAACAAGAAGGTAATCAGCTACACCTTTAATGGCAGAGTGCAATAAGTAGTTTATGCAGCGTAATTTAAAGACAGATAAAGAACACCTAATATAAAAGACAAAAGATACCCTTTTTTATATTCACACCGTGCAGTGTCTTATATAGATGATTAGAAACCAACGAATGCGTTTTTATTAATATTGAAACGTTTTGGAACTTCTCCTAGATGTTTCGAGCCAACACTGAGCTCATGTTAATAAAGTGCATGAGTTGGTTTCTAATAATCTATACGAAAAATATCCATTCCAACTGTTTTTTATCAATCCTGCGTTAACGTGAATATTAATAAACATGACAGATGTCACTAGCAACAACAGCCCTCAAGCATAATTTAATTTTTTCAGAGTTAGGTAAAAATAAAAATTCCAGCACTCCATAATTCCGACAACGGTTGGTTTGTTTGGACATAGAAAATTCCGTTTCTGCTGAAAGCTCTAGCAATCATAATTGCTGGAGCTTTATGGTACGTCTTTAACGATTTTCATTATTTTATCATCCCACGCGCTTACATGCGCTTGTATTCTTCTCCTTCAAATAAGAATTGCGTCATAAATTAGACAGAGAGTCCAAAGTCTAATATTGAAATAGATACGTGTCAAGTTTTGTGAGCACAGAATACGGCCAAAATATGGTGCCGCTTTTTTCATAAACCTTCTCTGTAGGCGTCAAAGGGGTATAATAAAAAGAACATTAAAGGTGTATGGTGTGATGGTATGGAATCTTGGTGAACGTGGGGGCAGATGGAGGATTTTGGCAGAGCTAGGTAACGAATATTCTCTTTCAAAGAGAAGCGGGTTCCAGCAGAGGGAATATCGCGTTCTGAAGGACGACTGTGTTTCATGTAGTAAAGAATAACGTCAGAACAACATCTAAGCAAAATTTCATAACTATGAATTTTAATGTATGTTATTTTTCTGGGACTGAACTTATTTTCAGATAACACGTTTAGTCTGAACACACTTTTGTGTAAAATTAGTTACATGTGCCTAACCTTACACACGAGAGTACAGGCCTACGTTCGAACTGAAAAATCTCGCTGCTTTCTCTTATTTGAAGAAACTGAAAAGCTTTCAGTTGTCATTGTATTTGCACGAGGTAAACTAAGGAAGTCAGTTATGTATCCAAGCAGGCTGAATTAGCTCCAGAACTATTAATATAGACGATTAATTTATGATTAGATTGTAAGAATGAGTTCTGAATGTGATATTCCGTAGAATTTCCTTTCTAATGGCATACCGGGCTTTAAGAAACGGCGCTTTGCACTAAATCTATGTGTAAATAATGGTACAAAATATCACAGAATTAACCCTATCAAATTGCACCTTTGTTAACCTACTGTCATACTTTGACGTGTTGGAGACGTTCACACTTTCGGCTGCGAAATCTTGCTAAAGTAGAGATGAAACAGTACAATTGTTGACCAACAGATCCAGTAAATATGTAATAATTTTAGGCACCTGCTTGAAAATATCTGGATTTTTTCACGTTTTCTGAGTTCAGTGTACAGAAATCAGAAGGCCAAATACTGAAGAAGACGCAACACTTTCCACACAAAAGTGAAAGATATAAGGGACTGCGGTGAGTGTATTTTATTATGTGGAATCGTTATACTTCTTAAGGACGTTTGAAAGTACTTTGAATAAACTTTGAAACAGTACTTAATACGTAGGCTGAAATGTTATTAGGCTGAATATTTTAAGGGGGTTTGAGATGAGCAGGACAAGTGTTACACGCGAGGGACTAAAGAAGTGTGTACATAATTTTGGCAGTGAAATCTGAAGGTAGACATAGACCATAATATTGAAACGTGTGTTAAAAAACACGAAGATATTTTAAACTGGATTCGTCTAGTTCGGGACAGGGAAGAGTAGCGAGATTTTGTGAACACAAAAAGATTCTTCCGGTTACGTAAAACGCGGGATTTCTTGACTAGCTGTGAAATGTTAGCTCGAAGAAAGACCCCGTCTGATGAAGTTTTTAACTATATGTGCATAAGTTATAAATCGTCTATTTGAAAATACTTAAACAAGGAACATTAAATAAGATGTCAAATATTTACAGCGACAATGGTAAGCATGGCCTCATACGGAGCAATAGGTCAGTTACTGTCACTTTTGGGCAGGGGTTGCAGCGGGTGTGTAGCCATTCAGTAGCACAATTTTGCGCGATACCATTCGAACGACCAATGTAGTTAGGTTATAGTCTACAACCATGTTAGGCTTAACTCAGTCTCGGAAAGAGGATGGATGACTACACGTCTTCGGAATGACAATCTTTTGTAGTTGTTTCTCATGAAATCAGGTACAGAATACTGGGAAAATCGAAGTTATGAAGCGACAGATGCTAACCGAAATTCCTGTCATGTATACATTGTTACTTAACAGTCCCATTCAAGCCCGCTCCTACAGTAGCCAATAATTGTGCGAAACGTTTTAGTTGTGGTGCGATTTAGTAAGCAAATTCGACAAGGCCTTCTTTCCCGCACGCAGTTTACGAATTTTTCCACAAGCATTGCAAGGATAGGAATGAACGACAGTGCGGCAGAAAACTAAACAGATTTGATTTCGTCAGACTGGTTTGAAGAGCCATTGGAAGGTCCAAGAGCAGGTCGGATCTACTGTAACCACACAGCAGACAGTACCTACCGTAAACACACATGCGAAATTTAATCTGCTTCCTTTCTAATTGCGAGTATGTCCGATTTCAGCCGAGGTCGAAGAGGGAAATGTCGTCAAAATGCACATTCGCTGTAGCGGCAGCCTTAGGTATTTATGGAAGAAAAGTCTGTATACTGCTGGAGAGTAAAGCACTGAAATGTCAACAAACTTTCTGTGAGTTGCATACAAGACCCTGATGGCAATTGCCGAAATTACAGCTTGTGAGTACGTCACGTTGCTGAAGTCTGTTGTCATGGATATGCAGAAGTTGAATACACTTACAATGAAAGTTTAGCAATTCGGGCCGCCTGTTATGACTGTAATGCTCTCCAGACTATAAACACGTATTCCTACAATGAATGGCACCAATGATTGTTACGAATCTCAGTTTGTACAGTACGACTCTTAACGTACATTCTCCTAGAAAGTCGTGAGGAACCACTTCAGTGTGCCATGTCATTCGTAACCAGAAGTATTAAATGGTCTCTCAAACTTGATGCAGGCAGACAAACAGCTAAATCTCCTTCATAGAGCATTCCCCTTCAGGTTTCTCATAAATAATAATAATAATAATAATAATAATAATAATAATATGAGCATGCAGACTGTCAACAATACGATGAGAAAAGAGACAACATTATATCTTCTCTTCTTCTAAAGGCTCTACAACTCTACGTGAGTTTTGGCCTGTTCAATCATCCCTTTCCATTTATTTCTATCTTGTGCGAGTTTCTTCCAGTTTTGGACCTTCATCGCTTTTAAGTCTTTCCTGACGTCTTCCGCCCACCTTAATTTTGGTCTTCCGACGTGTCTTGGAGCTATAGGTTTCCAATTTGTTATTTTTTTTACCGTCCTGTCATCAGACATTCTTTCAATATGGCCTAGCCAACTGATTCTTTGGGCTCTGACGTGTCTCACTATATTAGCACAGTTAATAAGAATATCCAGTTCATCATTTGTTCCAGTTCTCCATCTATCTTCGCTCACTTTACTTGGTCCAAATATTTTCCTTTCGCACACCATCAGTTTTTGTTCAATTTTGACTTTAAGTGTCAAAGTTTCACATGCATATGTAACTACTGGTCTGATGATTGTTCTATAGAGCTTTAATTTGACCTTTCTTGAAATCTGCTTACTAGTGAAAATCATTTTGTTTGCGAAGACAACATTATATCAGCATGCCAAATATTGGCAAAAGAAGAGTACAAAAAATAGACACGATAGTGTGTGTTGTCAAATACACTTTAACACATGCATGAAAACAGTGGCAACACTAGACACGGTACGTTGGTATGATCGCGTATCAAAATAGAGTAGAAACATGTCATGAAGTTAAGGTAACGACGTTACGGACTCAACAAGTGAAAACTGACAGAAACCTCCACAACAGAAAAGCGGGCATCAGGATTCGTGGTAATAAAACAGGAACATGTCTGTTAAATATTGCCATTTCATGACACAGAAATGTGATCAGGAAAGAAGTCAAAAGGGTTTTAAAATGCAAAGACCTTAAAATAGAAATACAGCGCATGTGGAATGTAAAAGCTGAAGTGATACCGGTGATTGTAGGGGCAACTGGAACCATCTCAAAATTGATCAGAAAATACTGATGTAAAAGTACAAAACATTTATCGTGGGAAACAACATTGCATATACCACAGTTGCAACCACGTAACAGCTGCAACATTTTGTACCCTAGAAACACGGGATGTTTCAGGTATATAATTGTAAACACGCTGCATAAAGGTGATAACAAATAATAATAATAATAATAATAATAATAATCAACGTACTGACGTATTGGAAGTAAAGTCAGCGTCACAGGCACTTCCTTGTTATCGCTTTTACGAGTAAATTCAACTAGCTTAACCCGGAGCTCTGTTCAACAAGCTTAAGGAGACCGGAGAGAAAAAGCGCGATTTAATGACTGACGCGATGGGAATTTTTATGTCGTTATGTTGGCTGCACACATGCAGTTCCCTTTACAGGCTATTTAGTGTCTGAGTAAAAAAACAGCTCCATTGGGTGGTTAGCACTGCTTTCGGTACGGTGACGGTCTTGCATTCAATTCTAATAATTTTGTAATTGCATTGCTTTCGAGTTTTTTGTTTATTGCTTTCTGCTGTCCTTCAGAATGGTCGCTTTTACACTCACATATTTTTCTGTTACTTTTATTTATTACTTGTTTACAAACAACATACTTTTCGTTAATATTCCCAGAAAGTGTAATTCTATTACAAAAGATATATGTTCGTGGAAACATCAGGAAATACGAACAGTAACAATCACACAGTTTATGGCTGCATAAATAAAGAGTTAAATCCACAACTCGGTGTCTGATGCTGAAAGGTTTTTATTTTATGACGTCTTGTTTTTAGGCTTTGTGAAAGGCACTTGTACCGAACGGGTCAGTCTATATGAGCAATTTTGAATGAAATATTTTTTATATTTTGTACACCGTGCATATTTTTCTACTTTCAAGTCAAAGCAACAAATGCACAGACTTACCGATCACTATATTATTTCACCCCTACATAAGTTTCAGTAACCAAGTTACCATCTTCAGTGGGCGTACATCGAAAGTCACAAGCACCGGCAACATCCAAACACTATACGGTTCCACATTAAAAGACAATTCCATGTTCAAGTCCAAAAAAATTCACTGTGCCTTAAGAGTTTGCAAATAAAATAACTGAACATACACAGTATAACATATATACATATTATTTATAAAACGTTATGAGTTAAAACATCGATCTCAAACGTTTTTTAATAATGTATAACGATTAGTGCTGCTGTGTATACAGGCCTGTTGATCTATTTGGAGATCTCTTCCTGGACATTGAAGAGGGATGAGTGAGGCGTAGTGTACGAAGCAGTCGATGGTAACCTGGTTACCGAAACACAAGTACGAATGATGCAACACGGTGATCAACAAGTTTGTGCATTTGTTGGTATGAATTGAAAATTTGGATGTAATACTTAACATCTAAAGTACTTGACATTTCATAAAACCGTGATTCATTTTTAGGGGCAGCCGCTGTTAGTAAGTCATCCAAACCGAACCCCTTGTCGGCTGTACACGACTTCTTACTGACTATATTCACAGCTACGCGACACAACTGGTGGCCGACTCCTCCCTTCGCCCCGTAAGGGCGCGCAATTCCGTCACTAAAGGAAAGCAATTATCATGGTACGTTGTGATCACACCAAGGGGGATGAGACGGGCGAAGCATGTGACAGGTGTTTGGTATAAGAAAAATGCATACAGAATTCTGATTGGGCAACATGAAGAGGCGTGGACAATTTGGCCCATGATAAGCACAAACGCCCCCCCCCCCCCATTGCAACGACTGCAATGAAACTTTATTTTCCACGGAGCTTGAGAAACCTGACTAGTTTATGAATTTTCAGCTTCTGCCGAAGGACTCTGGCTCTTGGAGTTAGATTCACATCAGTAACTCTAATTCTGGCACTAAAGTAACATCATAAGGCCATACTTCGGTCGTGTACTTTGAAAAGTCGATGCCATGTGCAGTGTATGCACTCTTACCACTTTCAATCCTTCAACTGAAGTTTGCGTTCAGGTTTCAGAATCATGTTCACAGTTAACACAATTTTTCATTCGCTTCACACAAGAATCTGTTTTCTTTCCAGTAACACATTTTTTTTCAGTTCTTCACATGTGACACTAAGGCTCTATCAGTGTGTTATTCAAAGCTGTTTTCTACCTGCTTACAATGACAGGAAGAGAGACAATGGAAAATGAAACGGAATGTTACTATTGTAATATATGGCACATTCTGCAGAATTTCATTCGCAGTAAAAAAAAAGAGCGAACCGGACACTTCCAAAGGTCTTTCCTGGAGATTTTTATCAATGTAATGTAGAATGTGTTTTATGTAGTTTCTAATGGCATAATATCCCATTTCCGGTTTACCCACATCACGAACTTATTACTTGGAAGCCACTTTTCATTGTCTGCCTTTCGACCCGCAATGCCACACCATTATCGGTCGAAACTACTGAACCAGGTGGCACACACGGAATGAGCCTGTCTTGTTGTTTACACTCTTCATGTCTTGGCAGTATTCTGCTTTCGATTTTGAGTCACAAACCCACTGTGCACCGTGAAAGGGCTCCATCAACTTCTAGCAGAAAGGTTAATAGCCTTCTACCCTGCACGTTTTCCACCACCCCTCTGCCCCAGTCCCTCGCGTTTTTAATGAATTTTATTTCTAAGTGTAAAAGCCAGGTGTCATCCAGTTGCACCTCCGTTTCTTCGGTCCAAAAACTTATCAGATATCCTGTCTGCCGTACAAAGCCCTATTACGTAACACAATTTGATCTTATATAATTCGGAAACTCCTGTGGAACAATAAATTACATCAAGCAATAACATTCCGAAGTAGTAATAAAATTAATTTAAATAGTAACAAAAATATGAAATAAATAACGGAACACGTTAAATTTTAAACTAAATAGTTATTTTTCGGAGTAATTGTCTTTGCTTTACAAGAGTACGAAATCATGCTTTGCCATAATTATTCTCGTATCTTTTCTGCAGATAATTCTGCGCCATAAAACGACACTACAAACGCTTTTAACTGAAATTAACACAGGGTATAAACATATGAATATAATGTCGACATTATGGTGAAGAAAGCTTCACGTAAAGGACACTATTTCACCGCAAACTGCTTAGTATTTACACGGTATTATGAAGTCCCTTTCACTTACAGTTTTGCTTATTAGACGCTAAGAAGAGAAGCTTTGTTATTTACACTTGGCGAGGAACCTTCGTGCCTTATATATGACTAAATTTCCTACATTTCTCTCCATCCTTTTTCTGTCGTACTTCGCTACCAAAAGTTTTATTTGTCCGTATTCTTGCCGTGCCTCCCCATTTTCTCAGTTTAACCCCTTTTACGCGAAGACAGTTTACACAAATATCACTCAAAACGAGGCTTGCCGGAAAACGAAAATAAAAAATGACAGTTGTGCAATATGAATGTAATTTTTGACACCTCCTTTGAGGCCTGCCTTCTCTGCGAATGCAAGAAACAATTGTACATAAACTGGCTTCTATAAAAGAACATGTGAAATATGTACATATGTCACCGATTATGTAACGGCTCTTGTAGGATTAGTCGCATCTGTGAGTCGCAGGAGGTGTGCGCCTGGCACGAGAACAAAGCAACAATGATGCGGATATATAGGCTGTACAACACGCTTTTATACAAGAAGACAGCAAATGTTCCTACAACCCAACATCTAGACGTGTTTAAATCTTTTCACCTTGGACTCTTTCCGGGTACTCGTATTATGTCATCCGCTGCTGCCATATATTTGTTACTGTTCACAATTTCAGACACATTATGGGAAGTTATTACTATTATTACGCATAGGAATTCTAAATGTTATTTTAAGTCATATTGCGCGTATGCCTACTTTGTTTTTATCTGTGTCATATTCTTTGAATATATCCATAACTTTTACCTTGTCGAGGTGTTTTCTAATTCTTCACTTACAAGTGATATTTCGTGCACAAATTTTAGGTGTGTAATTTATCTACATATCAAATATCGTGTTCAGACACACAAACAATAAGCATTAAAAACCTCGACTGCATGCCTGTAATTTCTTTAGTATCAAAAAGTAAATCACATAAAATTAAAGCAAATAATTGCTTGGGAAAGTGACGTAAGAATGCGAAAGCTACGTCATAAACTTAATGCGTCACACTAAAATAAATAGTATCTATGTGGTGACAGACTCCATAATTACTATCAGTATGACGCAATAACTGCGCTACAAGCCGGAAGGTCGCGGGTTCGATTCCCGATGGTGTCATTGGAATTTTTCATTGACATAATCCTGCCGGCCGCACTATGGCCCTGGGGTCGACTCAGTCTCTAAGAGAAATGAGGACCAGGAATATTTCCTGGGGTTAAAGGCGGCCGGTGCGTAGGCTGAACACCTTACCACCTTCATGTGCCGAATGTCTCCAAATCTGGGAATCTCAACCTCCTGGAAACCTCACGGCCTGTCCAGGCCTGTAATGGGACTGCTTTACTTTTTATGACGCAATAACTACTAAGTACTAGGATCGCAGCTCTATATTTTTGCCCTAACAACCAGGCATGCAAATCTCTGTTACGTGGAACCATATTACATTTAGACCTGTAATTACTTCTCTGGCCCGATCCCTCTGCGGCATTTCTTGTACGTATTTTACAGACGGAAAGATTAGTACACGTGTACTTAGGTAGTCACGTAAAGTGTCACCTGCTTTTGTCTGACTTTGACTGAACTTTAATATGGCAGACAGACTTCAGTAAAAGTCTCCAGCACAAAATTTCTAAGAAAATTAATCCATTGGGAGCCGAGACAGACAGACAGACAGACAGACAGACAGACAGACAGACAGACAGACGTAGGTGAACAACCTAACAGTCGCTGTTCGCAATTGTTTACCAAAGACATCTTATCCAGACTACGTAAAACAAGCAGGTTAAGAGAGAGCGGCTGCTTTGTGCAAAAGGCAGACAAAAATAATATTTGAAATGTGGATGACAAAACATGTTAGAAAGTAAAGATATAAGTATATAATATGTTCATTAAAATGACTGTTCATTTGAAATGAGATTTCCAGTTATTCTCCATATCAACCGATAAACAGTGAGGTATATGGAAAAATATCCACGTACCCAGCACTGAACCCTATCAGCAGTAAGTGTCACGAAACACTTATCAGTTAAGTCTGGTAAAGGGACTGTCATATGACGGCCTCCGAACCAGTAGGGTGCTACTGTTTGTTAAACTACAAGACATGGGACTGTCATATGACGGCCTCCGAACCAGTAGGGTGCTACTTTTTCTTAAACTACAAGACATGGGAGGGTCCGCCAGTAGTTACGCCATCATTAGGTTATTCCCTCTGCCAAACGCCGTAACACGTTAAGAACGGAATGCTGCCAAGGAAAGAGATGGTCAGCTGCAGCTGAAACAGGAAGTTTTCTTATAATCTAAAGTGAAAATGACTGTAATACGCGGTGACAGCTCAGTCACGGACTGGACCCAATACGACTTAGGCGATCAGGGCTCGATTTCGGGCAAGAAAATATTTTTGTCTTGATCACGCATCAAAACCTTGTCTGAGTGGACAGCCCATCATAAATTCAATAGACATTCTGAGGTCTTTGCGGGGTCTATCGCCCGACGATTTATTCAACCAGCTGTCAATTTCGAACAAGAAGAGCAGTTTTTCTGAATTACGCTTCCGAATAGTTTCTGATTGGATAACCCACTGTCTGTTTCATAAATACTGTGAGGTATTCGCGGAGTAAAGCGAAGGGAGAACGAAGCGAACGCCTCATAAAAATTTGGTGCAAAGTTGAGAATTCGTTAGGGCTTTATCACAAGTTTTCCTTAAGTTTGCCAGGCGTGGTTGTTAAACAAGCGGAAAACTTTACCTTCAACGCTTTATATGAATGAATTACATGGCTAAACAATGTTTTCATCACAACAATGATTTATATGTATTTTTTAGGCTGACTACAAACTTGAAGCCCTCGCCTTTCTTCAGGGATGAGTGGGATTATTTATGATTCATGTTACATTGGGAAGGGGGACGGCGTTATCTCTTGCTCCTCTTCCGCTTTGAACAATTTTGAGGGCCAGTGTTTGCACATTCAAATTTACAAAATGTACATACTTTTTTCCAGTTGTGTCTCAAACATTGCATGTTACTTTTATTTTTTTCCAATTATTTACTTCATTTTCTTCATTGAAGCTCATGTGTCATTTTTATTGTTTTTATTGAATGCTTTTGCCTGTAAATATTTCGTTTTCTTGTGTAAATGCGCACTGTCACATGTCAGACTGCCGTGTCTTTGAGTCAGCCACTCAAACGTTTCCTTTTACGTGCGCAGTGTAAAATTTTTGATCCTTGAAAGTGAAATTTTTCCTCCCCCCTTCTCTTTAACACGTACGGAGATACCAGCAGCACTTAACAATGTTGGTGCTTTTACGCTGCTGCTGTGCCTGTTGTTCGTAAATATTTTCAGTTCGGTCTAAATGTCATCAACACGTTGCTCCTTTTTCTGTCCGAAGTGATGGCTATATTTAGATAGTCAAATGTTCATCCAGCCTGTCTGGCTCTGCCTTACGTGTTGTATGTTTACTTATCAGGCACATGTCGCGTGGTTGCGTTTCTCGCATTTCTCACATAAAAGCCGATATATCGTTTTTCCCGCACCTATCTCGTAAAGACGAGGTGTCCTCTTTCCTATACTTACCTCGACATGACAAAGCTAGTAGACGTCTCAAGCAAACGTCTTTATGAACACGCCGAGGCTTTATTGTGGCTGTAATAAAATGGCATAGCAGGAGAAGCGCTGCGGTAGGATTTTAACACTTCTAAGCTGGTCTCATAAAACACATTTCACTGTTTTGTTGACGGGGAGGGAGCAGAAAGGCGGAATGTTACTTGTGACTTACGTATTATTTGAAAGTACAAATATAGGACACAACTTCCGATTTTATTATTGAGTCTAAAGGCGTGATTTACTGTTACCAAAGCCGTCAGAAAGTGAGTGTTTATGTATATATATATATACACACACACACACATAAATACATACATACATACATACATATATACACACATACATACATACATACATACATACACACATACATACATACATACATACACACATACATACATACATACATACATACATACATACATACATACATACATACACACATACATACATACATACATACATACATACATACATACATACATACATACATACATACATACATACATGCATACATACATACATACATATATATATATATATACTCAGAAACTCCATCGCATAGGACTGCGATTACATTTTGAACTTCTAATGCCTGTGTGTTCTAAGGAAATTTCTCTGACTGTTGCCAGACAACTGAACGTCTCAGACGCGAAACAATTGATTTTAGCATGTAGTTGTTACTTTATTATTATTATTACAACTGCCTTTATTATTATTATTATTATTATTATTATTATTATTACAACTGCTACTACATCATCTCCTTTATGTAGGGTATTCACACTTATGTACCTGAAACAAACCATGTTGCTAGGGTATACAGTGTCGCAGCTATTCCGCGTGTACTGTTAATGGTGCATATAACGCTGTCTTCAATATTAAACTCTTTTGTGCTTCTACATTAGTACTTTCCGCGGTATGTGTGCTGTGCCCAGTATAGCTGTTTTCTGTAGTTCCTTGATATCGTTCTTTCCTGGTATGCTACTCAAGTATTTTCTGAAGGATTTTGAAATGGTTCCAGTTGCTCCTGTTATTACTGATGTCACCTTTGTTTTTACATTCCACACGAGCTGCTTCTCTGTTATAAGGTCTTTATAGTTTAGAATCTTCTCGGCTTCTTTGTTTATTACATTACTAAATTTGTCTCCCTTATTATTATTATTATTATTATTATTGCGGGTTTAAGTTGCTCTAAATTTCATTTTAAATAACTACCTTGGCGGTAGATGTATGTAATATTTCATTCAGCATAAAAAGCCTATAAGGTCTACACACTTACGCTTGCGAGACAGTTTCTTTTTCTCAGCAACTGTTACTTTGGCCCATTCTTTGGAGGGCTGTAAGAATTTACGGAAGAGTTCACGATAAAAATGTGTACAAGTAAGTGATAAGAATAAACCGGAAATTTGGATACGTTCACTTGCCTGATTTTATAATGAAGGTTGCGAAATTATTGAATAGGCGATCACTTGATGGATATTCAGAGAAGAACGGTTAGTGAGTTTTTACGATGGCTTATGACATGCTGAAAAGATCTGATGTTGTACTGTGTCGTCTAACGAACAACTGAGGAACAACGCTCCTGAAGAGGACTCTGCTGCAGTTGTCAGGTGACAGGAATTGGAAAAAGCCTTAGACAGCGCTATTGTCACGTCCCTGGGCTGTCACCTGTCACGTAAGGACGAAAGCACAGTGCTTCTGAAACTTTGTGTTGCATTTGTACGTTAGATGATGGACGAGGCCAGAAAGAAGGGTGTTCCTGACGGCGGTCGGAGGGGGTTAGGAATGTGTGTATTTGGAGACCCGCGATGTCTCAGTGTGGTTCAGTGTCTAAATAACGAACTGTAGGTATCTGAAACCAACTTCCTACCACACACTTCAGGTTGGAAATTATAAAAAGAAAACATATATATATATATATATATATATATATACACTGCTTGGAAACGCTTCAGGAGTGAGTTCCCCACTACCAAACAAAGAATAAATTTATGTCGATATATGTCCGCAAACAGTTAGTTTTCGAGGTACAACCCCGAAGTTCGCCCTGCCTCAGTCCTTTAGATTTTTATCTGTGGGGACACCTAAAACACCTAGGGTATTCAGCTCCAATTGAAAATGAACACACACTTCACCAGTGCAATTCTGATGCCTTTCGAACAATTCGCAAGCGCTCCGGGAGCTTTGAAAGGGTGCAACAATCCATGATCAGACGTGTCCATGCGAGTAACAATTTAGGCGAGAGATGTTTTATCTGCTGTGAATTGTGACTTGAAAGTAATAAGTTATTAAGTTGCAAACATGTATTGAAATGTATTACTTCAGTCTTACATATTATATATTAGTCTGAAATATTATATAGATAAGGTATTTATTTTTGAATACAATCTTTCAATTGAACTCAACCACTCATTTCGGGACATATTTTTATATGAAACTTTTTATTTTAATATGAAGGACTCAATACCGAATTTTGTCCAGGTATTTTACATACACCCTGTATATATTGGACCTAACTGTAAAAGTCGTCATTTAAGGTCAGAGAATTTTCAACTTTCATAAACTTTTATCTGCAGTTCTTCTAAGGTTATATATACAAGGCAAGATTCATGTAATGTGCAGATATTTCTTCCCTGTTCGTGGACCTGAACAGTGCACAATCTCGATGGTCTCCGTAACAATAGGTTTCGCATATCTTCATGACACGGTGTTCACTGCTCTGCACGCTCTACAGCCCTGGGGGCGACACTGTTGTTTTTAGCTTCTGATGGCATTCCCATTCTTCGCAGCGTCATGACGGATCGTCACAAGGACATCATATAAGTACTGCTGGTGGCCACTTGTGGTGGTTTTAAAAAGAGAAAGGTTTCGTGTATCAGAGTTTTGAATTTGCATTTAGAAAAGAAAATGTAAAGCGATTCAGAAATGTGTAAGCCGAAAAGTCTGGTAGAGCAGTAATGCTGTAGGTGTTTGTTTCGCCACTAAGATAGGACACTGGATATCCTGGTTTAAATTTTTGTATTTTTACCCTGTCCCTCTAAGGAAAATATGAATAACACATACCCACGACCGCTTCTTAAAAATTCTTTTCAAATTACCATTTGTCTATTATCCAAATACTCAACATCACATAATCCGAAAACGTGACATCTTTCTTAAGTAAGCAATAAATTATAAAGACGTGTTTTCCTTACTTGGCCATGTGCCATACTTTTAGCCAAACCGTGCACAGTCCTAAATTGTCATGGTAGTGTTTTCGACATATTTCAATATTCACTTTACAAGCTGGGAGTTGAAACTAATAGTAATACAGTACAGTGGCACTGAAGCATCGGTAATGAGAAGACCCTGACCCACTAGCAGCTGTTGCGCTGTTGGACAAAAAATGAAACTACGAAATTGAATTAAAATTGGATCTGGACTTCGGGTTTTAATCTAACAGACCGATATTAACCAATAATGTAATGCAATGTTTTATTTATATTTGCGAGGAAAACGTTACACAACACAATTATATTAACACACAATGTGGAAACATCAGGCACGAAACGCATACAGAACCACATAGGACCATATATATGTAAATCATGCTGAAATATTAGCCAATACCAATGGGCAATCCAAAAACTCAAAACACAGAAAATAATATCGGTTCATAATGTGTAATTTGTTACCCAGTGCGCATTAAGCCAATCTTGTCAATCTCTGACGATATTTTGGTACGGCAGTAACAAATCAAAAATCACACGACGTTAAGAGCAAATTGAATTATGGAAATGATTGCCACTTTCCGTTTATCTCCCGAACTCTTGATCTAAAAATCTACAAATCGAGGTACATAGGTGTGAAATTTGGCATGCCATTCTGCAGGAAGAACACAGAGTGGCGTGCTAGAGAACAGAGAGGTGACTGAGGTTCTGCCAGCGGTACTGCTGAAGATTTCGGTCTCCAGGGGTGTGACACTGTGTTTGTGGAGACGATTTGTAGCTACGTATCGTTCGTTCAAAAGAAAAAATGTTGTGTCCACTTGTAAGCATAATACACAATAATTCAAATTAAATTACCTATATTTCCTTCTCCTCTTGTTCAGCCTTTTGTTTTATGGTCGTGTATTTTATATCCTACAACTGATGTCAAAAATTTATTTTCTGATGTTTCAGTTTTCCTTTCACTATTTTTCAGTTAAGTCCAACTCACACATCCGTACAGCAATTGCGTCACACAGTTTGAACAGTGCTTCCTTACTACTTACTTTGACGTTGCTTCGAATTTTTTCACACGTACATTGAAACCTGTTTATTGTACTAGGCTCTTTACTTAGTGGGTTAATTAGGTTCTTATTTAATTGATTATGGTTGTTCCTCTATTACATGCTTGTTCAGTTAGAAGGTTTGGTATTCCTTTATGTCATATTTATTTATTTATTATTGTTAAGCTGTATCAGTCTTTTATTTGTGTCACACGTAGGATAAACTAACATAATGACGAACCAGGGTCTCTTGAAAATAAGGGTAACTGGCATCCTGGCAGCAGCAGGTTTAATTCGAGGTAGGCGGGTAAATTTTTTATGAGGATATTCTTCAAGTAAAGCATCTTCGTACTACAAATCCACATATAAGGAACATGATCCATTTTATTCCTTGTATTTTTCTTAAAATTTTATTGCCCAGAGGCTGTACCCCTACTGCAAACAATTACGAAACACTCTGCATTCATGCAGCCACAATTTTAACATTTATAGTACACGTAGGATATTTTACAATAGTCTGTACAGACACGAATTGAGCTCGAGGCTCAACTTTTGCAAAACCTCTGACAGATGAATAGGAGGAAGCATATAATGGAGGACAGAAGTGCTGAAAGTTGGACAGTTACGGAAGGACGAATGGACAATAAGTGCAGAGAGGAATGGACACCTTTATTTCACAAACTGGCTACAAGTTCCAGACATTTTGTCCTACACTCCTGAAGTGGCACATAACAATGTGTCAGACTGCTGTAAAATCTGAGTAAATTCTCAGGAAAAATATATTACACAACACGTAAGATATAAGATTCTTCAGAATGGTACAAAACTGGAATCTCTACCGTCATAGATAACAATTAGGAAACAAGCAATAACACGAACTTCCAAGCAAGTGAAGGCTTTAAGCGTTCCCAATCAACTTCTTCTCTCATAACAGTCGTACTTTTTGGTCGCGGGTTGGAAGGATTTTGATGCTTCAGTCAATGATAATAAAAATAAACCTTTCTTGAGTGGGTGTGTTTAGGTCCTGCTTTAATGCGAGCCATCCGGCAAGTCAGCTGCAACGGAGACGTGCCTTATTTGTAAAGGGAAGGTGCACGGCAGCAGTAATAGCTGTCCTGGGTACGAATTTCCCTCAATCTTTCCAGTCAATACCACGAGTGTGACCAGGCTGCACCTTTGATACTTTCAGCTGCATTTCAGTTTACGCTGAAACTCTCGTATCAATCACCGAAACATGAACCCACACATCTGACGCTATGAATTTGTTCCGCAATTATTAGTGTATGGAAATGTAGACAGCACGTTTTAATTACGTTCCAAAAACAGAAAGCCTTTTCATTCAATCAAAAAAAAAAACAATGTAATTTGAAAGGAACATTGTTATTCAACTTGTTTCGACATCACGTTGCCACGAGAAGAATTTTGGAATCCTAATATTTGTTCATTAAAAATATTTTCTAATAAACAAAACTGGTCATAGAATCCGAACGTGAGGCACTGAAATCCAACATACACCAACATAAATTTGATCACATTATCCTCAAAGCCTGCGACACAGCAATTAAACATGCATCATCACGTGGTGAAACATGTTTATGTTAAATCTACAATCAAATATAATTTTAATGAAACACATTAAAATTTGCGTCAAAGAGAATCGTCTCGTAGTTTGAGGTGCAGTTTACTTTGACGACTTTGGTTTATGAGCGACAGTTTTATTACTCTTACGTGTTCGCGCAAAACAGATGCTAGAAGCAAACACTAACTCGTCATGTCTGTCTGCGTGACGGTCCTTTCATCTGCCTATCCGCATAGAGTAACTCGGATCTCACTGGACGGCTTTTCGTGAAATTTTGTATTAGTCACTGCTATTAAATTACGTTGGGAAATTCCAAGCGAATTTATTGTATTTCGCGTAATTCTTCTTGGGTTGAGAAAAGTTTCAGATGAATTTTTAAAGAAAATCAGAATACATATGCCATGTAACATTTTTTTTTTAGAAAACCGTGTCTTATGCAATATCAGAACGAAACATGTGGCAGGAAAAGTCAGACAATAAATAGTCCAACATAAAATTATGCACCTTCCGTGCAGATGTTATACACATGCAAGCTTTTGTTTACCAACCAAAGCACCTTAACTTTTCACATTCCTACATGCTTCAGCTGATTATTACAGCCGTCATGAGGGGGCATACTTTATATATATTATCTTTTATATATTTTATATAATTTATGTATTTTATACATAATAGTCCAGGTACTAACATACTGGATTACAATATGCTGTACAATCCATAGCTATGACTATTATATATATTACCACTGAATGACAAACTGCAAGCTGCGCACGTTTAAAAAGGATACTTCCTGATGATGGCTGTAATAGTCAGCCAAAACATGTAGCAGTGTGAAACGTTAATGTGCAGATGTTGGTAAATAAAATTTATATGTGAATTGAACATAATATGGCACAAGAAAGAAGGGATTTGTATGCCAGGTAGTGAGGTCAAAAATACAAATATACAGTCATCATATTTTATACTTTTTGGTTTAGACCGGGCAAGATTTTAAGGGCAAGAGGTGTGCTCTGTAAGAGACGACTGAGGAAAAACAAACACACATTTATAGAACTAAATTTGTTCCCTTACACCTATTTGTAATTATACAATATTGTGCCACATATGATAGAAGATATTTGTCGTGTTGTGAAGTAATAATCAAGTGACGTCTTCTTCGTGTAGTTACGTCACATTGCTATGAAGTTATCGATTTAACCCTTTAAAGACGAAGCATGTCTTTTATATAAGGACTCAGTGCGTACCGCGCTGTAAACACTCTCCATTTCGGTTATAAAAACCAATCTCTTAATGTTTTATAAGGCAAAAGTTGCTGTTTGTTCTGAGATCCGTACAAAACACATAAACGCAATGTGGGCACCACGTAGAATTTTTTAATGTTAAACCTGGTGGTATGTAAAGTTACCGCTAGGCTTTAAAGGGTTAATCTTCTTGCGAACTACATGACACGTAATTAGGGAAAATAAATAGATGTAACAATTACATTTAAAGGGTGTTGCTTATATCTACGAATATTACTTTTATATAGATATATTAAAAATATATATAAACGTGTGTACAAAATAATGTTTGTTAGTCAGGAATTATTAAATATTTCGAATTGGGTAACTGGGGAGGGGGTATTTATGTCCGATAAGTTTAACATCACTTATTAAGGTAGGTATATGCAAATAACAAAGCAGCCTTCAAAGAAATACCATGACAGTGTGTTCCATGTCCGTGCACTGTATCATACGAAATAATAAACACCAACTAATGCACCAAAATATATATAATATTTATTCGTGAAAATCTCCTACATGTTTCGACCCTGCTGGACCATCTTCAGGGAGAATAGTTTTGACACACTATGGTTGCGTTTATACAGTTAAGTGTGAATGTGCTGTAGGTTTCATCCTCCGTTGTCCGCAGTCTGTGACCGCGGACAGTATGCTATTCTCCCTGAAGATGTCCCGGCAGGGTCGAAACATGTAGGAGACTTTCACGAATAAAGATTATATATATATTGGTGCATTAGTTGGTGTTTATTATTTCGTAAATATCATGACAGTCCACAGTAACAGTAAAAGTATACGATTCTTTATAACTTTCGAACAAGAACTCTGACAATTTCAGAAGGTCGAATTTGCAGAGACCGTACCGGCCTCAACACTAAGTTGCACTTAGCTTTCCTGTGCTGCTTTTCTTCCTTTCTAAGCTGAGTTTCTTTAGTTTGATAGCAGGGAGTGCCAATTCATTATCTCATACACTTGAAACTAGGGCTCTGGAGTAGGAGTCGGAAGGATTTTTCGGTGGGGCCGGAGTCGGTAAAAATGTACCGACTCCGAACTCCAACCTCGATATAAAATCCTAAACAGTTACTAGCTAAAATAACCATTAGATTTATACTTAAATATAGGTTATAAGTCTAAAAAGTAGCCTGATGATTCACGTGGTGGCGATGAAATATCTTATGAACTATTTACCATTTTGGTAGGTTTACCATTATTAATACGTATCGAGCTTTCATGAAGGAGTTCCAGTCAGAGAATTAAAAATTTAGGAGTCGAGTTGGAGCCGGAGGAGGAGGTTTTGTGTACCGGCTCCACAGCCCTGTTTGAAATACTTCCCACTTATTTTGACAATGCTAAAGAAATCTGTAAAATTAAGAGGTGGATTTTTACCATTGGAAATGGGACCTATAAGTTGTTCTGAGACGCCGGTACCCAGATACTAACCTACGCTGCCTAACGTCTCTGAACAGCAAACGGCTCATCTCTGGCTTTTAGAAACAAGGATACACTCAAAATAAAGTAACATACTCCAGATAGGGGAGGTTTGGAGAAGAAACGAGCAAATTTATTGAATGACTGCCGTTTCATAAATTTCCAAACTCGCCCAGACAGCAATCCAAATGACAGAAGTAAAACACTTCAAGGATTTACACTCAGCACTGAAGCAACAAAACTATCATTTTTGAAAAGACGACGAAAATGTCTGTGTGCATGTCATGCAGGGGTATGTGGAGTGGGGTTGCGGCTCCCCTACTTAACTGCGACAATAAATACAGGTGAGTAAATAGTTTCAAGAACCGGCCGCCTTAGCGCCGGGGAAAAATCCCAGGTAGCAACTGGATAGGAGGTTAAGTGTATTCCAAATTAGAGTTGAACATTTTGGAGAAAATACGGATCGCTTCTCCCTGCTCGGGTGCAAAATTACTAAAAACGCGATGAGAATTGTTGATACAAACCTTTTACGAATTACCTTTCATTCTGAGGTAGGGAACAACATCATTGAGAAAACAACACTAGCCCCTTGTCACTAAGTTCTGAACATCCGGATGTGTGTTGGATGTAGGAGTACCAACTCAGTGGCAGCTTTCCAAACCTTCACTCACAACCTAATTCATGTTTGACCATTTTCATTTATTGAGAGAAATTTTCAAATTTATACTTGATTCTGAAAAGCCTTCTCATTCTCCATGTATGAGCACTGAGAACTCGTACACTATATCTGATGGTAAGTAAAGTTGGTGAAAGTGAAGTAGTCGCTCGTACCGAAATTAAATTATTAGGTTCGTACCCGCTGCAAATATAACAGAATTTAAAATGCGGCAAAACCTTCAACTACAATTGCAAAACCAGCATATAAAAGTATGTAGCGACTACTCGAAAAAGCAGCGAGTCTGAGTATTTTTGTATCAAAGAAACAAAGATGTTGCCACGCCAGTGAAGAAGTTCTGAACTTCAGATTCTCACAGCGGTGCTGTTAAAACTACCCGTCTTGATGTAGGCCTATACGTACGTTAAAGGTAAGTTTTTCCCTACCTATCCCGGTGGCCGTGCTGTCTAAAGCGTAGGTCTGCCGCTTGTTTGCTTGAATTGCGGGTTCGAATCGGTCTGTGGTCGTTGCTCATTGTCTCTTGTGTTTGTTGTGTGCTGTGCAGGTAGCGGCCACTGCGACGAGCTGATCGCTCTTCCAGAGGAGGCCTAACGATATAAATCTCAAAAATTGGCGTCTTAGGTTGAAGTTGGTCTGTAGTGTCACGGAAAAAACTTGTAGTTTACGCTATAGAAGTATAGAGGGAGTAGAGGTATAGGTCTCTCTCTGTCTTAAACTTGGCACTAGATATAGGTGCTGTATGACGTCATACACATTGGTATAGAATTAGAAGTGTTTTTGAATTTGGTAACGCCTTTCGAAATTCAACTTGTACTTTTTTTGCTAAAAACGTCTAAATTTCACAGGAACTGCGTATGAATTACCTTTAGTTAAATACAAATTAGACCATCAGGGAGACGTTATGATTTCAGGCAATCATAGCTATCAATAATATTTCTTTCCCAATATGAATGGAACCTCTGGTACGTTGTGTTACTAGAGGCGTCGTATATCTTTCAGCGTCACAACACAGTATGTAGTGACTGAAACTTTCATGTAAGCAACCTCCTTATTTGAGACAGAAGAGTTTATATGATGGCCAGCCATCTGAATTCATGCTCTGGAAAAACTCTCAGATCTAAAATAACTGTTTTTTAATCGATGCAGATTGCTCACTACGAATAGGCTAGTATACCTAAATATCTGAACTCGCAAAATAATAAAGATACGCAGAAACAAATCAATTGTTAATCTTTCAGCTTACTGCACCCTATAGGATAAAGTGTGTTCCAAGGATTTGTGGAATGTGCTGCCTCCATATTCAGACTCTCCAGAAATGGAGGCACTACCTTATTTCGAGATGCAGGCAAAAAGTACTATCATATGCTGTATGGCGTGATAACACAGAAGGCTCTCATCTGAACAACGCCAGGCGATAAAAGCTGAAAGTTTATATACGGAAATATCGTCTTTTTTGTGTTAAGTAATACAAACACCTTTAATACTTAGTAAAAATAATACACAAAAACACTAATCACCAACAAATGCGCAAAGAGAGTTTTATCATCATTCGTAACACACTCCTACATGTTGCGACCCTGCTGGGTCATCTTCAGGAGAACTTTTCGTTACCGTTACACTAGGGTCGCACTTTACAGTTGAGTGAGAATGTGCTGTTGACTGTGCACGGGGTTGTTTTTGGAGGCGTGAATTCTCCGCGGTCCGGGCCTGGCCCGGACCAAAAACAACGCAGTCCCGGCCTGCAGGCGTGCAGGCCCGGACCTCACAGAGTTCACACCTCCAAAAATAACGCAGCACACACTCAACAGCACATTCTCACTCAACTATAAAGTGCAACCTTAGTGTAACGGTAACAAAAAAGTTCTCCCTGAAGATGACTCAGCAGGGTCGAAACATGTAGGAGTGTGTTACGATTGATGATAAAACTCTCTTTGTGCATTTGTTGGTGATTGGTCTTTTTGTATGATATAGTGCACGGACATGGAACACGTTAAAAATATTACAACGTGACCAGGGCAGCTGCAACCTGTTAGGTCTTGGACGTTTATTGTTACGGTAAACAGCACAAAAACAAATATATTAGAGCCCTTTATGTCGCATTGTTTGTTCGCCTCAAAGCTGATTTTACAGCGAGTATTTCGGGTATTTGTTTCCAGCATCAAGGCCACGTTAGACCAAAATATCATTCGCCGGCAAAACTTACACTGAACATATATGCAATAGGCGAAGCCGTTCATTATGAAATCTTTTGTATTCTTCTCTCGGTTTCTCTTTCTTTGGTACAAATGTTCCCTCAACTTCGTGTTTCCGCTATTCTTAAAAACTCTGTTAAGCGCTGAGAACCATAAACTCAATCGATGTGAAGCTTACATCCTTTGGTAAGAGGTAGGCAGATAAACAACATGTCAGCCATCAAACTGCCCGTCACATTAATCCGACACCCTTATTTTATGTTACACTTCCTTTGCTTTTTCATCCGTGCTTCGCACCTTCGGGTCGTCTGACAATGTGCCACCTGCAATCTAACCACACCTTTCTGCTCCTTCGAGTTACTCAGTTTCACCGTGATTTGGTCGTTAGGCCTTTAAACCTCTGTCGTTACTGTACGTGCAACTCGCCTAAAGATGAACAAAATCTTATAAAATTTCTTATGATTCTGAGTACAAACAGAACTTACATCTGTAACCAATATTAGTCAGCAGGGTTTCTAATGGAGAAGTAGCGTCCATACTATAAGGTGGAACCTAAGTATTATATAATTTAAAAGACTTTAAAGCTTAAAACTTTTTAAAATTACGCCATCTGGCTTAGCTTAATTTTGAAGGGGAGAATAATTCTGGTCTTATGTAATTGCGATTTCTGCTGGTCTATTTTTTATATTACACGATCGTGAGACGAACTTATAAAAAACTCTGACATTTATCTTCAATTAACTTTAATTGAAAAAAAATGGGTTTTGAGAGTTAGATTTATTCATTGTTGGAGAGGTGAGAGAATATTTTTTTCTTTTATTGCTTATTAACTGCTATTATATCAATTTCCTGGCCTGTTTAACACATAATATAGTAGACGATTATGTACCGCAAAAAGGAGGACGAAAGAACACAATGCCATTTGAATATTACGGTTAACTTGGATCAAGCGAATAAATATTTATTTCGTAGCAGACTACAAACACTCACTGTCTTGTTGAGTTAATGCTATACGGGGAACTAACCATACAAAAAAACACAGCTGCATTTTCTGCCCACAAAACGCAGCTGTGTCCTCTGTAAGGTTCTCAGAAAAAAAAACCATTATGCCTATTTCCGTGACTGGTTTTTACAACCAAGACGGACAGTGTTTAGAGTGCGGCACGATCTAAACTTTTATACATGATTCAAATTAGTATTCTTATTCAATGTCTTAATCTAACCTCTAATTCTTTTTTACTTATGTTGGTTGAATTCACATACATATAAAAATGCAACTGGTACTTAAGATTCCTCAAAAACAAAACCTACTTCTTGGTCAGAAGTTGTTCTTAAATAAACCCCATTCACATACAATTCCTGTGAATGCTGGAGGTTTTAGGCGCATTCGCAAAATTACGACAGAAAATCAGCTTTTCATGTGTGTTCATCTGTCTGACTCTCCACGTAGAGCAACTCGGCTTCGACTAAACGGATTTTCATGAAAATAACGTTTCAGTATTCTTCGAAAATATGTCGAGAAAATTCAAGTTTCATTAAAATTTGACAAAAATAGCGGGTACTTTACGTGAAGACCTACGTACATTTTATGATAACATCGCGCTGAATTCTTCTTATAAAGAAAAATACTGAATTTGAAGCAGAATTTGTAGAGGAAACCAAAACACACATTTTATTCAATAACTTTTCCCTGAAAATCGTGCGGTTTAGGAGATAATGTGGCAAAATATGAAACAGACAGAGAGGCTACAAATGACAAAACAATACGGCGCAGAAAGGATGCAAGAATACAGACACCCTCAGAATGCTTAATACCTCTTCCTTTTCCACGGCAACGATGGCTACACACATGTCTCAACGTTACGTGATATGTTAATTTCCTGTCTACTTGATAATATGCACGTTGCAGATTATTTATTGTGATGGGTAATGCTGTGTAGTCTGTAATTATAGTCTGGTAATTAACTACCAGGCTACACGGCATTACGCCTAAGAAGGCAGTAATTTTGACATTTCATTCCATTTAAATTATACAAATGCATGTTACTTGAAATTGGCGCTGAAAAATATATTCTTATGTTCCGCAAAATCTGCACTGTGATGGGTTCCAGCCTCTCGGGTATACGTGTTATGAACCTGCAGATTCCGGGTTTCTGCAATAAGACACCGTGTATATTGGTATACAGTTACCAGCATTAGAGAGGCTCTACCTAACTAAAAACACTGGTAAGTATATATACCAATATACGCTACACCTTATGGCAGAAGGCTGACGTTGTTACAGGGGCCGCTGGGAGAACCTCAAGTCGTGCAGCTTCAGGACGTCTTCACCGACATGGCGGCGATTTTAGTTCTTTGGCATAAAACAGATACTTGATTCGGAACTTGTGAATGTGTTATATGAATTGGTTCGAATATTCTTTTAAAGACACTAACCAACTAACTAACTAACTAACTAACTAACTAACTAACTAACTAACTAACTCCATGGAGCAGAGGCCTTCTTCAGAAGCTAACAGTTTCTCAGCTAGTCCAGAAATTCCCCGTATTTTATGGAACCCGGAGGTTCATTACCGCATTCACAAGAGCCCGCCACCTGTCCATATTCTGAGCCAGCTCAATCCAGTTCATGTCTCCATCCCACTTATTGAAGAAACATTTTAATATTATCCTCCCATCTATGCTTGGGTCTCCCAAGTGGTCTCCTTCCCTCAGGTCTCCCCACCAAAACCCTGCATGCACCTCTCTTTTCCCCCATACATGCTATATGCCCCGTCCATCTCTTTCTTCTGGATTTGATTACCCGAATAATATTTGGTGATGAGTACAGGTCATTACTGGCTGAATAATTGTTTCATTAATTAGTCTGTCACTGAAAGATGTATATTACATAAATAAAATTATTAGCATTTACACTGCATAAGACTTAAAACACTCAGTTACAGTTGTGGAAGAACGAACTGACACAGCATTGTCCATTTGTCGATGTTTAGTATAAACATTCATACTGACATGGCAGATAAATGGAACGCTGAGTAATATTGTAAGCGAAAACGCATTTATTTCGTTATTGTTACCGTCTAAATTCTGTACGAGCTGCTTTTAACTAATGTTTTTGTGACATAAATGAAGCGTTACGATGAATGAAATGCATTTGTTAATGGCACGTCCAATCTAGCAAGTAAAGGCCATGTTCACACATGTGAATGGAACGTAGTACACGCACAGAGCACGAAGTGATTTCTTGTATGACTGTATGGTTTAGAAAATTAAATGTGCAATATTTCAAACTTATACGTGTTATATCAAATGTGGCACATTCAGACGTTTAGAAAGGACATAAAAAATCAAAACGCAGGCATGAAGAAATTAACAGGATGTTAAATTCGGAAAATTCACGCTATCGATCTGTACAGATTCTAACAGCATATGCTTCAGTTTTCCTTTAAAACATAAAGACAAAAATATTATACCGAAATTTAATTTTACTCCTTGTTTTGTGTCATTACGAAATATGTGATCTTATATTACAAGACGAACACAGGGCAATAATTTTCGAAAATAGGGCGTTGAGGACTATAATTGGGCACGAGATGGAAGAAGGAAAAGGGTGCAAAATGCTTAGTGAGGAGCTTCATAAATTCCACTTCTCATTAAACGTTATTCGGATAAGAAATTAAGCAGAAAGAGTTGTTTCAATCATGTAACAGTCAAACACAATTAAGTATTACAAAACAGCAATAATGGTCTTCTGTTGAAGAGTCGAAAGGAAACACCATTAGGCATCGTAATATTGTAAAGCTTAATACGTGACATCAGGAAGGAAACAAATAAAATATTACTATCCCCCTTTTTACCGCAGTGTGAGGGAGAAAATTAAACACAAGAGAAAGGAAAATAAGTATACTATACACACGAAATAACGTTGTGACAGGTAAGGGCCTTAGGTGGGCGGACAAAATAGAAAACAAGTAGAACAGGGACATGATAAAAACACTTGTATTAAATATTACGTGAACTCAAAAAATAATACTAATTCAATATTGAAAAACAAGATTTTTAAGTTTAAAATTTTTTTTGAAATAACACACATTTTAAACAAAACATTAGCAGGCACAACGTGATTTGAATGCATAAGAACGAAATATAAACATACAAAATTTAGTGGTTGAGACCAATAATAATACTAACACAATTCACACACTGTATAGGCAACGATGTAAGATCTGAGAAACATAAACTTAAAATGATTATTTTGTGTGTCCTCGTTCCGTATTTGTTTACGCAGAGCCTTATGGTAGCCCTGTATATTTCTAAATATGTTGCTTTATTGAGGAAAATAAAGTTTACTCTTTTCAAATAAATTATTGCTGGACTTTTACCTGATTGAAACAATTCGTTGTATACACAACGGGCTGTCACGTGTCAAGTAAGGAGAATGAGATGGGTGGGGCCAGACGTCACGCACGTAACAGAAGAAAAATTCACACATAGCTTCTGTAGGAAATCCTGGAAGAAAGGGACCATCTGGGAAACCTAGGCTGACGTAGGAGAATGATATTAAAATACACCTTAAACAAATGGGACGGGAAGACGTGAACTTGAGTTATGTGAGTCAGGGTAGGAAAAAGTGCTGGGTTCTTGTGAATGTGGAAATCAATATTCAATTTATATCAAATTCTGAGAATTCTTTTTACTAGCTCAAGGACTGTTAGGCTCTCAAGGACCCCAACTCAGTAAATAAGATAGCGGGATTTAAAACTTGGACTCACACTGCGAGAACTGAATAACTGTCTTTAATGACGAAGTGCTGAGGAGAAAAGTTCGAGTCGCGGATAGATAATGAGACGGAAGAATTAAATAAAGAAGAATTTTGTAATTTGTATTCTCGAATGCTGTTAAGGTAATTGGACAAATAAAATTGAAATAGTCGAAATATAGCAGAAAAGGGAGAAAAAATGCATCCACATTTATGACATAAAAATAAAGGAAGAATACTTTCGAAGTCCAAGCTTAGAGTGGAATTTACAGCAAGGACAGTAGCAAAAGACGGCGTGAAATGTGACTGAATTTAACTGGCCTAGGATAGAGTTGACTGGCAATGTTTTGCGAAATACCGAACTACGTAATTAACTGACTGACTGACTTGAGTAACTAATAAAATAACTTTACAGGGCAAATGTGCTCCGGAGACATTGACACTCTCTCAGATACGCAAGGAGATTTGCGTCTATTACGGAAACACACTTTTCATTAGCGCGTTTGCAATATTCCGCACTCTTTTATGTATTATGTCAGGTAGATTCAGTCAACACACCTATCCTATATATTTAAAATAAATTTAATATTATTTTCCCTTCTATGCTTAGGTCTTGAAAGGAGACTCGTTCCTTAACTTTTCCCGAATAAAATTCCCTGCCGATTTGAGACCTCACTCGTTTGTGCTTCATGCTCCGCCATGTTTGGTGAAGACGAAATAAGACAATCATTAAGCAATATTTGCTTTAGAATTGAGAACTGAACTTCAGTAACTGTGATAGGAAGCAAGTTATTACAGACCCCCGTGATGTCGCAGATTGTGACATGGTTCAACCCAGGAACAATTCTCACGAGCTCTAAACTGGAATGTAATTAGCTTGCTGGATATCTGTGCGGCAGAAATTTCTGAATGGAGACTTCGACAACCCTGTAACTCGTACCACAATTAGACAGACAGACAGAAAGACAGACAGACAGACAGACAGACAGACAGACAGACACACAGACAGACAGACAGACGAAAACACACACTCTCGTATACACACATTCACCACACAAGTTTTGAAACCTTGAGTGTTTCTGCTTTATTCCACAGAAATAAAATGACTGGATTTTACAAAGGTAAGGTCGGATTAGGTGGAATTAGAGTGACAGAGAAGGTACGTGAAGTTCAGTGTAGGGAAGGGCTACAGTCGTAGGTAAGTAAGGTAATCTTAAACTAAGAAGACGTAGGCTCATACAAATTTCAAGTTGTAGGTTACGTTTAATCGTGAGTTTGTCACGGAATTTCTCAATCGAAGTTTTTAATCTCGATCGTTATATTCGCGTAAGCTGAAACACCTCAGGCCTACTTGACTTTAAAATATTTAAGACCAAGTTAAAGAGGTTTAGGAATAATTCTGTGGCTTGGTGCTGAAAGTGCCAGTGTCAGAAACTGTAACTTTTTGGTTAATGTATTCACAACCTTGACACTAATCCATATTTTATTATACCAAAAGCGCCAGTGTCTTGCATTGACCATTGTGGAGATAAGAAGTTTCACTGGGACAAAGTCATAACCAATTTTAGTTATTCACATCCAGTCAAAAAAAGGCCAACGTTCACGTTAGCTCCTAGGAAATAGTACTGTACTTTGTAACGAAAGCAAAAGTTGACGTTTGTCCTTTTGCAATAAAGTAATATGATATTTACAAAAACACTAATCACCAACAAATGCACAAAGAGAGTTTTGTCATCAATCGTAACACACTCCTACATGTTTCGACCCTGCTGGGTCATCTTCAGGGAGAACTTTTTTGTTATCTTTACATTAAGGTTGCACTTTATAGTGGAGTGAGAATGTGCTGTTGGCTGTGTACTGCGTTGTTTTTGGAGGCGTGAACTCTGTGCGGTCCCGGCCTCAGGCCGGGACCGCACAGATTTAAGTGTAAAATCTGTAGCAGTAAGTATTAAAGTAATATTTAATGTTTTAAATTGCTGGGAAATTACAAATGCTTTTGTAGAAAATCAGCTTCTTTTGACTTTGGTCCTCTACGCACCGAGCCACAGAACTGTATTTTTATAAAAATAATACAAGTGGTTTATTTTCACAAAATCACATCTCCATATTTGTATAAAATACGTAACTAACTCACAATTCAAGCAATTTTGTTTGTTATATTTAGTTCAATGTCACAACAGAAACGCCAAAATCAAGTCCTGCAATATTAGTGCAGTTCAGTAATTTCCCACGTCAGAAATTTGCACGGCCCTACAGTGGTACTATTGATGGCGAAAAAGAAGAAATTACGAAGGTAACGTAACCTCTGGAGGCACGATAAACACAACAAGATTTAATAAAACGAATTAAGTGTTTAACTGCACTTTAGGCAGAAGACGTACAGACATACACACACATATTATACGGCGTAAGCTTATACTTTATTAAAAATAAAAGAAAGATGACTTCATGTAAGACAACTCTGAAAGAACAAATGATATTAATAAGTATTAAATACAAGGTCTGTGGAACTAGTGCACCACAAAACATAAGGTGGGAACAGTGATATCTTGTCGTGGAAAGGACGGAATATTTGTGCAGAAACTCTGAAAGGCGAAGCTGTCTCAGCCTTTAAGCGTCAGCGTATAAATACTTGACGGAATGCAAGTAACCCTCAAAGCATTCCTAGCCTTGCCAGTGGGTGCAGGTACGTTGTAATATTCAATGTTCGGCCGCTTCTACAACCGGTGAAAGAACGTATATAAAGAAAGGAACGGTCAAAGTTATTCCGTTCATTTAACTTTATTTTTAATTAATAACAGTAAGACTTAACGGCGTTTTGTGTTGAAGTTAAAGAAAAAGCTGTATTTAGCAGTTCGGATGGAATGGCACATTCTTTACGGAAATAATGAAGTTGCGCTTGCGCGTTAGAGAGCTCATGAGCGCCACTGCCTTTACGTGATGGTTATTTCTGCACACATCTGTGCCGATGTGAACAGCAGAACACGTAACCAAGTACCATTCAGTGTGGAGATAGTAGATATGACAGGCGCGGAACAGGGCCTCGAAGGATGGTAGAGTGCTGAAGAAGCTGTCACGGAAATACGTAAGATTGCCCAGCGAGGCTACAGCAGGAGGGGGGGGGGGGGGGCATAAATCGCTTTATGCACTACATCGTGTACTAGAAAGAGTCCCTTCATATAATTAAACGACAGAATATTCAATTGCTAATCCACGGTGTTTTCCTCCGGCCTTATCTACCTATTCCATGATAGCTGACGGATTAAGTACATTAATAACGGGGCCCTTTTCAGGTTTTGTCGTCTTTCACAAATCTCTGCTAACCATCGAAACGCGAGCTGTAACGTCACACGCAAATCAAGCTCTGCCTTTACCATAAAAACCTAGAAACCATGGAGATCCGGGTATTGCTCCGACGGCACCGGGATTGTAATTTTCCAAGGCTACCACGCTTTGTCGTAACCGTGGAGACAGGTGTTCAGTGGGTCCTGTCACAACGGCATGGCGCGTCCTCACGTTGCGGATGGAGGAACGGCCTTCAGTATAAAGGGTAGCTGCGAATACATTGAATAAGCAGTTGCGGACAGCCAACAAGGGGTGGTCCTCCACCTTGGGGGTTGGGCGAGGTGCTAATAACTCCTCACCGTAAAAAATCACAATGCTACGAAACAGCCTACAAAGTCTCGGACTTGGACCGATTCTTTGGTACGACCCAAGCAACGGAAAGGGATATGAGATTTGGTACACTGGGATGATCAAATCTAGAAGAATGAGGTGGGCGGGGCAAGAAGTGGGACGGGGGCGTGGTCTGATTGAGCTAGGTCAGGATATGGAAAGGTGGCGGGTTCTTGTAAGTACGGCAATGAACTTTCGGGCTCCATAAAACGTGGGAAATTTCTTGAGTAGCTGAGGACCTGTTAGCTTCTCAAGAAGGACTCTGCTCCATGCAGTTAGTTATGGAAACAAAGTAAACGTGACTCAGTCACAAACTGTATCGTTTGTCTTTACCGCATCTAACCCACTGTACACGTCGAAAACCGGATCTGCTGTCACTCGCATAATCCAGTATACTGACCATGCTTACGCACATCGCAACAAAAGAAATCTCCGGGTGACGTCACCAATAAAAAACCTTGCCATTAACGCGATTACGTTTATCGCGGCCATGCTAATCCAGACGTGACTCACTCAGTCACAAACCTGGTGTGTGACATGCGTGTAGTTTGTCTCTCCCTAATCTCAGATACAAGGGCAGGAGGGAAAAGGGAGATAAGAGGAGGTAGCTGGGCTCTGGGTGGGAGAATCAGCGATGTGAAGAATGGTAAAGGAAGGCACGAACAGCGCACTGTACCATATGTTCCTGATAAAATACATTCGCAGTTACGTTTGCTGAATACAAAATACAAGTAGGTTATCCCTCTTCAAGAACTCCAAAAATAGTGAGAAATTATTACACAGTAAATGACAGTACATCTATAAGCAAGATGATTTACAACTCACTGCATTAATTCAAACAAGGAAGTAACTCATACATGTTTCGGCCATCTTTTGTAGCCACCTTCAGTGAGTACATGCTACACGAAGGTCGTATATACAGTTAAAATATAACGTCGTTGTTAAATGGTAAAATACAAATCGACGTATACACCATATGTATATAAACGTAGAGGCAGTGTTATAGATGGAATACACACCAATTCATTACGAAGTTTCCACCCGATCAAAATCGAATCGTGTACACATTTTACCTGCAACACAGTCTATATTTGCACTATATAAAAATACTGTACTCTGCAGTTTGTATTTTACCATTTTCCAACGATGTTGTTATATATTAACTTCATATACGACCGCTGTGTCGCATGCGTTCCTTGAAGATGGCTACATAAGATGGCCGAAACACGTAGGAGTTACCTCTTTATTTGAACTAATGCAACAATTTGGAATAGGCCTGATCTTATTTATATACGCATTTTGCACGGACGATGTATAATATTAAACTTGTAAATGCCCTCACAGTACGTCTGTTACTGAGTATTTAGAGTTTCAATTAGCGAGAAGCCCGTATAACACGTGTTTTCCACTAATTGAAATTGTGTCTGTATGAAAGCAATTACGTAGGCGTACGACAATGCATTCAAAAGCTGATACGGCAATCAGAAGTAATAAATCTGCGACACAAGGCTATAACTCAACAATTCAATCACAGCAGGCAGATTAGCCAAGCCACATCGTCACCTTAGCTGGCTCTGCGGAAGGATACTTACTGTTGGTCGCCACTTTAAAATGATTTTTTCCTCCGCGCACTCTTTAACCTTTTAAAGCCTAGCGGTAACTTTACGTACCAGCAGGTTTAACATTAAAAAATTTTACGTGGTGCCCACATTGCGTTTATGTGTTTTGTACGGATCTCAGAACAAACAGCAACTTTTGCCTTATAAAACATTAACAGACTGGTTTTTATAACCGAAGTGGAGAGTGTTTACAGCGCGGTACGCACTGAGTCCTTATATAAAACAGATACGCTTCGTCTTTAAAGGGTTAAATATTGGTCATTTAATTACCGTCACAGGTACATAATTAGGTCACACTTTCATATCTATTTTACATAATATTGCACGTGCCGCTTTATAGGAACAGTGTAACACATATAAACTGAAAACTGGGGTAACTAGAAGCAAATATTTTTAAGAAAATTTAACATGCCTAAAATACATGAAATCACAATAGTATGGATTTACTCATGTTGGTCAATACAAGATTTACAAATACATATTCAATCACAAGGATATAGGAATGCAAAGTGTATTAGGTATTTGACGATATGTTATATACACAATATATAGCGATGTGTATTCAGGGGCTTTAGGGTTGTACTCTGTGTCCATTGAGGACGGTCTATATAAAGAGAAACATGCAGGATACGTTCCGCATATATTAAAAGATAATATAGTTATGTATTTTGGTAGTAATTAATTGAAGACTGGTGACCAAGTAGGATATATTGAGAAGAGATTCACTTTGACCAGTTTTAAATTTAATATAATGCGCTTTTCATGCAAACAACAGTGTTCAGTACAGTTGACACAACACAATATTACATGTATGTAGAATTACCTGTGAAATGTCGCTCTCATGGGCCAACCAAATCAATGGAAATGTTTATGACTGCTTCTAACGCAAGAAAAATTATGTTACTTAGTGCTTACATAAAGAAATGTACGACGTTGCGTGCAATTGAATTGAATGATACATAACGTTAATATCTGACCAGTACATCGAGGGAAATAATTAGTTACTATCGGTACACAGTCACAGTCCTCACAGTAGAGAAAAGTGTTTCCGGATTGCTGGGAAATACTGTAACGTGGTAACCTCAAAACTAAACAAAAATTTTATACAAATGGGTAAAAGTAAACTGCATTTAATGTTCGGACAATTCACAATTAACTTTGCCGAGGCAGTCCGAGAATATTCCAAGCAAATTATGTCAAAGTAGTATATATGGGAAACCGTGTAAAGAAATGAACTATCCCATTGTCTTGTTATCAGGCTTAAGAAAGGGTGCGGTCCGTGCTATGGGTGAGGGGGTTTGTGGCCGGCCGGCCTGCCTGCCACCGCGAAGGCCCACGTTCAGCTCCAGGAGGTTTAATGCGCGATTAGTGCTGGCATAGTAGACACTGGGAAAAATCTGTGCAACTGATTTGGAATTCTCCTGTCAGTATCATTCTTACGGTGCTTCATACACATTCATTCAATTCTAAACGAAAATATATAACATCAGAAAGCGATAGCGTCGTTAAATAACACACTGGGTCTCTGTAATTTTATAGCAAAATTCCTTCACACTACTGGTACCTACATTCTAGGCTATACGGATTCCAAAATGTAGAAGAACGTGAAACGAAATTCGCCGCGAAAGGCACAATCCAGGGAAGCAGTCCGCTGTTGAACATTTACAACACGTCCGTCTAAATTTCGTGCCATCATCAGCTGAAGTCCATCATGGAAATTCAAAGTTTTTTGGACAAGCATCTTGCGGTTTTACGCGACTTATTGTTTTCCATGTACGAAAGCAGCCCAGAACTTCCTACAGAAACAGCTTTTTCCTATCGTGCGGAACCACGGGACAGTGCAACCGTCCCCATATTTATACGGTATCATACAGCATACCATTGTCCATCCGTGTATATTGGCGTGACTTTTCATCCTCAATACTTCAGGAACTTTGTTGCAAATTTTCACGAAATTTGAAAACACGCGTGCCATTACTGGCCATGGAATGATGGCCTTTTCAATGCACTGTTTTCAGGTAGTGCTGAGGAAAGGGCGGTATTTGGGAACAATAAATGCCACAATATTAGTGTCACAAAATAACAAAATGTTGCTTTAAATGTATTACTTTGGTGTGGTGTTAAAAGGACCCCCTAATGAGACACTGTGAAAACCGGTAGCTTTTTAAGTGTTTAGGTTTCGCCCGCTTGTTCTTCTGATAAGTATAGCTTCGAATATAAAACGAGCGACAAATATTGGTGGAGCGTTACTAACAGAGGAAGTGTAAATCCTCGAAGAATAACTTACCTCCTTGCCACTTTGTCCAACATAAATCCTACACAAAGTTGTGCCGGTTCGAATTTGGGCCTCTGCGTTACCAAGAAGACGACTTACCGCCCAAGTCATAGCGCAACATATAAAGACCAAAAACACCCTAACTTAATTTTAAGGCACATTTCGTAACTCGCAGTAAATATTCTCCGTCTCCAGTTTAAGATGAGGGAAACAATTAATGTCTGTTCTGATATCCACACGAAAGACAGAAATTTTCCATCACTCATGGAACTACCAAAAAATTTAAGCTCAGCTGCTAATATAATTATGTAAAACGAGTAAAACTCCATGTCATTTTGTTCTGCAGTCGAGAGGAGTTCAGAAAGTTAATCGCATAAGCGCAAGAAAGGCTGTTCTGATGTTCATGGGTCATTTAAGGGATTCATTTGGTTAAAGCGAAAATCTTCTCTGCTCAGTACGTAGCTAACCGCAGGCAGTCGTACATTGCAAGTCAAGCGGTCGTCCGCTACATAGAGGCGAAGATCGTATTTGGGTGAGCAATGCCTTCGACCGTGCACACTGTATAAGGTATTGTCACTATAAAATAATTTTCTCTAAATAAGATATATTTATGCACGTATTGTAAAATGCAATAGATGTGACATTAGTTAAAGCATTGGAATGGAGAAGCTACAATTTTAATTTTTTATAGACTGAATTTCTATATCATTTATCTCCAACGTGGGTAAAATACGCGAGAAATATAGGTCTACACATAAAGCTGCTCTTCGTGATATTTCGTGTTAACAAATACATCAAAAGTGAAATAAAAGCACAAGTCTTATATTGCTCATTACTGTGAGTTCAAGAACAGAAGTGTTAGTCTACTGCCATTTAGCATAACTGCACCACTACAAAGTCGGTAGCATCAGTTCCTCAGGTTTTTGTGTTACGTTTAATTGTGGAGGGACAAACCGATTGGTGTTCTGAAACTAACATTACCACAGTCTAAATTTACTTTACTTCACTTTACTTAGTCCTTCCCTCTTCTACCTACTTGTTCAAAGCAGGTGTCGAGGGTTTTTTTGATTCCACTTGATCACACTCAAACACACACCACATTCGGTAGGACTCCTCTGGACGAGGGATCGGCCCTTCGCAGAGACCTCTACCTAACAACACAAACACTGTACAAGACAAACATCCATGCCTCAGTGGGATTCGAACCCACAATCCCAGGAAGCGCTCGGCCGCAGACCTACGCCTTCAGTCCAAATTTAAGAGACAATAACAGGCCAGGTATCCGGTTTTAGCTACCTTGGAAACTAAAAAGGAAATTGAGCTGAAAATACAGACTACAGTAAAATAAGTGGAGCACTTAGAGAACATTTGGCAAATAAGTGCAAAAATATAACCACGCCGGCACGTCACGTCACGTCTAACGCAGCACCAAGTACAGTACCGAAATTTGGATTTTAAATAGAAGGTGTGTAATGATTGGAAGAAGCACGGTTGACGTGTTTAACGTAACGTTTAGGTTTAACCAGGCTTGACAAGTACAGAAACACAAGCGTGTGCGATAAATTACAATATCCAACACAGTTTAAAACATCGTTCAATACCAAAAGAAAAGAAGGGACAGTGTGGTCCGAATGGCAGAATTTCATCTCCTAATATCGGCTTTCAGCATCAACCAAGCAAATCACGTCATCTTTGGAGAAAAAACCAAAGATGGATCTACCAACAGCATCTTGCCGTCCAACAGGAACAGGCCTTAGCAACCTACATCTAACTGTTCATGATGGTGACGATGATGACGATTTATCTCTCGAATGTGATGTCTTCGAAATGCAGTTAGAAGTTTGTGCCCAGTATATATATACTAAAGGCGTATGTTTTTTAAATTCGACTGAGACCGTTGTCAGCAACTGGCATATTTAACTTAACAACACAAAATCGTACTGGCCCCTTAAAATTGGCTACTACAAAGTCAATATACTGAAAGATTCTATGTCTTGAAATATCTGTACTGCTGTTCACTTTGTTAGAAGCACGTATGTGACTGCAGACGTATAGATGCTGAAGGCACTTGTCGACTTGTCTGTATTTACTTCAGCGGGGGCGCAGTAACACAGACACGGAACACGGACGATGTGTGTACGTGTATGTGATCATACAGACGCGGTGAGTGGCGATTACGCCTGAGTCTCCCGTAGGATGGTCTGGGACTTGAATCTCGAGGGGCGGATCGGTAGCCATGAGTGACGTTCTTCGTAGATTTTGAGAGCCCCTTGAGGAAAATACTGAGCTAAGGCCTTAAGATAGGATATGGACGTTTCCTTCATACGAGTATATCTCCCACTTCAAAACTGACAACTGAAATATCCATCACAAATGTCATTCCATAAAATCGACTTAAAAGAAAGGAAAATATGTGAATACGTTGTAATTTACATGTTTCTTTCTTTTGTGTAGAGACTTGAAAGTTTCAGATAAACTGCTCTATTTACGCTACAGTGTGACTATATACTGATTTATATTGTCACGTTGCAAGTATTTGGAGTAAAGTGGCTGTGAATTTTCCAACACATTATCAATGTAAGTAATCAATCGTTACAGTCGGTAATACAAGACAAATTTGAACTTGAATAAGGATATTTAAGAACACCACGGCGAGTTTCGGTTAATAGTTTTGTGTATTTAAATTGACGGAAACGTGCGTCTCGCATGTGCTCTCTAAGACAGTGGCCAATCTGTGTAAACGTTCGTTTGGAACATCCAGAACGATAAAGGAACAAGATGTAGGAGGACCAAAGGCCATGTTGGTGTGCGTGTCATCACTGATTAGTATCTCGAAGTAGTACTTACAAATCACACGGTATTTCTGTAATATCAACAAGCATTATCTTGCGTTCGAATTTTGTAACTTACACAGTGAGCCGAAAGTCGCTGTCCACCTATTCTACAAAGGATAAAAACGTCCCATTCTTAGCATTATGGTCTCCGTGTCTTGTGTTTTGTACTCCTGCGGCTAAAAGCCCTCCCTCCATGAATTTCACTAAATTCTTTGTTTGAAAAAGAGCATGTCCCGGGGCTCATGTCTTTTGGATCTCTCTCTACGTTACTGCGATTACAGTCTTGACATAAAATAAACAATAAACGACACCACAAAATACGTTTCAACCACCATTACTGTGTGAGGAAAGTTGGATTTACTTGCATTATTCATAACCCTAGAAGGCTAAAACATAGCATACACATCACTCGTTTCATCATTAAAAATCTCTGTATTTTTTTACGAATCTCACAATGAATAGCGATTATTTCCCCACACATAAATAACCTGTTCGTTTATATAAGTGAGACAGTACATTTCCTGTGAGATAAGTAATTAGACTTTACAAAATTTACACGAACTTCAGGTTTCGGAATTTTAACAGATTTCATACGCTCCTAACGAACACATAAAACAATACTCGCACTTAATAAAATACAATTCACGACAAGTATCAAACTCCTACATGTTTCGCCGCCGGGGTGCCATTCTCAGGGAGTTTTCAGAACAGAGGAATAAAAGCGCAACACGTTAATCAAGGTACTGTATCGCCCTTACTGGAATGGTTAAACTGTTCAAACTCTAATATACACAAAGTTGATAAGCACAAAATTACAATGTTTTGATGCTAAAATTGCCTGATAGTGAGCAATGCCTAGATTGGTGTGTTGGGCTTGTATTCTTCTAGCCTAAAAGACTCCCTGAGGATGGCACACCGGTGCCGAAACACGTAGTAGTATAATACTTGTCATTAATTGTATTTTATTGAATGCACATGTTGGCTGACGTACTAATTGTAAGAATATGCAGGGTATGAGCAACGCACTTTCATAGTCCCTTTTCGAAATTTTGCTCCAAGAAAAGAAAAAGCTGTTGGTATGTTTTTATGTGCATGTCAGAGCATCGATGCCTTACTTTTGTTCTGACATCTCTATTCGTAAAGAAGAGAAAAGGCTTTCCGCTTTGATACGTCTGTCTGTCTCTCATATCGTATGAGGCTTGGTACATTTCGGGGAAGAGAAGAATGAAGCCTACTTATTTACAGAGGATGATCTTCTTGTTATCTCAATAGATGAATTACGAAACAGGATAAATCACACAAATTTGACGTGTATGAAATTCTTACAAATTGTGAATATTGTAGTTTCTTGTTTCTTGTGTATTATTACTACTGCAATTATTACTGTTGCTTTAATTCCCATAAGAACAATTACAAGTGGCTACAGCATTTTAGTTAGGAAATCTGTTTAAGAGAGCCGACTTGAGGCAGAATATGTCAGATATTAGCTTGTTAAAGACAATAAATTAATTTGAATTACATTTAGAGATTTAGTCTTTACATCAGAGAGCACACAATCCATACCTTTCAGTTGAATCAACCGGATATCCTGTTAGGAAAATATGCGTTGATTATTATGAGAATAATACAAAGAATAAGTAATATGTGTCGGCAAAATGTTTACTTCCTTAAAGTCACAGTACGTTGTAAATGGAAACAAAAGCCTGCTTAAAAGTGCAAACACGAAGCTTAGTGAAGTGAGTTTTAGGATAGGCAGCATGTGCAATTTGCTCATGACCTTGTTGAATGACAGGATTTTGCATTAGGTGCATAGCAGATTGAATCTTTGTTTTTTATCACGTTTCTTGTACTTTCCTGAATTAATAGTACAAGCCTCAACTTGGGCCGATTCCTTAAACAAAGAAATTTACCAAATGAATAACAGATGTGTAAAGAACAAACAATTATTTTTCTTTGTATTGAACAGGCGTAAGTATAAAGTTTTTTTTTAATATGGGAAATTTCGACATCATATTTTTAAACGGAGAGTAACACGTAGTTTGATTTCCAGTAAAATGGCCGTTGAAAGGCGCAGGCGTAAAATGTGTTTGGCTTAGAATTATGTAGATTGATAACTGTTCAGCAATAATAATTGATGTAAAACGTTACTGGAAAAAATAACAAAATTTGTAGTTTCATTACTGATGCTACTGTTATTCTCTTGTCTCTTGTTAACTCAGAATTATGAACACAACACATGTTGCCTCTAAGGCTATGATCCATAACAATCCTGCATCATGTGGATCAGGTTCGCTTGTTAAAAGCTTCGTTCACTTTGTCAGAGTAAATACCCGCCAGCAATCACAGATTTATTCGATTCCACCCAAAGCATTCTCTTTCATTTCATCATATCAAAGGAAAAAATTACAAAACATACTTTATTTAAAAATCGCTTCGAAATTAATTTCACAAAAGGCCTACCTTTTTTTCTTTCTAGGAACTTTAAAAACACTCACTGCAAGGGTAATGGTGGAGATGTATAAGGGAAAATGAGCAGCTGGTTGAGTAAAGTGTATTTAGTACTATGACGTCTATAACAATGTAAATTTAGTAAAGCAGTTTTGAAAGAATATATTGTGGCGCGACATTACGAAGCTCACTTTCCTTCAAGGGCTGTACAAAATTAGTCGCGAGGTATATATATTTCCGTTGGTACACCTGTTGACGCTTCTGTTAATGAATTTTTAACTCAGCGCACTTGAAGATGCATTTTTCTTCCTCATACATTAACTTACTGCATTCCGGTATGTTATGGAAACAATGAAATCAGTAGGTAAATTTCGTTTGCGAAATCGTGATCTACTAAACTACTGAACGGGATGTTTCAAGACCGACCTTCTTAGAAAGCCAAAATTTGGCATTGGGACAGTTTCCTTTGTTTTCTTACATTCCTTTTTACAAAAGTTTTTAAAGAAAACCTAAAGTTAAAATGTGACAGTGTTGTCTCTATCGGAAGCCATGAGAGGTACACGAGATATTTCAGCTTCCTTTTGCCTCCGGTGGTGTCAGCACATGATCCAAAATGGCTTGCACGAGCACTACATAGCAGCGGAAATTATTGCATCTAGAAACAAATCCTTATACCCAGGATTCAGTTATGTCCAGCAAAAGTTACCATTCCCTTCAAACTGTGCAGAAGATGATATCTCAACAAAATTTCATTTCGTTTGACAATTAATAAGGCTCAAGGGCTGGGGCTTAAACGTGTTGCTATATACCCACTATCACCTGTTCTCTCCCATGGCAAGCTTTATGTGACATTTTCCCCACGCTCTTCATTTGACCATCTCGCTGTTGCAATTATTGGGGAGCATCACCAATACAAAGAAAATGATAGACCCATAACATCAAACATTTTATATCGAGAATTGCTTTAAAGTTTGCTAATTAAATATTTTATTGCTTTTTGTGCGAATTACTTACACGGGTACACCTACTTACTATAAAATATATTTTTAACACAGTTTTTATTGATAGAATGACAATCAATGAATAAATTAACTACATATTTCGGCTCTAGTGAGCCATCATCAAGTTGAACAGGCTAGATTCAGAACACAGAACAAATACAGATCCGGAAGAGCAGTTCATTTCACGACAGTGACTAACATCTTATATTGTTAGTATAAACTGTACATATGCACACGAATATCTACTTACATTTAACATACATGGTGTTCCTAAATTAGTTATAAAAACAAAGGTGTAATAGCAGAAAGTAGAAAACTTACAGTATTATGATACATGTCACAAAATGCAGTATATGTTTAAGTTTTATCTGCAGGTATTCACAGGTGTTCAATGTGCTTTCCTCGTGTCACGCGGCAGATGTGCTCTCTGTAAGCGATTTCATGAAACGAGAGCTTGGCTACCACGATCGTCTGATTTAACACCCCTTGGACTTTTCTGTGTGGGGATACGTTAAAGACGAAGTTTTTGTTCCACCTCTTCCTGCAAGTTTGGAAGAACTACGGGCACGGATAGCAGAAGCGGTTGGGACCATAGCTGCGGACATGATTCATAAGACATTTTTATTTTTTCCGTGTAATGGAGGAAAGGTGGAATGAAACTGACAGATAGAAACCGAAGTACTCGTGGAAAAGCCTGTCCTAGTGCCTCTTTGTCAACCACAAATCCCACATGGGATCGAAACAGAGCCTCAGCGTTGAAAGGCCAGCGACTAAACGCTTGAGCCATGGGAAGGCCCAAAGATAATTAACAATACGTACAAATATTCCTATATAGAAATTACTCTTATTGTGTTATGTATTTAAATATTTAACTTGATAATTGCTTACTGGAGCCTAAACATATAACTAATTGGTTGATTTTCTATCGTTCTGTCAATAAAAATTAGCTGTGGTAAAATGATAACTTACTGCAGTACGTCATTCTACCGCAGACTTAAAGAAATCCGCCCACGGCTAACAGACCACAGTCGCCTTGCACAACGTCTGTACTCTAAGCATGACACTTTCTTGGTTTTGTGTCGAAATACGAGGATCTTGTGTCCACCTTTTCATTTGCCTTCTTCATTCTTCTTCTTGTTCAACCTAAAATCATTTCTTAAAACGAACAATTTAGGCTTAGGCGATTATCAAGGCTTGATTATGTGTTTGTTTGTAAATTCAACTTTTAAACCAGCTTACCGATATCAGACAGAGTTGACAAATTTTCACAAACATTTTTATGAATATAATATTTGCGAAGGCCACTCAAAATCTGCAGTTTATCTTTGTCCGCTGTAATAATAATGACACTGAGGACGCGCCAAATTCTGAGATGAGAACGAATAGCATTACGAAAATATGCAAGATTTTAAGGTATTAATCATCAGGCGCATATCCAAGGGGGAGGGGGCTTGCCGGGCTGCAACACTCCCACAAAACGCAATTTAAGAAACAGATTTTGTGGGCACAATTATATCAAAAGTTTTACGTGATTTACATTTCAAACACTGAAATCGGTTGATGACCAGTAGTTGGAATTTTGAAAAATAAAATTAAGAATCTTAAGATATATTACATGAAATAGTGATTTACATTAAGTGAGTGTGTCATGGCACATGTAGTTACATTTGTGTGTATATAAATGCAGTTGCAACAGACGTGTTATATTAGGGTTTGACTTAAGATTTTTATAACTTTTTAAAATGAAGCGTAAATTGGGTACAGCCTCAGGGTTAGCCCCCCCTTACCCCGAATAAAAATTCTGGGCTAGCGCGTGATATTCTTTAGAATGTAGAACAACAACATGGAGCCTGAGAGGAAATTGTTTTAGCCTGGATTCACTGGAGCTGCTAACTTAGAATGTAGTATGAAGGCAATGCGTAAAGATTCGCCCACATATCTGTTATATGTTACCTGCAAGTTTAACAAAAGGACAAATAAAAGCAGCAACAACAAGGCTAACATATCTATAACTAACTAACTAACTAACTAACTAACTAACTAACCAACCAACCAACTCCATGGAACGGAGTCCTTCTTGACAAGCCAACAGGTCTTCAGCTAGTCAAGAAATTCGCCGCATTTTATGGAACCCGAAAGTTCATTACCGCATTTACAAGAGCCCGCCACCTGTCCCTATCCTGAGCCAGCTCAATCCACCCCACGCCCCATCACACTTCTTGAAGGTCCATTTTGATATTATCCTCCCATCTACGCCTGGGTCTCCCAAGTGATTCCTTCCCTCAGGTCTCCCTACCAGACTTCTGTATGCATCTCTCCCCTCCCCCATTTGTGCCACATGCCCCGCCCATCTCATTCTTCTCGAATTGATCACCCGGAATCTATTTGGTGACGCGTACAGAAACAGATCAGTAGTACTTTACATTTGGTGACGCGTACAGAAACAGATCAGTAGGACTTTACATTTGATGACGCGTACAGAAACAGATCAGTAGGATTTTAAATCTTTGCAAGTGGAGCCTAGGCTTCATCATTTCTGTCTGAAAATTCGTGTGGCTTAATTGTTTTTGTCAGTAGCCGTATTGTACTTCATGTTGAGTACTGCTGATGGTAATAACTTCGTTGTATGCGTGGGAGGATCTACTGATACCTGCATACTTACACATGTTATAAACACAAATACGTACGTAACATACACATACATATTTATATACATACATACAAATATGCACACCTACAGACATACATACACACATACATGCACTCATGTATACATTCACACAAACCTGCATACAAACCACACATACATACATACATACATACATACATACATACATACATACATACACACACACACACACACGTACATACATACATACATACATACATACATGCATACACACGCACACAGGCATATATATACACACACACACACATATATATGTGTGTGCACGTAGTCACATATCTCCAGAAGCGACTACATATTTGCCATGCGCTGTTAATTGAGTATTAAAAGTTATCAGGTTACCTTCTTCAATCACTACCCTAAACTGATAAAAAATTAATTTTAATTTATTGAGTTTAGCCTCAACAACAGCTTCCTGTTCTTGAAACCGAGAAATTATATTGTGTGTACCGTCTTGAAACTAAATATTCGATGCTTATTCTGAGAACCGTATGATGCACTTAAATACACCCTTTGGCAAAGTGAAAGCTTTTAATGTTAAGACTGGTGTTACATATATAGTTACCATTATTCTTTAAGCAGTTAAAACCTTCAGAAAAAATACCTGGAATGGATGGAATTTGGGAAGTTTTGGTTCTGACATTTCGAAGAAAAATTTAACGTTAAAATATCCTCTATTCTTGTAGGTGTGTTCTCTTTTTCTACAAACTGATGCTCGTGTAAGTACATTAGGGTAATCAATTTTGTGTTCGTGCTCACCCTCCCACTCGAAAGGTCTTCCAATGTGAACGACTTCACGAGCCCCAACTAACGAATGCGATCCACCGAAGCCCTGACTGGTGTTACTCACCTCAGGGGCAGCAGTTCAAAGAAAGCTTCGGCAAGGCGGAATGCCGTTTGGATATTGCAAGCCACTGAAAGGGAATTAACCCTTTAAAGACGAAGCGTGTCTGTTTTATATAAGCAGTCAGTGCGTACCGCGCTGTAAACACTCTCCACTTCGGTTATAAAAACCAATCTCTTAATATTTTATAAGGCAAAAGTTGCTGTTTGTTCTGAGATCCGTACAAAACACATAAACGCAATGTGGGCACCACGTAGAATTTTTTAATGTTAAACCTGGTGGTACGTAAAGTTACCGCTAGGCTTTAAAAGGTTAACACGAGTGGTATGGATGCAACTTAAGTGAAATTTCCGAAAAAAAAAAGAGTACAAAACAAAGCGCCAGACACGTTGCTTGTCTACCGACAAGTCGCCAGTCTCTTCAGTCAGTAAGTGTGTACTTCTGGTGTCAAGGGGCGCGACTGCGACTCCAGCAGTTGGCGGCAGGGGACAGGTAGGTGGTCACTTAGAACCATTCCGATTCATAGCTTTATGAAGAGGACAGTACTTTCACTTCTTCTCCTTTATAGGTTTAAACTAAATTTTTGTTCTACTTAACTCAAAATATAAGAAATTAAATTAAGAATAACTTGAATTATAACATTAAGAAAAATTTCAAGGATTCAACGAAACCTTCTCGGGGAGAGAGTCGCGTCAAACTGTGAAGATGCTCCAACGTTTCAGCGGAGGACTCTGTCCCCCATCTTCAGAGTTCACATTCGAACAACTTTGCACTTTGACGCCTCTCTCGGCCTGAGAAGATTTTGTTGCCACGAAAACTTCATGACATATATATATAACACTCCAAGGAAATAGAAAACAACCCGAAGTCTCTGCTGCATCCAAGCAGCCGATATTCATGACTTCGCTGCAATTCCTACCAAGATCGGGGTGGTTTACATACGTCTATACGTTAATTTCACATGTGTTTCGGAAAATTATTAACTCCTAACATAATGAAATGTAATTATATTCAAAAAAATTTATAAATAGCCTATACAGCTTTACCAAGAGACACGATGTACATATAAATTAACACTGAGGGGCTTGCGCGTAACTACTTTTTCCCTGGAAAAGCAATAATGATCACATATTGTGAGTGTGTGTCTGTAGCCTTAGTTATCCAGCATGCAGAGCGCATGCGTAGTATAACGTCATCTGTGGCCTGTCTGGCTGTACCGTATTTTTCCACATTATATCATAAATGGCACGATTTTCGAAAAACGTTATTGAACATAAAATGCGTGTCTTGATTTTCTCTACAAGTTTGCCTGAAACATTTGTAATTTTAAGAAGAATTCAGCAAGAAATTGTCATAAATCAACAAACTTCTTCATATAGTGTACCCATTATTCTTGTCGGATTTTAATAAAACTAAAATTTTTTTCGACAGATGTTTGAAAAATACTCAAATATAAAATTTCATGAAAATCCATCCAGTAGGAGCAGAGTTGTTCCATGCGGACGGACAGACATGACGAAGCCCTTTTCACAATTTTACGAACGCACCTGAGAAGTGCTCATTCTAAATTACAAAAATTTTTATAAGTTTAATTACAAACTCTTGTTAAGCTGAGTCTATTACTGGTTATACCATTAAGTTGATTACAAGCACGAATGGTACATTCAGAAGGACGTGGAAAAATTCTGTCATGATATTTCTCAGACTCTTCATCGGTGGTTCTCTTTATGGTCGTTTCACACAAAACGTACAAGGCATGTTGTTGCCCACCAGGCGTTTTACGAGCTGAACAGGAAAATAATTAATACAGGAAGGCACCTCAAAGGGACCTGATCCGGAATTCAATATCGGGCAGACACAAATTTAGCCTCTAAATATCAGTTGCGTTGACGACTGAATATGGAATTACAGGGCCACAGAATTCCAATATTACGAAAGATGATTAAAATTCCCTGGGCTAACGACGATTTTAATTTACAGAGACCTACATAATGCTGCTAGGTATCTGACCCTCTTTCATAGGTACGTCCTATGCGTATTGCGACTAATGTAGCATATATAAACAAAAACATCCGAACTTTATACAGGTGTATTAAAACCAGTGGCAGACCTGTTAAACGATGAAGGGTAGAGATAAAAAATGTCCACCTTGACAAAGACAAATTCACAGAATAAGCGGTCCTGCTTAACAAACAATCACACCCGTCATAAGAACGTTGTTGACTACCACAATAAATCTTACGAAAACTGACACGTGTACGTGAAAGTATACGAAACTGTATTCAAAATCACCTAATTCTGCTAATTTTTGAAATCATATTTCATTCGTTACAAACAAAATCAAAGAATCACATCGAAAATTGTTACAGCCGTGAAGCCTACGCACAATACTACTTAAACCGTCATACGGTTGAAAGCATCCTTACAGTTTACCATATTTTATGTAAAGTAAATGTAAAACTGTGCATGCACGTACCATAAAACTTCGTGCACGTGTGGAGGTAGGCCTATAGCTTCTGTGATTCTTAAGCCTCTCACTGTAAGGAAAGGCGGGTGGTCAGGTTCACGGCCTGGCAGTTTCCCTATTTGTGCACTTTGAAGAAGGGGGCCGAAACATGTAGGAGGTGCATGGTGTGTACGATATACCTTTACACACTTAAGTTGGTTTGGATATCATATCTAATAAATCAGTGATTCTTCTATTGTAGAACTAGTGTCCTTCCTATAAAGTACAGCCTCCATTTTAAATACCTTAAATTACTTTAAAGCTTACGAGTTTTTAAAATTACGTCACCTGGACTAGCTTTATTTTGAAGGGGAGGATAACATTAAAAGTGTGGTCTTAGATACGTGATTATGGTTTACGATGGCATATTTTTTATATTGCACGCCCGTACCTAGACCTTCACAACAGGCTGTGATATTTCCTCTTCATTAATTCAATGGACAAAAAATCTGTGCTGGGAAATGGACGTACTTATTTTTATGGAAGTGACAGAATATTAGCTTGGTTCATTTGCTACTAACTAATGCTATATAAACTGCCTGACTTGTTTAACAGGCAATGTAGTCGATGATTATAAACCGGGAAAAGGAGGACACATTCAATATACTCCGAGGAAAGCGACGATAAAAATGCCTTCTCTAACGACCGATATAGGGCAGGTTACTTAGACGATACGAAGTGAAGTTTAGTTAAATTATAGCATAAGAGAACAAAAGATACCAATCAGTTTCGGGAAAAATAATGGAAATGTTAACGGCAGAAATACAGTTTTCAGAGTATGGAATGGACCTACAATTCTAATGATAAAATAATAAGTATTTTCGAATTTAAAGTGGAAATTCGGTTCGGGAACCAGTAAATGGACGGAAGGAGCATTAAGCCTCTCAATAAGAAGATTAGCCTAAATCACATGTAGAAAGATTTATTTTATAAACCACAAGAAGCAATCACCGTTTCGGCGATAAGACCAACCAGTTAATGCTGTTGAGGAACATAGCCATACAAAACACACAGCTGCGTACTCTGCCTGCCACAGAGTGCAGCTGTGTGGTGTGTACGGATTTCAGAACAAAAATGATTACTTCCCTCACTGGTTTTTATAACGGCGACGGGGAGTGTTTACAGCGCGGTACGCTCTAAACCCTTATATAAGATTCAGTTTAATATTCGTACGTAAAACCTTCATATATGCTCCTAAGGCGTCATAATACCTAAGCTGTTTTTGTTCATATGCGCATAAAAATGCCACTGCTATTTAATATTTCTTCGATATCACAAAATACTTCTGTTGGTCATAAGTCGTTTTTAAATAAACAAAATTACATACTCTTTCTGAGATCCTAAGCATTTTTAGCAATAATATCCACATTGCATATTACCGTGTCGTGCTGTGTAAGGTCGTGTAGCCCGTAGATAACCACCAGACAGACTACCCGGCCTTACGCCTAAGAAGACGCTAACATTCATAAGTCATCCCATTTAAAACTTCCAAATCCACATTAATTTAAATTGAAATGAAACAATATATTCAAATAAACAATAATAAGCAACATAAAAACATATCCTCGTGTGTTCCGTAAAATTTACTCTGTGATAAGTTTTTTTAACTTCTCGTGCATAAGTGTCATGAACCTGCAGATTCCAGGCTGCTGGTATACGGAACCGTGCATATTGGTATGCAGTTACCAGCGTTACAGAGGCTCTACCTAACTAAAAACACTGGTAAGTATATATACCAATATACGCTACAACTTATGGCAGAAGGCTGACGTTGTTACAGGGGCCGCTGGGAGAACCTCAAGTCGTGCAGCTTCAGGACGCCTTCACCGACATGGCGGCGATTTTAGTTCTTTGGCATAAAACAGATACTTGATTCGGAACTTGCGAATGTGTTATATGAATTGGTTCGAATATTCTTTTAAAGACGCTGGCTGAATAATTGTTTCGTTAGTCTTTCACTGAGAGATGTATATTACATAAATAACATTATTAGCATTTACACTGCATAAGACTTAAACACACACCTAAACTTGATGAAGAATAAACTGATATAGCATTGTCCGTTTTTCGAGATTTAGTATAAAGTATTAAAAGACGTGGCTGATAAAGCAAATTATTTTTCATTTAATTTACATTTTAAAATTCCGCGCGATATCACTCCAGATTTCACTCCCACCTTCATTATCGTCCTTGGTTCATTTTGCAAAAATAAGAGAACAGGTAACTTTTAATCTCGCTACGGCAGAGTGTCTAAGTTTTTTCCTCTGTTGAGTTTTTTCGGTTTCGAGGAAAACAGATATTGAACCATCAATGAAGATGATATATCAAAAATAAATTTTCGAAACACTTTTATATTAATCCGAAACAAATACAAATTTAATCGAAAAAGCCGAAACGTAATGTAATCGAATTCAATTCACGGTTATAAAGTGAAATTTTGTATCTCGTTTGAGTGGCTAAAATTGTTGAACAATTTATCTGAATCTTCTCCTAACTTTAAACTTAATTTCTGGACGTCATGCTGAACAACGTACTGAAGGTCACTCATTCTTTATCTTTTTAACGTTTTCATTTCTTGCTATAATAATACGTGTTTCATATTCTTTATTTGTTTTGAACTAATATTAGTTTGTGTCATTCATTCTCCAAGTAATGTAAAGTCACGTTGTTGGACGCTATTCAATCCCCGAATTGGGTGAATTCACGTTAATAGAAGTAACTCCCTCCTCGCATCTTACAAACTCAACCTGATGGGCCATATTCACTTTCCTGATATCGTGAATTCACATTAGTGCCAGTTTACCACACTCCGTGTTTTACGAGATATCAGTAGTGCAATTTACTAAAGATCCATATTTTACTAGTACAGGTATTCATTACCTTCTAAACGAATATACGACATGCAACAGCAGAAACACTATAAATCTGCGGGAATGAAAGGACTGTAATTAGGACTTTAAATGCACTTTTACGTTACAGACTTAAATGCAATTTTTTACGCTCATAAGAAACTTACGGCCTCGCCTTAAGGTAATTTTTACGTATGTTGCACATGTTCACCTTTATAATGTGTCGACACTCTGAATTTCACCCAACGTGGAGAATAAGTGTGGAAAGTTTGTATAGAATTTCACCTATGCTCTTACGTAAACTATTATTTTCTTTGTGCCAGTTTTCACTAAACTCATAACAACTTAACAAATTCGGGTGGTTTTCTTCTATTCCGAATTCTATCAAAACCTGATAAAATGTAGAAACTAGGTATGACATTTACTCTATGCATATAGTTGAAGTGTAAATTTCACATTTACGATTTGGACTGAATTCACAATTGTTCAACAGCATTCTGTACAAAGAATCCACGCCGAGTTTCACTCAACTCAAATCCGAAGTATGGAAACAACGAATAGAAATGTAATCACGCATTAATAAACCATGTTTGTCACTGAGCTGATTTTCAGGAATTCACGACGGAGGAAAACTTTTTGTAAAGAATTTCTGTACCGAATTCTATAAAAAACCGAGGCACGGTTTAGTGGCTCGTACTACGTTAAAATCGCCCGGAAGTTCCCTCCACATAGATCTTCCTTTTTTGCTTTGTATATAACGCCTAGAACTATGAGGAGGCGCGTTAAGCAGGAGATGCTAAATGCATACAAATTTTTATACAAGAGAATAGTTTCTCATATAGACATCTTAGCATATAGCAGGTAAATTTCCCTTTAAAAATGCCTGTGGTGAGTGTGAGTGAGTGAGTCAGTGAGTCACATTCTGGTTCCCCGCGAAGTATGCCCTGCAGCCGAAGGAGAAAACTTTAACATGAAGCATAGAGATCGCCAGATTGTCTCGTCACTGAAATAGGAGCTGGGGTTTAGGCAAATGTTGATCACGAAGCATATAATAAAGCAAGGCACAACCGTAGGCTAAATAACTATCAGCTTCTCAAAATGGGCTCTGCTGAATGGAATTGGTTAACTTCGCAAAAAAGGAAATCAGTATAATTCATAACCGTGGGGTAGCAGCTGTGAATTCGTTTCGTGTGTTTTGCGTTTTGTTTACTGATCTTCGTTCTGCTGAAGCTTGGTTGTGCATACGAAATCCTCTCACGTTGTTACAAGAAGATTGTGTTTATTGTCGCGCAAGTTTACCGTTTCACGATAGGTCTTTGTATCCGTGATCGTTTTGCAGACTATGTGTTAAGAGTATGCAAAGCCTCCTGATATTGCGAAAGGCCAGCGTTTGGGATACAGCGAACGTTGCTGTAGATATCTTATGGCTCAATCACATACACTAAAAATTTATTAACTCTATTCATGTATACAAAAATTAAGAACAAAATACAGAGAAAGTAATTTCAGAGGAAGAAGTTGCAGATTGTAACAACAAAGACAACAAAAACACAAGCAGCAATGCTAATTTGTTAGTAGATATTTTTAAAGGAACAAATACAAGCGCCGGGATAGCGCAGTCGGTATAGCGACTCGCTACGGGCTGGACGGTCCGGGGATCGAACCCCGGTTGAGGCGAGATTTTCCGCATCCGTCCAGACCGTTCCTGAGGCCCACTCAGCCCCCTGTAAAATGGGTACCGGGTCTCTTTCCGCGGGGGTAAAGCGGCCGGGGCATGGGGCTAGCAACCTCATCCCTTCCTCGTGCCGAGACTCACGAACGGGTAGAGCTATACCTCTACTCCCCCTCTTGGGCCCTCAGGGCCTGTTATAATGTGAACCTTTTTTTACAAATACAAAACACCGTAACTAAATCTGTCCGAAAAATTTCACAGCAAGAGTAATTAAATTTTGTTTGCACTAAGTTCAATCAAGAAGGCGTCGTCTTTACACGAAGACACGACACTGTGTATGCCATTCATTATATTCGTATTTATAGGTGTATATTTCAACACCAACGGAGCGACAAGAATAAAGGTCAACGAACTCAATTTTAAGACAATGTTGTTCCCTAAAGAAGGAAAATAAGCTTACTGAATTTAGATGCTGTTTGTGCACCAAAACTTCCAACTTTTAAAGCACTTAACTTATTTCACGAAACTCTGTATAAATCCCTTGCCCTTGGGAATTATGCCTTATAATTTTCTCTTAGGAGAATTATCAGGTAGGCAAGCTTAACCGACCTTTAGCCGATGTGGCGTTAACAAGACTTTGCTTATATTCACATTAATTACTACCTCTACCACCTACTGCAAGTTTAAAATATTCAGCATGTATCACTTTCCAACAAAATACACTTTCAGGCAATATATTTTGTATTATATTTTCTCCGACATATTTCGGCTGTGACTGACCCATCATCAAGGAGATGCAATTCAAGGGAATATACACGGAACATAAGCACACATTTTTATTAAAGAATTCAAATCATGAACCCCTCCGTGTACTAAACATAGATTAGTCAGTTCAGCAATGATCCTACACATACAAAACTATTAACAATTAAAAGGTAATTATTACAGAATATTAAACTGAAGCATGCTCAGCTTGCAGAGTACTAAGGACTAAGCGTTCTGTCCTTAACGGCTATTTTTTTCGTTTGAATGTGAGACTCTACAGCGGCCATTTTCTTCAGGAATAATTCAATTAACTTTAAACATAATTACAGACATGACGTGACTTCTGTTATGTAAAAATAGGGTTATACGTACATAGTAGACGAATTTTATACATCAAAGTGTTAAATGTGTTTATGCTAGTGGTGACAATTCCCGTTACTGTGAGGCAGAGTTTATTTCTGGTTCTGTAATATCTGCAGAAGCCAACTAGAAAATATAGTGTGTGTTTATTTTTCGATTGTTTTTAAGTTACATGACGGTTACTTACTTGTATTAATACATACAGTACTCAACTCTATCTACCGTAAGGTGAATAATGAGGTGAGCTACACCTACTCACTCCATAAATGCCATTGTAACGTTTATAGGCACACATTTGTCTTCGTATTTTTACTCGTACAATTTCTGTATATGGCACAAATTTCACAGAAAGTTGTTGAAGGGTACTAAAGACACAGGGCTATGCAACTTTTTTTGGTAGTGTGTTAGATATCATACTTTCAATTCTTTGAAGCGCACGAATGCCTGTTTGAGGAGAATAAACTGTTATCTTTGGCAAGAATAGAATCTGCAACCTTCCTTCCGCTTCCATCGTTCTTCGTATTGATCTATATTCCCAATGTTCTGCCTGAGTGCATTCTTTTTTCGTACACAAAGGACTATAAGATAGAAAACGTCAGTTACATATTCTGGCCATTGTGCACCCGTAGCCAGCACTTTGCTATATGTTGTCCATTATGCGCTTGCAACCCGGACTGCAGTAGCTATCCCTTCCTTCACATACCCTTACATATACTGTCCATAATGAATCTGCAGCCACAATTTTGTTGAATATCTTGTATAACCTACACCTATATTAAAGGCCTGCTCATCTTCTTCTCCTACTCGTACCCGCGTGCTACCTATCCTGTTCCCCCTATAACCGTATTCAAAACTCAGTTACCCACAATGTCGTTCCTGTAGCCGCACTGCAGACTGTTACAGCAGGCCTGTATGCTTTCCATCCTGTCCCCGCACTGCAGACTGTTACAGAAGGCCTGTATGCTTTCCATCCTGTAGCCGTACTGCAGACTGTTACAGCAGGCCTGTATGCTTTCCATCCTGTAGCCGTACTGCAGACTGTTACAGCAGGCCTGTATGCTTTCCATCCTGTCCCCGTACTGCAGACTGTTACAGCAGGTCGGTATGCTTTTCATCCTGCCCCGCACTGCAGACTGTTACAGCGGGCCAGTACGCTTTCCATTCTGTCCCCGCACTGCAGACTGTTACAGCAGGCTTGTAGGCTTTCCATCCTGTCCCCGCACTGCAGACTGTTACAGCAGGCCTGTATGCTTTCCATTCTGTCCCCGCACTGCAGAGTGTTACAGCAGGCTTGTATGCTTTCCATCCTGTCCCCGTACTGCAGACTGTTACAGCAGGCCTGTGTGCTTTCCATCCTGTAGCCGTACCAAAATTGTGCCACGTATTCCCTTCAACGTTCTTTCGGATTCAAATCTGAGTTACACATTCAGCCTACCCCCTGCCCGTATTCAGAATTGTGTGTTAGACAACGTATTACTCTTTTTTCTTCTGCGTATCTCCTTTACTTTTTCATCTTCTTCTCTTTCTTATCCTTTCCCTATCATTATTACTTCCTTTTTTCCTACATACACACATTTTCTTTTCTTTCTTCCTTCTATCTCATGTGTATACTTATTATAAACTGTATTAAAGCCTTCTATCTCATGTGTATCTTTATTATAAACTGTATTAAAGTATTATACAGATATATCTTTATTCCGATATCCTTCCTCCATCATTATTACATTTTTTCCCTTCATACATACATTTCCTTTCCTTTCTTTCCTCTCTCTCATTTGTATTTTTATTATAAATATATTAAATTATTATATTGATGTATCATTATTGTATTATCCTTCCTCTATCATTATTACCTCCTTTATTTCTTTCCTACATACATACATTTCAATTCTTTCTTTCTTCTGTATCACGTGTATCTTTATTTTAAAATATATTAATGTATTACACAGATGTATCATTTTTCTGGTTCCAATCTTACTCATGTCCAAAAGGCCTTGGACTTCTCAGACAGAGTCCAGTGGTACGAGACGAGATTGTGTGAGCACCAAGGAAATACACAAGCAAATAATATTCCTTAATAGGCAGGATAAGTTTACTTTTTCTTTTCTGTTTAGATATTTTCCGATTACAATTAATTTGCTGTATTCCTTTCATCGTGTACATTTGGGATCAGATAAATTGTTCGATGAAGGCTGCGTACTGTTTAAGGCAGACAATTTTCTGTCTTATTTTTCCAGAAAAAAATTCGTTTTTTGTGTCTCTAATGTATTTCCTCCGCCAAGTCGAATATCTTGTCAGTCTGCTTCTAATCTCGCGCCACCGCTGTCACGCGCCACCTTGCAAGATGTCGATGTGTTTCAAACTTGCCGTGTGCGCAAGCGCGCTGATTAATCTAGCACATCGCTCAATACTGCCACAACTGACGACACCTGTCTTCGTCTTTGAATACTTTGTTTACTTTTTATTTGTTTATCTGTTTTTATTGTTGGTTTTCATTTCCTTTCGCGTCTTCTTCCTTTTCTGTTCCTTTAGGGCATACAACACGCAATAAAAATATATTGATGGCGTATTTAGGGGAAAACCACCTACACTGAACCCCCAAAGTACAAAAGCGTTTTTACGTACGTATTATTTGTTTTACTGAATAAGAAAGAATATTTAAAAAAAGATTCCTATAAGTCAACGTCGGTCCAAGTTAAGCATATGCATTCTGACATCGGACCACACAATAAAACAGTATTTCACAGTGCCCTAATTATACATGTCGACAGAATTTCCATTTCGACATGAAACCAGTGCTGTCTCCAAGATTTTCTTCCCTCGTTTCTTATTTTCTACGATTACATATCCTAACTACCACAGAAAGTACGGGTGAGGAAAAAGATGCCTAAATTTAATTTGTATATTCACGCAGTTAATTCAAATCACATGCTTACCTGCTGATTAAGAAACTGCATACTTTTAATCTGTAAAGAAGGGTAACCCTCATTTTCCTAAAATGGACCATATGAAGTCAGTACTCTAATACAGGAAACAACTGCCGGTCAAGTTTGTTGTAACACCCCATTTTTCTTCTCAGCAAAGATTTTCAGGTACTGGATGGCACAATATAAAATACTAAGCCTCTAATTTTATCCCAGATAAGCAATCTTCGTTCATCTGTACATGGAAATTACTTAGCTGAAAAGTATTCCTTTCGCAAAAGCAGATGTAGAAGTGAGAAATAGGGTGCAGCACATATAAAACTACGCCACCAAGAGCAGCACTTCCCGATTACTGCTAAACGTCCTCCATTACTCAGAAAAAATAAAGCTTCGACTTTGTGCCCCACAGTGACTACCGTATTCCTTTTCCGGGCACAAGAACCCCACGTGGGCCAAGGCCCCTCATTATCGAGGCTTCACTATCACACTCACACAGAAACACTCAGTAGGACTCCCCTGGACGAGTGATAAGCCCGACGCACAGACCTCTACCTGACAACACAGAACCTTCACAAGAGACAAACATCTATGCCCCTGCCGGAATCCGAACCCGCAATTCCAGCAACTGCTCGGTCGCAGACCTATGCCTTAGAACGCGCGGCCACTGGGATCGGTAGTGCCATCTGTCAATCTCTAGAAGAATGGTTCAGTTTAGGAGGTACTCCCATTAGGTGGTCTTACTGTATTATCTATTGTACGCGACGTCCATACAGTTGTTCCGTAAATTTAACTGACTGACCGACCGACCGACCGACCGACCGACCGACCAACCAACCAACCAACCAACCAACCAACCAACCAACCAGCCATACGACTAGAAACCAACGAACCAACCAACCAATTAAACAACCAACACGAATGAACGTTCCATAAAATGCAGGAAATCTCTTGCCTGGTTGAGAAGTTACCGGCTTCTCAAAAGGAACGTGCTTCATTGAATTAGTAAAACCGCGGCTACGTGCAGATCTTAAGCTATGTGTAAGAAAACACTAACCACACTGACTCTTGTTAATCTGAAGGTTTACTGTAAAAACGTGATGAGTCAGTGATACTGAAAACGTATTTTGGGTTGCATGTTTGAAATTGCGTAAAATGAACGCGTAGTGAAAACACACCGTAAAAACTGCTCGGAATTCTTCACTAACATCACTATTCGTTTAGCATATAATTGCTTTATTAACGGAATGCTGAGAATCGACTGCAGCTTCACTCCCTACAGTCACTTCCTTAATTAGTGAAGCACTGCTTGGCAGTCCGTCTGGAATAAAAATCTTGCTACTGAATCAACAGGCATTAGTTAAATAAGAATTTATTATATAAAGCTCCTAAAATTTACTCTCTCCTCTCTACCATCTTATTTTCTGTTGTAGAAACTATGCGTATTTTTGCAGCACAGAGAATTTTTCTCGGAAGGAGTACAGTCTGATTGATACGTGACCTGTTTTAATATGCTGATATCCTCCTAATATTAATTATCCCTCCTCTAGTTTTAATTGTTCTTTGACCACGTTATCAATACACCAACTTGCTAAGAGTGGCTTTCTAATAATATTCTTCTTTCTTAGTCCTTCCCTCTTCTACCAACTTGTTCATAGTAGGTGTCGAGGGTTTTTGTGATTTCATTTGATCACACTCAAGCACACACCACAGAAGGTAGGACTCCTCTGGACGAGGGATCGGCCTGTCGCAGAGAACTCTAATAATAATCTACGCAACGTAATTAGGTCAAGAACAGTTAAATATGTAAATATTTAGACATACAATGTGGATTACAGTGGGCCCTTGTGAGATTTAGCCGCTGCGGTGAGGATCTTGAACAGGAGGTTCGGAAGAAGGTGGATGGGGTTGAATTGGATCTGAATGGGGTACAATTATGAATAAATATCATTTGCTGAAACAGGACGCTTTACAAGCGGTTAATCACAAATGGGAAGAGAGTATTGTTAGTATTCTCGACAGGCTTTCTATGCAGTTGATACTCGGCAAGCCGTACAAATGCTTGCAAACAATTTGTATTAACGTCTCCAAGTATCATTAATTTCCAATTCTTGGTCTCGTTGGCAGATTCGGAGAGAAGTCGAGAACAACTGGTTAACCTCTTCCAGCATGAACGTATATAGTCTACAAATTACTTGTTGACCTCTAACTCTGTAATGGTAGAAGCACAGAAATACAAGTGTGGAGAAATACAGCTACTTAGAGTTGCTGGGTAACGTTAATGAAAACAGTGTGCCCTTAGTTAAAGTATTACTTCATTTTAGGGCACTTAAGAAGGACTGGTAATTTGATATTGTTGAAAAACATGTGGATTACTGTGGGAAACTTTGTTCCTTATTCCACGAAACGGCATATATTAAAACTGTATGGATTAGAATATAAAGTGTCTCCACACAACAGGCAGATGCACAACACACAGCAAACACAAAGACGAAAATCGTGCCCTCAGCGGCTTCAGACCTACGCCTTAGACCGCACGGACACTGGGATCGGCGCCAGATGCTTACGTACAGTAACACATCTTACAGAGCCAGAACACATGTTTCGGCATCAGTCTTAATCATGCCACAACAAGCCGGGCTATACAGGTCAATTCCTTTGTCAAGCACCGTAGCAGGTTGAGGTAATTTAATAAATTGCAAGTGTCTAAATGTAGTGCAGCCAAGACATAGTGAATATAGGAAAGTTGTTTATTTAGGATACTTCGTACGCGGAACTTCGTGCAAGACACGTAGCAGTATTAAGGCAATGGACTCAATGAGGTTACAATGTCGTGACTATGTGAAAAGGATTCAAGAGGCAAAGACCGCATACAAAATTTTGACAAGAAAATATTTTGTATTGCAAAAATCACATTAATTTGTAGCAGGATAAACCAATAATTCTGATGCTTCTTAAGGTGACCGAGTGTAGAGCGATCAAATCAGGTTCTAAAAAGTAATATCACGATATATATACGTCAGATAAAGGAAAAGAAATAATACAGGCCTACACAACATGCTGTTACTCGTCAAATGTATACGAATTGCAACACTTTTACATTCAACTTCATAGTACATACTGATTAAAATTAAATTTTAAACAACCGTATTCCACGCGTCACCAAACCGAAAAATATTCAGGAAGTGATAATATAACCAGACATTTTAATACCAACACGTGTTTCAAACTCATGTTCATTCTGTCACATTTTTAGGCCCGTTTGCAAGATTCCGAAAAGCGACTACAAGCTTCGTCATGCCTGCCTGCCTGCCTGCCTGTCTGTCCGTCCGTCTGTCTGTCTGTCTGTCCGTCTGTCTGTCTGTCTGTCTGCCTGCCTGTCTGTCTGCCTGCCTGCCTGCCTGCCTGTCTGTCTGTCTGCCTGCCTGCCTGCCTGCCTGTCTGTCTGTCTGTCTGTCTGTCCGTCTGTCCGCATGCAACAACTCGGCACCCTCTGGACGGACTTCCATAAAATTTTATATTTGAGCACTTTTCGAAAATCTGTGAGAAAATTCAAGTTTGATTAAAATGTGACAAGAATAATGGGTACTTTATACGAAGGCCTACGTACATTTATGATACCATATTGCTAAAATTCTCTTAGTATGACAAATGTTTGGACGAAGTTGTAGAGAAAATGAAAGCAAAGATTTATGTTCAATAATTTTTTTTCCGAAACCCTTGCCTTTGTAAGTTAATTTGGAAAAAATATGGTATAGACGGACAGGCCACAGATGTCAACATAATAGAGGGCATGCGCTTTGCATGCTGGATAATGAAGACTACACACACACGCGCGCGCGCGCGCGCTCTCTCTCTCTCTCTCTCTCTCAGAATCTGTGACGTTTATTGCATTTCCACGACAAAAATGGTTACGCGAAAGCGCCTCAGTGTTTCGTTGTATATACAATGCTTCTCTTGTGACTAACTGCAGAATATATTGGAAAAAAAAGCAGCATGTATAAAATGCAAATTTTGGATCTCAGTCATTTAACACACTGACAACAAGTGCATATTTTAATATCTGGGATGGTGGCCTGAAGAAGAGCAAGTTCAGTCTCTACGTATTCCCTGAACAATAATTTATCGAACATACATCAAATAAAAGTTGTGTTGACGGTACAATTCATTTATAATAATTAGGAACTTAAACAGCTTTTGATAATACGCATTTCCTACAGTTACAGGAAGTTCTTGACTTTTACAAACAATTAATTACATCTCAGAACTGAATCCAGTTTGACTCTGTGCAACGCCTGCCTTCAGGTCACTGCAGCATTAAACAGGGTAATAACATAAAACTTTAAACCTTACCAAATACCATTTATAGCCCTCCCAAAGCTTCAGGGTGAATTCTTGCATACTAACTGATGCTTGGCAGTGAAAATGGCCAGGTGCAAATATATCCAACACAAAAAGTCTGGACAAAAATATTTCGCAACAACTTGCTTATGAATATTACTGTTTCTCATACTCGAGTTTCGATCCTACAAATTTATTAATAATATTATCATATTAACCATTATTACATTAATATTGTTACTGATGTGGAATACCAAAATATGTTAAGGAACGTAGGCATAGTCTAGTACGTGTGGCGCTTTCGATAGCTTCTCTATATTAATCTGGAAAACCATAACACGTACCAAAAAAAATATTGGGCATAACAGGTATGTCATTCTTTGCTGCATCTTAAATCTTTTCTCCGAAAAAGAATGTTACCAAGTCACGTTAGAGGCACAAGCAAAAATACATTTAGGTCTTCATGCAAAGCGTCCGTAATTTTACTGGTTTTTACTGAAAGTTTAATTTCTACGAAAATTTTGGTGGAATTAAAAATATCCAGTTTTGATGGCAACGTTGATAAAGATTCAAGTTCTCTCTTGCCAGATTTAATTAAAACCCATACTTTGATTCTCAAGATTCTAATACATGGATATTAGGTTGAACGGATGGACGGAAGGACTTAAGAATAGAAACAAGTAGCCTAATTAATGAGCTTATTTTTGCAAATTTTCGTTGCGAACGTACCAAATTACTTCCAGGTCACGCGTTTAACACAAGGATTCTGAAAGTTTGAAATTGAAATTAATCTACAAATCAGAACTTTTATTTTGGATTTTCAGTTCAGTAACAAGACGCTACACAAAAAACATGGTAAATTACACTGAAAGGGGTAGTTTGAAGAACGCGTCTAAAATTAGACAGAGTAATTTTCTGTGGGTGGGGGGGGGGCCGAGGGAGGGATGGGAAACACACGGCGGCTTGTAATAGAATCGTGCTGGGGAAACCTGGTGGCAATCAGACACTTTGGCGGAGACAGACGACATAATTTTATTAAAATGGCTTTTAATTACCTAAACCCTGAGGATCTAAACTGAAAGGAACTCTCAGGGGGTCACATTTTGTCACAGGATTCTTTATTTCGACAGCAAAACCTTTGGGTTCTATCAGCAGGATCGGAAATTGGCGTAAATAAGAAGTTTGGGTTTTACATTTTGATCCGCACGGTTTTTCTTTGCAATTGTACACAACATCCATAACACTGTAACGCAATACATCAAAACAGAGCCAACTTATGCACAATATTATTGTTTATTTGTTTATATTTTTTGTTCACTTTCTCTCCGACACGTTTCGGCAAGTAACTATGCCATTATCAAGGGGGCTATATCAAATTACATAAGATGTGCATGAAATGTGAATTTAAATGTTAAAACTTTTAAAACGTTAAAAATAATGGCATAGATACTTGCCGAAACATGTCGGGGAGAAATAAACAAAAGGGATAAATAAATAAACAATAATATTGTGCATAAGTTGGCTCTGTATTGATATATTGATCATATGCACGGAAATGAATAACACAAAATTTACTGTAACACAATAGTGTCACATTCGAAGCACTTGTTAAAAACAGTTCTTCATATATTTCTTCTACAAATTAATCATGTTCAACAAGAAATTTACACCATCAGCATTTCTAGATTTGACATTATTACTGTCGCGAGTGAAGATTACGCCTTTCATCGACAAGAAACCGTGCAGTCTGGTAACTATTCACCAACATTTCGGAAGAATATGCTAGCTCCATCTGCATGGTAAATGAATAAGAACATTAATTTAGGAGATTTCTCCAAATCGGCGGTAAGCAGCAACCAAAATCCACCACGATAACACCAGAAAATAGTAACTTTTAAACACTAAGAAACTGACGTATGAAAGTGAACAGTGAAACTCTCAAAGCACATGATGTCACGTGTAGCCTGCCTGGTCTGGCTAAGGCTGCCCAATTTCCGTTTTAACTACCTAGACATATTGCTTTCACTGGGTATTAACCCTACTGTCAAAGTAATAATGATTTATTTGTGCCGTCAGTTGCCATGATAACCGCAGTCTTAATCGGCGGTTACGGGAATGTGCAGATGTATCCATGTGGAGATAATTACGATCCTCGTGGGTAAATTTACAGGCAGAGAGCTGAGGCGTCAAGCTGGTCTTCGACGTAAGCGTGGTGTAAAGGGAAACCCCCTCCCGCTTCAACCTGCTTCTACCATTCGGTTATAGCCACAGTGCACACAGGTCGCCTTCAGCTTACAGGTGATGCAAGGGGAAGTTCACAACCAAATTATGTTCACATTTCTGAATATTTATATGTGTATATCTACGGCAGCGCCCATTCCGGTGTCCGCGCGGTCTAAAGCGTGGGTCTGCGGCCGTTCGCTTGCTGGGACTGTGGGTTCGAATCACGCCGGGGCACGGATGTCTGTCTCTTGTGAGTGTTGTGTGTTGTCAGGTAGAGGTCTCTAAGGTGGGCCGATCCATCGTCCAGAGGAGTCCTACTCTGTGTGTCTTCTTGTGTGTATGTGTGCGTGCGTGCGTGCCTGCCTGCGTGCGTGCGTCTGAGTGTGATCTAGAAACCTCAAAAATGAGGCGGCCTAGGCCCCAGGAGGGGCTGTTGCGCCACAGGAAAAAAATCTCTAGCAGCGGTGGCCAGCTTGATGAGCTTCGGCAGCGGCAATTTGGGAGAAAACTTGGGCAGGGGCCAAGCGTTTTTTTTCACCTGATGACTTCTTATTTCTTTTCATCCAGCAAAAGTAGGTTAGTTTCAGTTAGCTATGACTGACTTTCATTTGCAAACATTTTGGAACGTCATTCATGTTCAAACTTGTGTATATATAAACTACCTATTACGATTATTATTATTATTACATTACCTCCTTTATGCAGGGTATTCACACTTATATACCTGAATCAAGCCATGTTTCTAGATTATACAGTGTGCAGCTATCCTGCGCGTACTGTTAATGGTGCATATAACGCTGTCTTCAATATTAAACTCTTTTGTGCTTCTACATTAGCACTTTCCGCAGTGTGTGCGCTGTGCCCAGTATAGCTGTTTTCTGTAGTTCCTTGATATCGTGCTTTCCCGGTATGCTGCTCAAGTATTTTCTGAAGGACTTTGAAATGGTTCCAGTTGCTCCTGTTTTTAGTGGTGTCACCTTTGTTTTTACATTCCACATGCGCTGTATTTCTATTATAAGGTCTTTATATTTTAAAATCTTCTCGGCTTCTTTCTTTATCACAATTCTGTGTCCTGGGATTGCTACATCAATTAGCACACATGTTCCTTCTTCATTATCCCGGATTATGATGTCTGGTTTATTGTTGGGGATGGTGCTGTTGGTTTACAGTTGTTGATTCCATAATATGGTTACGTTGTCCTCTTGACTTGTTTCTACTGACTTTGGTACATGTTCATACCAGGGTTCGCGCTCTAATTGTACCCGTACTTCCTTACATATATTGAAGAGTAGTTGAGTCATGTCGCTTTATGTATTTTTCTTTTGCCAATACTGGGCAAGCTGATATAATGTGGTTTGCTGTCTCCTCGAGTATTATTATTATTATTATTATTATTGTTGTTGTTGTCATTATTATTACAGGAAAAGGCGCAAGAAGCTCTTGTGCCTTCCGCGAACCGCGTTGTGATCCCGCTGATATATATGAAGCATATCCGTATCCATATAGGCACAATGATAACAATAACAGATACGAACATCCACGGCTTGCCTTCCAAAGACACCCTCCGTAACAACACCAGACATTTAGAATCGCGAATGAATATCTGCAATAATTAAATTATAAAACACACCGCGGAGAAAATCCCCTTCTTAAGAAACTAACAGTAGCTCATTTAACAGGGAAGTTCCATGTCTTTGAAAAACACACCAAAACTCATAGCTGACAGGATAGAATTTATACACTGTATTCTGCAGGTTCTCTCTTCACATCTTGACTAAAAGACTGGTTATATAGCCTAACCTAGCAAAATCGCATTCAATATACCCTAAATAAGTACACGCTCAGAATCCAGAGGTTCGTCACAGTGTCTGAGCTGTTATTCACTTGTTACAATAGAGAGTTTTTGGTTTCCAAGAACTTTAAATTTATTTATATAAACACGAACGCCACTATTCCACAGTTTCCATTCCAGACACGTTTACTTAACGTGTTTAAGTCATTAAAACTTAATTTTAAAGCACATCGTGTCAATATCACTTCGAGGGATGTAAGGTGTCAACATACCAATAAAAAGCTTTGCAAATACATCTAGTCACAAGAAGAGGGGAAAATTTGGACTACGCACTTTTCAAAAAGTGTTACTTGAGATTTCAAGAAGAATGAGAGGCGAGGCTCGTAAAATGGATGTGAGAGAAGACAAATGCATACAAAGTTTTAGTGTGGAAATCTGAAGGAAAGGTTCTACTTGGAAGTCAAAAGCGTAGATGGCAAGTTAATATTAAACTATATCTCGAAGAAGTAGTTTGGAAGGGAGTGGAGTTGTTTCTCCTGGCTGGAGATAAAGACAAGTACAGGGTAATTAACCTTGGGGCTGAATAATATGCCGGGATTTCCTTGACTAATTATGGAACCTGTAGCCTCTCAAGAACAACTGTGCTCCGAGGACACATTCCGTTCTTTAAGAATTAATATACCTTACTGTTCCACTCAATGAGGTGACAACCAACTCAGACGGAACCATGTCAAAAAATCCTTTGTTTGTGGCGCAACAGCCCAACTCGGGTCTAGCCCTCCTTGTTTTGAGCTTCCACGATCACACTCAGACACACCACACTCGGTAGGACTTCCCTGGATGAATGATCAGTCTGTCGCAGAGACCTCTACCTGATAACATACAAATACTCACAACAGACAAACACACATGCCCCCAGTGGGATTCGAACCCACGATCCCAGCAAGCGCTCGGCCCAAGGACCATGCTGTATGCCACGGGGCCACTGGGATGGGCACGTCAAAAAATTAGCTTCTGGACAAGTCACAAGTCAACTCGAAATGACTCACTAGAACCTTAAACGGAGAAAACTTATTTACATATCTCTGAACACAAACCATGAATGAGTATTCCCAAATCATTCTGTGTGTACGTTACCTTCTAATTTTCTGAATATAAGCATCAATCCCATTGACTATATTTCTAGGTCGCACACTAAGGTATAAAATATAGTGTTTCTTTGTAGAAGCACGATTTACTTTGGCCGCAATTCTTTTAATATTTACAAATACAAAAAGCGCGGAACACAAACACGAATTATTGTAACTCGATACGCGTCATACGTCATGAATCGTTTTTACTTTTTAACTGTGGAACTGATTTTAAAAGCTTCTTTGGTTTCAGGGTAAAAGTATGTTTACAGGATATTGATGTCCTGTTGTAATCAAAACTATGCTGAAAATTTTAAAGTAGGATTCCTACTAAAAATTACACAGCACATGTTCAGCATTTTCGGAGATATAATATTTATATGTGTCTGTGCCACAGTGCTGGCAGGTAGCTGCTAGCATTTTATAGCAAAAGCCCCGCCCCCCCCCCCCCCCCCCCCAGGTGGGATTTGTAGTGGACAAAGTGGCAAAAAGGCAAGCTTTTCTGCGAATAATTTTCCTCTATCTATTATTATTACTGCGTGGTCCATACTCATTCATCTGCCATCCTGGGGATGGACAATGGACCCATTTGATGTTACAGTTCCAGCATATATGGGTTCACTCCAACTCAAGGACAAAAAACTCTCTTGTACGTTGAAAGAAAAAAATGCATGCGGCATTTTTTGATGTGCTCACTGCATACACTTGAAAGAAAGAAGGTGTGACAATTTATGATGGAACTAAACGGATAAGGCATTGCGATGTTACGCATCCGGCAGTTGTTATTGCAATATTTATACCTGTTCCACTACAGCCCACCTTTCATGACAAAAAGATTCTATGTCTTTGTTCACAACAGCTAGCAACGCTTTCCTATTCTCAGCCAGATAAAAAGAGTCCAGGTTTCTGTTTCTTTCTTTAAGACCCATTGTAATATTACCTTCAAACATAAGCATAGGTTGGCAAAGAGTTCTCTGTGTTTTAGGTTTTTCATTAAAAAGTCTGCACCAAATTTGCAGCTCCTTTGTATTTTATTTACAAATCTTTCTAACGTAGGTCTCTTTGTCTTCGTCTGTCTAACAATACGCGGCGCAGATTAACACTTTAAAGACGAAGCATATCTGTTTTATATAAGGACTCAGTCCGTACCGCGCTGTAAACACTCTCCACTTCGGTTATAAAAACTGATCTCTTAATGTTTTATAAGGCAAAAGTTGCTGTTTGTTCTGAGATCCGTACAAAACACATAAACGCAATGTGGGCACCACGTAGAATTTTTTAATGTTAAACCTGGTGGTATGTAAAGTTACCGTTAGGCTTTAAAAGGTTAAAGATCAGGAAGTTCTCATAATGCAGTTTTCATCACTCTCAGCTACTTACTTCCCTTTATGTTTAAGTAAATTTCCCGGCTCATAAGTCTTTATTTATTTTCGGAAATCATCACTTGATTCCATTAACAATGTCACATAATTCTTGGGTGTCTTCCAATCTAAATTACTTCACCTCTCTCAAAATAGTGTCATTCATTTTTCACGACATTCATTACGTTTTAGAGCATATTATTTTTATTTGAATACAAACCAAAGAGTAGATATGGCGACGCTAATGAATGGTTTCCTTCTTACAGAAATCGGGTACAACCGACTGCCCACATTCCTTCAATTAAATACTAATTACGAGCTCTTCCGGTCTTTGACAGCTGCACGCCTTAGGAAGGAAGCCTGCAGAAATGTGCGTGACTTGGATTCTTGGAGGATTGGAAATGAAATACCATTAGGGGAAGGCAAGGAGTAAAGCAAACGTCTAGCCGTAAGCCGCTTCCATACGTACCTGAGCAGCACTTTGCTAATTACTGTGAGCTCTAACTTGCACAGTGTCTAAATAATGAAAGCATTGTTTATGATAATTACATGGCCCGAACACAGATTGGGAGTTCGTGCAGCCACTCTACGTAATGATCAGTAAATTAAAGTTGCACAAAAGCAGCCTGTGTCTTGCACGACTTCTCACAGCATGTGGCAGACTTACACACTGTCATCATACTAACAGGTTCCATGGGCCCGCACAGTGTGGCAGTATCTTATATTTTCATTTTATGTCCAATTCTAAAAGATTTCTGAGCCCATCCAATGCGAAACACAACTTTTTGTTATGCTTCGAACTCTAACAGACTTCCTGCGCCCATGCAGTGCTGAAAACTAACAACTTTATATCGTGTTCCTAATTCTAACAGATTTCGTGAGCCCATACACTGTAGCGAAATATCATATGTGAAATCCTAACAGAGTTCGTGTGTTCACGTCTTGTAGCAACCTTACATCTATTTATTACATGTGAAAGCCCAGCATATTTCACGAAAACAGGCACTGCGGTAAACTTATTAATTTTTATAGTGTGTGTGAAATTCTAAACGACTTTTTGAGCCCACATTTTGGCAAACTTATGTTTTTCAATATGTGTGAAATCATAACAGACTCCGTGGACCCACACTTTGTTGCAACTTTACAGTTATTTCGGAATTCCTAACAGATTCCACGGCCTACGTAATGTGTGACAGCGATACATCACTGTCTTAGTGCGAACATCCAAGGGGTTCCGTGAGCCGACACAGTGGCTGCAGGACTGGTACTTCTACACTGTGCATGGAAGACTCAAGTAGGACAAATTTTCCTAAGGTTTTCATGGTTTCCCTCAGCCTCTCGAGACAATTTCTGGTGAAGAAAAATAAAGCTAAAACTATTATTTTACACCTCCATATTCTACTTCTATTTGACGCAACACTGCAAAATCCATATGGATGACAAAGCGTCGTTGAAGTTGCTTATAAATAACAAGAACTAACTAACTGCAACAGCAGAGAATTGTTTGAGAAGCTAACAGCTCTTCAGCTGATTAAGTAATTCCTCCCAATGCAAGGAACCGGAGGTTTCTTTACCATGTCCACAACATTTTGCTACTGATTCCTATTCTGAGACAAACACAGCTTACACCTTGTTTTATAGTTGTTTAAAATAGAATTTACTACTATTCTCCCATTTTCATTCACCGATTACCCTCTCTTCTAATTATAACAATAACCGAAAATTATTTGAGCAACAAACCCATGGTCCTGAAATAAAGTTTCTGGACTTGCAATAAAATCTAGACATGATAGATTGCCCTTAGTATAAGTGTTCAGTGCCTCTGCACTTCCATCATATCATATCATATCATATCATATCATATCATGTCATATCATATCATACCATATCGATATGATATGATATTTTATATACTTTGTTTAGGCGTTTCAACTGCAGCAAGGAATTCATTCTACCATACGATATCTTAATACTTACAGATATTTTACAAGAGTTCTTTCATTAGTTCTCCACTTACTAAACCAGAACTGCACTTAATTAAAATTTCATTAACGTACTTTCCATTTCTAAAAATTACTCGCCGTTATTTGTGTTTATGTACATAGCCTTATTTGTTGTTGCAGATAAACTTATTACAACAGTTACGTTACTAATTTCATCAGTTCTCTTCAGACAAAGCTATTATTAAATATTAATTACATTATTTCCATCAACACAGTCTACTTTTCTCTTTATTAAAAACTATTTCAAATTTCCCAGTTATGATTATTTTTGTGACCCATCTGGTCCAAGGTACACATGATTCCCAATAGGCATTTTATGAAATTGTCTTCTTTTTAATTCCGGAATAGCTGAGCCGGTATAGTGACTGACGTAAGGGCTCTACCAGTGAAGAATCGTCGTTCGATTCGTGGCACGGACAAAGAATATATCTCTTCTGTAAAGCGTCAAGACAGCGTCTCGAATCAACCCACATTCTTAATGGGTAAGACAGGCTTTTCCTCCGGGAATAAAATGGCCGGAACTGAATTAATTATTTGCCTCCATCTATTGCCAAGATTAAAAATGATAGTAGCTGCCCGACATACATGCATAGAGCAAATAGCAAAAACTTTACCTAGCTCCATTTCTATTTGTTGCTACGAATATTTTACTAGTAAGGATTAGATGAAACAACAGCAGAAGAACACAATATGAATTATGGTCTAATAATATGTTAAATTATAAGACAGACTGGTATACTGCATTATATAAACTGATGTTGCACAAGGGAGGCTTATAATTTTATTAATCGTAGGAATACAAAAGAAAAAGCAGATCGAATATAAGCAGAACAAATATGCGACGCGAATCTTTGCAGTCCTGTTAGAATAATTGGTAAACGCAAGTTAAAACTTTGACTTGAAGGTAATTTTAAGGCGTTCTTGGATTTTTTCAGTGCCTCAGTGCCTACAGGCATATAAGGTGGTAGTAACTTAAACTAGATATGGACGCTTCCCTCGCAATAAAATATTCACCGATTATTCTCATTACTCGAAGAACCGTGTGGAAACAAACAGAAAACCAGTAAAAATAGACAAATGCTCACGAAACTTGGAGAAGTCTTCTGAAGGGGTGAATCACTAAATTGAAACTGGCTATGCAACAGCGTACTCCGCAATGCTAGTATTGATAATGACAGATAATAGCGACGACGACGACGATGATGATGATGATGATGATGATGATGATGGTGGTGGTGGTGGTGGTGGTGGTGGTGACTTTTTCATTTTTTCGGAAGGAAATCTTTTCTGTGTCCTGGGGAAGTAACTTACAATCAGAGTACCTCCCACAAGGTATCCTCTCAATTGCAGGATTATCACCTGAAACCAGGCTACGGCCTGTTGCCTTCCAGTCTCTCAATTCATAATTCCATGCTACATAATGTGAGCTACTGACAGTGCTGTTAAGTAAACCGCACATAAATGAATGAAGACATAACGGACTCTCCAGACATCAGTTTTCGTCATCATTCTAGTCCACATGCTTCCGCTTCAGGTGTTACAGACGCCATGCAGAACCTCGTGCTCTGCGGATTTATATTTCTCCATGCGTAAATGTAATCCATTTGCACGATGTGATAGAACATGAACATGCAAACGTGACTTAACGGATATAAAGTGAAACTAAGCTTCGTCAAGTGTGGTATGTACCCCTGAATGTGTGTTTCACCGTGCCAGTGAATTACTTAGTGGAAATGACGGACGAAATAAATGGAAGGACTTTTATCTTAATTAGTTGTACTCCGTTCATTATAGTAAGTTTATGGATAAAATGTGTGTCAAAGGAACACATACGTTTTTCAAATTTAATGTTGATTAACTTAAAAATCTGACTGTGGATTAAGTAGGCCTACACATTTTTTCGAAATTTGCGTTCTAGACACAAGTTTTATGATTACGTTAGCGCCTGCATTTACATTTTTATCACTTTTTGCTGATCTTGTTTTAAGAACTAGGCCTACCCTCAGAACTAATACTTCCATGACTGAAATTCATCTAAATATTATGTAAAAATACAAGAGCAGAACAAAGAACAATTCAATCCGGCACACTTCCTTATTCAAGGAAAAATTCGTTTTGTTTTAAAGTATAGCTACGTGTTCTGGCTTACAATAAATAATGCACCCACATGTTTTAGCCGAATGGGTTTGATATACTCCGGTTTCAGAAAACATCTCAAGCAATCACTCTATCAAAACCACGTTTCATTCTCCGAAACTATCATAAGGGACCTCGGGAGTCGTGGCAATACAACTTTTGGAAATGCAAATTCACACAGCTCGAATTTTAAACGGAGACGATATCGGAATTCTACAACTTTAAAAAATAAATATATTCTTTTTATATTTAACAAAATCCAGATGAGGACAACTACAATCTAGGGCCGTGGCTACATTAGAACCAGAACCGACGCAACACAACAGTCTGGACAAACTCCAGGTAAGGAAGTAAAGATGGGCTACTGCATTGCTTATCGCAGCCGCTACACTAAACCAGATCCGACTGGCGTGCTTTCTCCCAGCAACTCCCGACTGTCGGCTGCCGACAGTCTGGCCAGACACCTGCTGCAGTAAGCACATGATTCGGAGTGCAGTGGACTAAATTTATCTGGTAGAATTTGTGAGAAGTGTGCCGCCTCTTTGGGACCAAAGAGACAAAAATTATCACAACAGAGATGTCAAACCGAAGTTGGTATGTTCACTCTGTAGCACTCTCTGAACTTACTAGGAAATTCTCTCAATATATTGTACAGTTTAAAATATTCTCCCTCAGTTCTTGATTCCCAAAGCAGATGAATCCACCGTCTTCTGCTTTTCGTGAACTTCAAGCAAAGCTTACTATCCATCAGCAACAGTTCTTCCTAGTCATCATCAGACGTGCGCATCATGTAACGTTCACATCACCTGCTGCAAGAAGTCAGGAGTTGGGAGCAGGTTGTACTAGTTGTGACCCGCGGTCAGATTTCAGGTTGAGAGATAACACGCCAGTCGGATCGGGTTCAGTGTAAACGCTGCTACAAGCAACACAGTAGCCCATTTATGCTTCCTTATCTGGAATCTGCCCAGACTGTTGCTTTGTGTCGGTTCTGGCTCCAATGTTGCCACTGCCTAAGCCCACACATATATTACAATATAAAAGTAATAAAATACAGTGTAATGAATATCATAGATAGATAGATAGATAGATAGATAGATAGATAGATAGATAGGTGGACGAACGGACGGACGGACGGACGGACGGATGGATGGATGGATGGATGGATGGATGGATGGATGGATATGGAAATTGAATGATTATAAATTCGAAGGCTAGGGAGGTAAAACATCACAAAGCAAGAGATGCAGGCAGCGCAGTGGGAAGTCTGAGAGGATGCCTTCTGTTTATTATATTTCTCGCCTTGTGTATTCCTCCTGTTGATGATATGCTTATGGTATTGAATCTTCTTTGCTTTTGATTCACTAAATGCAATACGATGTGTAGCGCCGAAAGACAGAATTGCCTATTACGAAAAGAAGAGTTTACATTCTGCTTTCAACTGTCCTTTTCTGTGCTAGTAGCGAACGGTATGGCGTACGGGCATTCGATCAGTCTGCGAGCTTCCCTTAATGTGAGACAAATTTTCTCATGCATGTAACACAATAGGCAGTAGGCCTACTGTGTACAATGCTGTGTACAATATTGATTCCAACAGCTGCACAACAATAAAAGAGGCACTTGCTTCCCAAATTCTCTCAAGACTTTTTCCATCGTTCTTAGAATAAAAACAACTACGTTTCGGAAGAGACTTTTTCCTTCCTCAGACGATACCAATAAAAATCCAGACACACACATGCTGGCCCTAACATACAATCCACATCAAACCAACCCTGAGAGGTATCAAACTTGACATACCCAAAAATATAAAACATCATAGTAGAAACTTATGCCTGCAGTACCAGAATATAAACCCACAAAACACCAGAAAAACCATACAATAAAAACTGGTAACAGATCCAACCAGATTATAACAAGAAACATGAAATAAAACATCAATAATCAAGAACCAATGTAAACAACCCAACACCACCTGTTTGAACATTCAAGAACTCAAACACAATATATACCAGAGAAAAACAAAACCCTAGCTCCAACAGATTTAAGTTCCTTTTTTATTACAGGAAACCACAAAGAAGACATCTCCACACTGGCTTGGCTAATAGAATTGTTGCAACACATGATGTGTACTGTCTCTTTATACTTTCTACGTAAAGAATTGGATTCAACATCTAAAATCACAGCCTGATCCCAAACAACCCTGGGCCCTTCTTCAAAGGCATGAGCTGCCAACTTCGACCTCTCACAAAGCCCTTCTTTTAAAATATATTTATGTTCCTTAAATCTAACAGGTAACGGTTTCCCGTTTAACCATTATAAAATCTCCCACATTCACAGCGTATCTTATATACACATCTAGATTTTTGCAACAACTCCAACTTAGGTTTTGTTTTCCTCAAGTAACCACCCAAGGTACATTTTGCTTTGAAAACAGCCTTGATTTTATAAAGATAACATATCATTCTAGACTTTTTAGACACTCCGGTACAATAAGGAACAGACACCATACCTAGAAATCTACCACTGCTGTTAATTTGCTTAATTTCCTTGACTGATTTCTTATGCATGACAGACGCCACAAACTTTGTCGGATAGGCATTATACAACAGCTCCTTCTTCATTGTATACATTTCTGCCTTGAGATCTTGTTCATTCTGACACAATACACTGGCTCTGTTGACCAAACTTTCTCCAGCACCACTCTTTATATGAATTGAATGGCTGGACTCAAAATGAAGATATCGACCAGTGTGAGTGGGCTTTCTATAAACAGAAGATTGCAAAAGAAAACACCGTTCTTAGTAACAAAAACGTCTAAAAAAGTAAAGACCCATTAGATTCCACCTCCATGGAAAATTTAATGGATTTTCTCAAACTATTGAGATAATCCAAAAAAACTTTGTAGACGCTCCACCCAATGTTTCCAAATAACCACCTGAGGAAGGAAGAAGTCTATTCCGAAACGTAGTGATTTTTAATCTAAGGACGATGGACAAAGTCTTGAGAGAAGTTTGTGAAGCAAGCGACATCAAGTCATTGTCAAGAACTGTGATGTAATAAAAAGGCAATAATTTTATAAATATATGCTACTCATTCTACATGTTTCGGCTTACGTTGGCCATCTTCAATGAGGTGGTTAGCAAAGAACAGTGTACTTCTCCACCCAGCGTAATATATAAATCCACCATCGACACAGAAACAACCTTTCACGTAGAAATTCGTGTGCATTTGAATATATAAAGCACCACGATACTTAAAAACACACGTAACCTACTTCCCCAAGCTTTCGATATTTTAATATGTATTTTACTCCACATATGTATTTTAGCATTATAATTTCACACATGTAACATAATTAGCCACTACTCTTTTCTTTGTTAACCACCCCCTGGAGATGGCCAGTGTAGGTCGAAACATGTAGGTGGATTGTCATATATTTATCGACTATTGTATTTTTATTGCTGTGCAGTTGCTGAAATAAATATTGTGAACAAGTTCATTACACGGAACAGGAATAAATTTATATATTTCTGTACTTCAACTTTTATTTCTAGATATGCAGTTGGATGACTAAGTTCTTCGACCAAAATGTGGCAAGAATTTCGTGAACTTTACTGTTTTTAAGTTTTGGCATTAAATTTTTAATTGATATTGCCCAAACAATGTACACAGACTGTATGTCTAGCTGCAATACTGCTTCCTAACAAAAGCAAGCGGACAGTCTAACATGCACATTATCCTCTTGCAAAATATGTAGATTTTAAATAACGGATGTGAGTTGTAACATTTTTAGTAAAGGCTACAAATTTTATACTCAAGTTGTAATGAACAAGTATAATTTTGTCTGTTGTTTTGTATGGGTGTAAGACTTGGTCTCTCACACTAAGGGAGGAACACGGGCTGACAGCGTTAGAGAATAGGGTGCTGAAGCACATATCTGGGCCTAAGAGGGGCAAGGTAACAGGGGTGGAGAAGATTACGTAATGAGGAGCGCTGTAATCTGTATTTCCCACCGAATATTATTCGGGAGCTCAAATCCAGAAGAAAGGCACGGCCGGGGAATTTGTTGACTAGCCGAGGACCTGTTATTTTCTCAAGAGGACTCTGCTGCGTGGAGTTAGTTACGTAGACAGTTAGTTAGTTAGTTAGTTAGTTAGTTAGTTAGTTAGTTAGTTTGTTTGTTTGTTTGTGACTCAGCAGCCTTATTGTGTGCCTAGGCCTCCTCATTTTTGAGGTTTCATGATCACACACAATTAGACACACCACACTCGGTAGGACTCCTCTGGGCGAGTGATAAGTCCGTCGCAGAGACCTCTATCTGACAACACAAACACTCACAAGAGACAAACATCCCGGCCCCCAGTGGAATTCGAACCCACGATCCCAACAAGCGCTCGGCCGAAGGCCCACGCCTTAGAACGCGTGACCACAGGGATGGACAGTCTGTTAATTAGTTAGTTAGTTAGTTAATTGTAATAAGCAAACAGTAATGAGCTATATGATTCCTACAAGTAGAGTGTGAGGAAAGATAAACCTAAAACTGTGCCATGAGTGCCTGAAAGGCGTTTGAGGGAGTGAAGTTACAGCTCCACGCTTTCTTAAACTCGGCACTATGTGCAGCGGCTGCCTTCGCGTTTCGGCGTCTTCGCTCCAGAAAAAAGAGACCTCAGTAAAACATTATTTATAATAGACATGACGTCACGCAGCAGAATTTAAAGCGCGAACTATTGTTTTGTGTTGAAAGTTGTTGAAAGATTCCCAAGTATGTATGACATTGTCATACTCTAATGTTGGTTGTGGGTTTATGTGTCCGCTGATTTTCAAGTCACGCTGATGCTTGCTAAACTACCAAGTTTAGTTAAATTAATCAGGACGTTCATACTATGCTGCTACCTCCCATACATGCAACTTCAGCCTCGCTAGAAACATGAAACAATGCTTTGTCACAGTGCCGACGGGCTTTATCTTCAATACTTATAACTAAATGTTATTCGAGAATTCCCTTCTGCAGGGATGTTGGGTTCTGACACTAGTTAATCTATTCCAGAATTTTCGAAAAACATAGATTCCTTTTTTGAAATTTTGCAAACGGATTATCCAGTTACACGGCGTCATATTGTGCCGTAGCTTGGGCAGCCCTGGATTTGAATCAGCCACATCACCCGATCTTGGCTTACGTGTCACCCTCTCCCCTTTCACCCCTTCCTTCCGATCCTAACGGTCCCCTGGCTGAAGCGCGTCGTACGTGGCTGGTTAGCTCACTCTTGGTGGAAGCCCCAGCCTGGCAACATCTAAATTCTGTCCGGACGTGGCTTGGTCTAAATTCTGGTTTCGGTTCATCAGTGGGGGTGACCCACCATGGGTCCCTGCATGAAGATAAGTATTTGTTTTCTTTGTTGTTCAGTTAAAGTTTATTCATGCAGGTATTTTGTGTGTGTTTCCTGAGGGTTTGGAGTTTGTTTTGTTATGGTGTTATGGAGGTACGATGGGGCATGTTGATACTGTGTAAGGGGCCTTGTATCAACTCTACCAAACGGCCGAAGGGGCCCGGTCGTTTACGTTCAAGTAACTGTATTCATTGTAATCATTTTGTATTAGACGCTTCCTATTATGTTAATATACCTATTTAATAAGTTACAAGAGGCTTATTACGAACACCACCACCAGTGTTCATTGTATCTTGCGTATCTGGGGCGCAATATTCCAACAGAAATGAAACTTCAAACACAGTGCCTTGGAAACCTAAAAACCCGCATAACTATTGTTCATTTCGTAAGTCTCTAGAGACTGTTTCTTTTCGTAGTCCTTCCCCTTCTACCTACTCACAGTAGGTGTCGAGGTTGTTTATTTTCACTTGATCACACTCAGACACACACCACAGTCGGTAGGACTCCTCCGGACAAGAGATCGGCTCGTCGCAGAGACCTCTACCTGACAACACAAACACTGTACAAGAGACAAACATCCATGCGCCCGGTGGTATTTGAACCCACGATTCCAACAAATGCTCGGCCGGAGACCTACGCCTTAGACCGCGCGGCCACTGGGATCGGCTGTAGAGACTGTACGGTGTCATATGTAAGAAGACAGCAGTTTTCATTATCTCCTAAGTCAGAACTCCTAAGCAGTCAAGACACATTTGTAGGCAGCCGCAATCCATCCTCGGGCAGGCCAAGGTCAACCTGCGGCGAGTTCAGCAATGACACCAATGTGCTTCACATTAACTGTGCTCACCGAGTTAATGGTTATCCTGCGGGAATATTTGTCAGAAAGGCCACAGCTAGTGAGAGGAAGAAGCATGACTATAAGGGGAAAACGTATTAACTAAACTGCAAGACTCAGACCAAGATTACTTCTTCTTGGATCTGACGCCGTCTTGCTTGATAAGTAGACACCAAGGTTCTAAAGAACCTGTGGGGCCGCGTTTGCGCAGTTGGTTGAGGCACTGCGCTACAGACCGTAAGGTGCCATTGGAATTTTTCATTGGCATAATCCTTCAGGTCGCACTATGGCCCTGGGGTCGGTTCAGCTTCTAACAGAAATGAGTACCAGGAATATTTCCTGCGGAGTAAAGTCGGCCGGTGTGTAGGGCTGACAACCTTACAACCTTCAAGTGCCGACTGTCTAGAAATCTGTGAGTCTCAACTCCTGGAACCCTCAGGGCCTGTCCAGGCCTGTAATGGTAATGCTTTACCTTTTTACCTAAAGAACCTGATGATTCTATTTCCACAGTTAGATAAAATTATCCCTTTGTGTGTCATGAAGGCATACGGGAGTATGTGGATATAGTTCCACTCATTCGTAACCTCAATACTAGGTACAGGAAAGTAGTGGGCTTTATCCCAGCTGCTTTAACCCGTGAAGAGGCGCTGGTAATTACTAAATAAAAGGCTGGATGTGTAAAAGGACCGGTCTAGTCGCTTTGAAAAAAAATATTTCTTGCCATTACCAGATATCGAACCACGATTCCTCAGACGTCAAGCCTGAAGCCAAACCAAACTACCGACGACAATATATCACCTTTTTATGATAGGAGGCTTGTGACTCCTACATCCTGGGGAAAACGGACTTCATTTCCGTGCAACAGAAAAAAGGGATGCCCACAATCCATATATCATTCAACAGAGCGACGACCCGAACGAGGATAAAGTGCCCCCGGCACACAACCCTCGCATTTACGAGATCCCCTGCACATGTGGCGCAGCGTACACAGGTCAAACCTCATGCACTGTACTGTCAGAATGCATCGGACCCCTGATTATGAGAATCGTGTTACTATTCCATTGTATTGTGAACATGTCGACAACCGTAATGCTGACATCTGTGCGTGCGTCTGTCACAACTCTCATACTAGGGCACTGGTAATGACCCATTATCATATCAGACAAACGTCAGCCATCGCTGAGCAACCCGAACTTACAGAATCACAACAAAGTACAGCGCTGTTAAATAAAGCTTAACTAACACAGCAACAAAACATTTAATCACTTAATTACATTACACCCCCATTTACTGACCTTGACGCCCAAGGTGTTATGCCTACTCATCGAGCTTAAGAATAAATGGAACTATACCTCCACTCCCTCTCTATGCTTTCATGATCTGTATAGAGTCAACTATACTTTCACCCAGTGCTTCAATAAATAGTAATTAGGGCAATGTTTGCTTGGCCTTGTCACGGAGATGTGGACGGATTCTCGTTCCTGTTACGTGCCCATGATTATGTCTTAGCATGATGTTGGCTTCGCCATCGATTCTGCTGTGTTGTGTGAAGTACAACACTATATTGCATGTTTTCGTTTAATAGCTTGGCAGGACAATTTCATACCCAAAAAGAAAAGGAGTTTTTACTTACTGAGCTTCAAGAAAGCTACACATTGTCCGCAAAATTACACTGTAAATTTATTTATTCATCCCATAAATAAAAGTAACACAAACCTAGCATTACTGGCATAGGATATTATATACGTAGTCATGTCTAAGCTATAGACCGGGCAACACGGGTTTCGATTTCCAGCAAAGGTAAGTAGAGTTTCTATCTTCCAAAAAGGTCAAACCGGCCCTGGGGCCCACCCAGCCTCTGTTTGGATGGGTACCGTGGCTTTTAGCTTCAGGTACAATGACCACGTGCGATGTTGCCCACTTACCTCAAACATATGACATGTAGATTCCGTAACGTAAAGGAGAAGTGGTATATATTTACCTCAACATTTTCAATTCTACCCATAAATATACATTAAGGCTGAAGTATACATTTTCGCTTATTTTCATGACGTCAAGTGTTGTATGCAACCATAACGTTGTAAAATATTAACAGTTTTATGACTACGTGTGTCGTTTAATGCCGCCGACAGTCACAATAATTCCACTGCATCGGAGATAGTTGAAAGGGAAAGGGGTGGAATATTTTTGGAACGATACTGATGGGAGAACATATTGGTAATATATTAGATGAAATTGCAGTTAAAGTGCCACTTTGTCCACCACAAATTCCACATCAGCTGCTCTGTGTAAATACAAAACCCTTGCTAATTAACCATCAGTTAGCAACATCTCAGATATATTAACAAGATTAACAAGGAAGGAAAGAGTTGTACTTGACGGAATGTTGTATTTAAGTGATTTAATTCACAGTAAATACACAGCCACGATTGCGTAGTGGGTGCAGAGTCTAGGTTACTGTCTGGGTGATCAGGGATTCGAGCCCCTGTAGCGGCAGGAAATTGTTTTGTTCTTAAAATCGTCCAGACCTTCTCTGGGACTCACTGAGCCTGCTACTATATGGAAACAGCGGTTCCTGCGCGGAAGTAAAGCATCCGGGACGCGATGCTGACCACACACCTCCATCTGACATCGAAGCTGGAAATGAGCGGCGCTATGCTTCTTCTCCCTCTGTATGCCTTTATGGCATAGACACAAACGTTATATTTTTTATTGTAAATAAATGGGTACGGTGTTGAAAATCAAGGACAAGGGATTTGTTAAAATAATGTAGTCTAGAATATTTACGGTGGACCGCTTATGTGGTTAGAAAAGGGAAGAGAAGAATGCACAGGCCTGGACAGAATTCCGTGATAGAAATTGGGGAAACTCACTTGGAAGCCTGATAAGGAACGGAAGAGTAAGATTAATGCGACTTATGGAGATGGTTTGTACATTTGGGAAGTAGAAGTCCAATTGCGGGTGTCGGCACTAGTGGTGTTAAACATACAGAATGCGGCACCCCTGTGTTAGTAATACTGGCGTGAAATGTCAACTGCATTGACCTAACCTGTTATTGCCCAAAGGAGAGAGTACTGCATTTAATCAATGTGACAGTAGGATGACTGGCTACACGCTGAGTAACTAGGGTTCGACCCTCAACACGCACTGGCTATATTTTTCTTCGCGACAAATCCCAGCTCGGATACATGGCTAATTCAGCCTTCTAAGGGTGGGCGCACACTGGACTGTTTCGGACCGAACTGATGTGTTATGCGATTCGGAGTATTTATAATAAGTGCCAAAATGCATAGGAATTAGAGAGCGGTGACTGACTGATTTCATTTTACTGCAACTTGTTGATTAGAGAAGAGCCTGGGCCGCAGGGAGCGAGAAATATTTGTTATCTGTTTATTAAATGGGAAAGAACGAGTGAAGGAAGGGAAGAGAAAATATTCTGGGCGCACAATATACTGGGTGCACAATATTCTGGGCGCACTATATTCTGGGCGCACTACATTCTGGGCGCACAATATTCTAGGCGCATAATATTTTGGGCGCACTATATTCTGGGCGCACTATATTCTGGGCGCACAATATTCTGGGCGCACAATATTCTAGGCGCACAATATTCTGGGCGCACTATATTCTGGGCGCACAATATCATCATGCAAAGAATGGTTTATTAGGAATTCCATTTATTATATCCGAACTCATTAAAGATGAGATAAAATCGTTTATTAAGCACAAATTAATACCAACTAAAGCACTGTTGTTACTCAGAATGTTCTTACATTACAAAACTTTGTTCCAACATGTTTCGATCTGTACTGGGATCATCTTCAGGGATACGTCTAAAAACAAATCACACAAATATTCTCTTTGTGTAATTTTAGTTTTTAGACTATCCCCGAGGATGATTCCCGTACAGATCGAAACATGTTGGAAATGAAGTTTTGTAATGTAAGAAAATTTTGACTGACAACAGCGCTTTAGTTGGTACGAATTTGTGCTTAATTAATAATTATGCACGGTATGAATAATATAAAAACTCGTTTAGTAATTTCGGATGACTTAAGCAGGGTTTAGGCTTTCGACTATCCTAGATATATTGCGACCTGATTGGTTAAGGGAAATTGCGATAAATTTGCCAGTGGGGTTTCGGTACGCACCGGCAGGACGAAAAGCCTTACCGCCGAGGTTCCGAAACAGAACTGCCGCTAACCGTTACGCCCGGGGTGCGGCACCACACAAGTAACGGCGAGAAGGAAAATTTCTCTCCATTCCGTCCGTCCGTCCGTCCGTTCGTTCTGCCCGATGCGCTCCAATGTGCGACTACTCTCGAGCGTATTGACGGCTTTTCTTCTGGGGTAAAGGTGGCGTGAGCCTGAAGCCGACCATTTGCATCCATCCAGATGTACTGAGACAATGTATGTAGGAGTCTTACCGGCCGAGAGGGGGGGGGGGCGGGTGGGAATGCATGAAATTTCCCAGTCACTCCTTACTGTTGCATTCTGCTCCCAACTGTTCTTCACTGACTAAAGCAGGGGTCTTCAACCCGCTGTCCGCGGGCCCCATGCGGCCCTCCGAATGTTTTTGCGCAGCCCCCAAACAAGTTTTGAAATTTGGGAGTAAAAAGTTTAATTAAAATAAATAAATGTTAAATAAAATTCATTTTGAAATATTTTAACATTTGTACTAGAATTTTAAAAATATTTTTTGCTTCTTACGTATGAAATCTCGGTTAATGTCGCAGTAAATATTGCAAGACTACAGTAGGGAATGTTTGCGGGGTAGGGGGAATAAGTAAATTATAATAAAAATAAATCATAAATACATAAATAACAAAACCATCCTACGTATGTTTATGTAGGGAAATATTAGTTGGCATGTCCTGCAATAATACGCAAGCTTTACTTCGTAAAACGCGAATGCAGCCCGCGAATCTCTCTGCCATTGAAATGTGGTCCTTGAGCAAGCAAATGTTGAAGACGCCTGGCCTAAAGGGCTTGGAATATTTAGTCTAGACGGGAAAATTGCGATGTAGGCTTGAGGAGAAAAGTAAAGCTCGAGGGAGATGTGAAGTGGATTGACTTATACGGCTTCCTTCCGTGGCCTCTGAATGCTGCAGATCTAACAGTAAAAGTCTTGATCTCTGCCCCCACTTCCCCATGTTTTCATGATGTGACGGTTAAGTACGGACGAGTGTAGTTTTAGAGTCCATGGTGGATTTGTTGTTGACAAGTCAGCATGTGTACACAAGTCTACCTGAGTAGTACGTTATTCTTCCAGGAATTTTCGTTCCAACGTCCCTGCGAACGTTAGCATAAATATGATTGCTCTACACATCCGGCGAAAATGGGCCTATATATTTATATATGTTGCTTGTTGTTTTCTATGTGTGCGGAACTTCGTCACTCACATTAAGGGAGGAATAGAGGCTGAGGGTGTTTGAAAATAGGGAGTTGAGGAAGATATTTGAACCAAAGAGGGGAGATGCAACAGGGGAAGTGAGGAGATTGCACAATACGTACTCTTCGCCAAATATTCTTCGGGTGATCCAATCAAGAACAATAAGAATGGAGGGACATGTGGCGCGTATGGGAGACAAGCGAGGTATAGTTAAAATTTAGGTAGGGAGACCTAAGGCAGAGCGGCGGCTTAGAAAATACACGCGTAGGTGGGACGATGATATTTAGATGGATCTTCAAGAAGTGCATGGGCATTATAGACTGGATTGATTGGCTTAGGATAGGGACAGTTGCCGGCCCTTGTGAATGCGGTAATAAAATTTCGGGGTCCACAAAATGCGAAGAATTTCTTAACTAGCTGCGGAGATGTTAGTTTCTAAAGAAGGACGCTGCTCTATGGAGGTGTGTGTATATATATATATAAAATTTAGAATATTACTAGTCTTAAAAATATTAAGCTACACATTTTAAAACTCTGTACAGTATGCTGTTATTATTTATTCTCAAAATTTTATGCCGAAATTAATTTTGAGTTAATATTTGGCATTTCAGAGCTAAATTTTGAGACATCACTTGTACTACCGGCTGATATCCATATATTGTTATTATTAGGCATTACATTAATCAAGAATGCCCTTACGGGTAAGGCAACTTTACCACAATGGTGACTACGAAAATGTGTTACCTTACATTCTGGTAGATCTACACCAACGTTTCAGTGACTGAAAGGTTTAGAGGTTCGCACAGCTATGTTGCCGAAATTTAAAGTCTTTTCCGAAAGTAAACATTCCTTTAGGGTCAAAGGATCTATGAATTCCAATGCTTGGGCCTGAAGCAGAAGGAAACACGATCTATCTTAACACAACTGGATGGGGCATAAGAATCAAAAGACTTGAATCTTTGTTCTGCAGTACTATGTTGTCTCCACGATAAAGACAGGAAGCCATTTTAAGTTATGCGTACATCTCTTCAGATACAGAAACATTTAAAGTTTCGCGACATTAATAAGCTTCGCGTGTGAACACTTCATTATATTCTGTGGTTTGTGATTTTATTTACTGGCAATAACAGACCCCTTCCTATATTTGTATTCAGTTGTGAACACTCGCGCTGCGGGAGTTATTGACTTGTGAGCACTGCTGAAAGAGTACATATTTGTTATTTGATATTTGGCATTCACATTTGTTTCGCACCAAACACTTAAAAAAATTTAAGAGGAAAATTTATCCCTCGGTCTACATATCAGACCATAACGTTTTATGTGCTTCTGTTATTATCGTTGAAATCCTTATATTTTACAACACAACAGTAATTATTACAAATATCATGCAAAATGTCAAAATTCTTCTGATACAAGCCTAAAATATGCGATTTTCATATTATGCATAGAAATTTTTTTTATGTTGTGTTATCTAGACGAGGGAACAACACTCTTCATTCTGTATCTTTAGGAGACAGTATTTTGACGTGCACCAGCCCCGCGTGTACGTGCTGCGGCTTTGTCCCAAATGTAATATGGACATTACTACAGATTCAAGTTAGGTTTAAAATAAATGTAATTACTAGAAGTAATGTAAACACAAACATCGGATTAGGCTTTTAATATTTTATTAGAATATAAAATTAAAAGCCTTAAAATATCAATACGTGGTGCAAGCACTTCAACTCATGAAGACGGTCTCCTTAGGCAAGTGCTGCATCACGGGCGGAGCATTTCCGCACATTTCAAAGGATCGTGTGTGGACTGACACAAGAACATCACGTAAGCAATTATATAAGTAGGGCGATTATGGACACAGAAGTAACACTGACAGACACTGTAGAAGCTAAACAACTTAAATGGTACGGACACATGAAACGCAAAGAAGAAGACAGATTACCTAAGAAAATATATGAATGGACTCCAATTGAAAGGAAAAAGAGAGGAAGACCGAGCAATACAATAAGAAGGCAAAACAAGCAATGGATGGAAGAAATCTACGGGAAGAAGACTATCTAGATAGAAATAGATGGCGACTAGGATGAGGGATATTGCCGCAAAGATTGCAACCACCCGCTTATATATATATATATATATATATATATATATATATATATCAAAGGATCGTAATGCCTTTGGCATGTAGGGCAATAAGCTGTTTAGCGACACAATGTCACATTCCAAAGGACTTGAAACTTCGCGAACGCAGCTGTGAGAACCACAAATCCCTTATGTTTCAATTAATGAAACATTAAAATCGTTTAACGTGGAGCTTTTGCGCAGTGACTTTCCTGCAAATCCCTCAGAATTTCTACCGGGCTTGCTATGGAAAATACTTCATGACCGTGCATGATACCGAAATAAAAGAGGAATACAGAACTAATTTCCGCATATAGCTTACTTAGGTCGCAGCGTTACCATTCTTTCTCTCTAGAATAATCTAATGAGCCTGTAGTCACCCACGCCATTTCATTTTTTGTTTTCCGAAATATCTGATCTTTCTGGCGTAAAATTTCATTAACTACAATTCCTTTGCCTGGCAGTGAACTTGCATTTCTCTTAATTGCCTCCATATTGTTTCCTGGTAGTGCTTAAGGTTACACAAAGCGAACCCCAATGCAGGGGTAATATTCGGACAGTCTATTCTCTTTACGCTTTTGAGACTGAATCCGGACAGTATTCAGTTCTTGGCAGCTTGGAGTTGTTCTTTTTTCACTCACTGCTCGTGAGACTGACGTCGACTTTATTTAGCTCTGAGCATGTACATGCAAGATTGAAAAGTTTTTTTTTTTTGGATATATACATCAGTTTTTAATGAATGTCAAATTAAATATTCAAGTTGACCTCTAAATATGTATCGACGTTTCGAATGATAGTGGTGACCTTTATGAAGATCAATTCACTACGCTCCATTGAAACATTTGTAACTGTTTACCATACGACGCGTCATAACGCACCCGAAAACTTAATTATTCACAGCATAGCTGTGAAAACCACGGGACTCGAAAGGCAAGTAACATTAAACTGATTGATCCAAATTTTGTTTATTTATTGTCAAAAATGTTTGTACAAAAGGAACTATTCACAGTTATGTAAGCGTAAGAACAACTGTCGAGTGAAGTCACAAGTTAAATAATGCAATTTCATGTTTTTTTATTCGGCTGACAACGACATTTTGAAAACCAATACAACAGAACACCGTGGGTTCGTATCTAAACTAAATCAGTTTTCTTAGCTTTGTCCATTATTCACACTTCCCGGTGGGAATAAGAAAGCACGTTGCACCCTTATAGTCTGCTCCAAACGTGTTCCAAGACCCGGGGAAAACTTAACTGAATTAAGTGCTCACCCACAAGTCTACAGCCGCAATGACCATTCCTGAATTTCGGCATTAAATTCCTGTAAGATACGACACGTCAGATTACCGAAGTACACTGATCATTTCTTGGATTAGGAAGCTAATAAGGAGTACAATTCCCTTCTTGAGACTACAAACACACGCCGAAGGACCCATCGTCAGCGGAGGCCCAGGACGATGGGAAGCGACATAAAGTTTGAAGGACGCAATCATGCTAATAAAGAGCATACCAAAATATGTGTGGAAAAAATTCAGAGTTCTTATTTTTGATACTGGCAGTACGTATACTAACGACCACGATATAAAGTGTTATCGAAACCAGTTAATAAGTAACCTGAGAAATCTCCAATCCCGCTCTCTCCCCGTTCTTCCCTTCCCCCCCCTTGTAAAATAAACGCGACTGGGTGAGTAGCACTCTTAGTACCTGGCAGTGATGGATGATGACAAGCCTAGTCATTGATAATTAGAGGTAGTGTGTATCACGGATGGCAAAGCGGAGAGCCCAGAGAATGTCGGGTAAGAAGATGCAGACAAAGGGTTAAACTGAATTGACGAAAACTACTGGCTAGAACAGAAGAGGGGTTGGAGGGAAAGGTAATATAAAATTATGAATTATTAACTCAATTGTCCACAAAGAAGATGCAAGAGTTGTCACGCTGCACGTTCACATTCATGTCCTGCTGTCACATGTCATAGTGCAGTGAAAATATAAAATTTAAAGTAAGTTGATAATATGACGACCTTTTTTGGCAAACTAAGTTTCAGGAAATTATTAGGTGCTTCTACAAAGCAAATGCAGTATCTGAAATAAGTGCGATATCTTGCCTTTTATAAAATAAGTACGGCATAGCCAGCGAGGCCGAAGAAACAGCTGATGATCTAGACATAACATTCTTCATCGTGGCACCTCAGACGAAATTCAAAGGACGTCTTATTTGGGTTTAGATGGCACTGAAGATAATTTGTTTCACTATCTTAATATAATGCTAAATTAAACAAGGGTTTTTAGTTTACTCCACCTTTGCTGCTACGTACACGTTTACTTTAAATTTAAACCTTATTCTAGCGGTTGAGCATTATCTGTCCTAGAATGATAGATTGGAATATCGTTGCTACGATATGGGGAAGACTTATAGTGCGTGTTGTGGTAAATGTATGTCTTCGAATTAACTAAGAATTTAATGTTTAAGGAGAATAACAGAAAGAAAGCGCCGGAAATGTTACGGATTTCTGGCATTGCCTAACTTGTCTTTTTAAATTTTGTCTCAAATTAATCACACAGCTAAAATTTACGATCCCGTCTAAAAAATCTGAAACCACTTGTCCACTTCTGTCTAGACGTAGAATATGCAGCTGATCATACCATTTCTGATGACTATTCACTTTCTTACGCTCACCCTGTTGCTAGACCTAAAGTGTACACCAAATCTTCTGTCCTGTGATGAGCATTCACTCCCTTATCCTCACACCCTGTATATAGACCTAAAATGTACAGCAAATAGCGATCCTGTGATGAGCATTCACTCTATACTCGCACCCACATGATCTTCCTGTCTTCAGTCTAGACAGCGTCCTGACTAAAGAAACACTACTAATTTTTTCCTCTGTGTCTCTTGTGGTATGGAGATAAGGAAATTTTTATTCTCTAACGGACAACAGAGGTACGCTACAATACTGATTTAATTTATATAAATATATCTGAAAAATGTAATGGGAAAAACCTTACGGCAAAGACATGTTGCAAAAAATGAAGGCTATATACTTACTGTAGCTACTTCGAAGGCTGTATAAGCACACATTCCCTGTGTCATGTCACACGTCACGATTAGCTTTAAGCTGATTTGAGTTTTTTAGAGTGCGTAGACACTACGATCATGTGATTCCCTTCCACGGGTGCAGTCAACACACTCATTAGTAGCACACTGTGGATAAAGCGCCATCTGCAGCCGAAATATAAGAGGAGTTACTGCGTTATGGTGTGGCTTAATTTGCTTGAGCGTCGGGGTGGCTGGAGGGAGGCTACAATTTTTATTGCCAACACAGATAGCTATATAATTGCTTCCTGAGGCACCTGCAGTTGTTTAACTAGTTAAGAAATCCCTCGAATTATACAGACCCCGAAATTTCATTACTGTGTTCAGAGAGTCCTCCCGTCGCTGATCCAAATGTTTGTCTTTATGGTTATTACAGGGATAAACAAGACTGTGCCTAGATTTTGTACACTAATATGAGACTAATAATTACAATTTATGGATCTGTGAAGCCATACGAGTTCTATGCGAAAGTTACAGTCTTGTATTTTACATTACACTCCTGAGAAACATACTATTTTGATCACGTCCAATTAAGTCTACTGAACCACAACGCAGGATTAAATTCTATGTGGTTTTGACGGTAGTGTCTTATATTCCATAGCACCCTTCATTTGTTGGATTTTACCAATCTTCGACTTATAATTAAAACACAGCACTTCATAAGACACCTTCGCTTTCGTTTTCTCGCACCTGAAGACGGAAGCACAGGAGGCTTTAAAAACGTAGCGATTTGATTAAAGTCGGCAACGAAAAAGTTAAACAAAAATAAGAGTGCTTAAAAGTTAGAGTTTAAAGTACTCAATAGAATGTTTCGTGATTGAAGAAACAGTAACTAATACTGAAATTATATATAATATATACACGTAACTTAAGTATGAAGACCAGTGTTTCACTCTCGCTCAAAAGTAATTTTTATTGTATGAAATAATATTCGAGAAACATTCAAATTTCATCATTGGCCCAATTTCTTGGAATACAAAACATTATATTTGTGTGAAATTAATTTTATCCTTAAAATGTGACAGGTAATATTATCCTGATCTGATATATACATACGAGACAATATTGTATTCAATTACAAAGACGCCTACAATTTTTTAAAGACAACTTATATTGAATATTAAAAACACTGAGATATTACGAAGTTTAAAGGCTCGTTGGGACGGTGAGACGGCATCATATGCCAGAAGAAGGCAGTTAGACCCACCTCCATGTAAACACCAAGACCCGATTCTTTGAGACAATTCTGCAGAAGTGGAAACGGATACAAGCGAAAAATACAAACAGAAATAAACCACCCAAGTGTACTTCTATGTTTGAATGTTTATAAATCCATCTGCATCTTTATTTCGATTGTACTTATTCCACAGGTTAGGCAAGGACTTGGTTAATACCTTTCAAGAGGCATCCACAGCACACAGTTCAACAAGCCTAGCAGGCAGATAACCCGTCACACCACGGTGCTGGAGAATTTGCAGCATCAGCACGGCGATGCAGGTATTAACAATCGATTGCAGGCAACGCTGATCTTTGTGGCATCAGAACAACACAATATAAACAGCAATAATGTATCAATTCATTCTACATGCAACTGAGTTGGCAGTTTCAGACTCGAGTCCTTTCGACCTCGGAAAGATACCCCTTGGTATCAATGCCAAATTTGATAGATTTCAAAACTAAATTTAAAGTGATGGTCAAGCGAAAATAGTTTCCCTGCAGTTGCATAGATAAGAGATCGGAGCTCCGGGGACCTCTGTAATTATTAGCGAAGTACGTTCCTAGATCTCTCAGAATTCTGCTTTGTCTCAGAGGAACGGAATGCAATCTGAAGGAACCCACTACAAATTTCAGCCCTCTGTAAGTTTCCGGGCTGCCACTGATTCACTAGCCCCCCTTCACCCCCTGCCGCGGGTTCTACGCTGGCCTAATCTAAGCTACTGTATCCCTGCCAACAATCGATCTCCTTACTCCAGAAGCGAAAGAATTGTATAAAATAAATGCTCATTGAAGCAGCGTTAGTGGCATTTCTGAAAAAGGATAAGTGCCTGTGAGACAGTAAAAACGAAGACAAGAAGAGAGGAAAAAAGAGAATGAGGAAGAACAGGACAAGAGAGAGAAGAAGGGCGGAAAAGAGAAAGAAGAGGAGGAACAGGAAAGGAAGGAAGTGAAAAAAGAAAGAGGAAGAAGGATATGAAAAGGAGGGGAAGGAGGAGAAAGCTTAAGAAGAGGGGCGGAAAGAAGGAAGAGAAGGAGGGCGAGCAAAAGAAACAAGTGGAATAGAAAGAGAAAGAGAAAGGAGAAGGAAAAAAGCGGTAGAAGAGTAGGATAAAATAAGTACCAATTTTTCAGATCAGCTTACGCCTTCTTTCGAATGCTGAGGTGTCCGCTCAGAGTTCGTTAATCAGCCCGCTTGTTATGCCTGATGCTCTCTATTGTGCGAGATGATTACTTAGCATGTTAGCCTCGAACGTGTAAGGCTCCAGGCCATCTCTCTGGACCAGCAGTTTCGAAGTAAAAACTCTCCGTAACCCTACTGTGCTTTAATTAACAATTTCTTGTGGATGGTCTGAAATACATGAAGCGGCATAATTACAGGGTTTGTGGAGTCACTCAGGTGTATAGCTGATGTACCGTGGTTCTGAAAAAAAACGTGGCGCCATATTTTGAACACTTCTCTTTTGTTCCTTAGTGAAATATTAACACCAGACCTGGTGACTGCATTCGAAAATCGCTTCTCTATACGAAGATAATATGTGCTTCCCTGCTGGAAAGTTCTCTTAATAAACTGAAAAAGTGGCCTCTTAATCCTTTACAATATGGCTAGGTTCTTGTCTTTGAAAAGAATATTAGAGAAACACTTATTACAAATGCAAAAGGATTATTAAGCACCCTAAACAGTCAAATCCTAAAACAGTTATCTGCGGCAAGTGTCTCTTAACGTTAAGTGCAATGCATATAGGGTCCTCAGAAGGCGGCTGGGGAGAAGAACAGCAAGCAGAGATGCGGAGATTTTAGACTTACTGCATGAATAAAAAATGTTGAATATACGACAAGTGGCATTCCTCGTGTTTTATAGTTGTGCGGGAAGTTAAAACAGGAAACAAGATATTGATTATTGTTTTTTTCCTTCATGTTTGAAATTTGCTACTGTTTCGAATGGTCTGTATATTATGATCTGGTACTGCATTCAGATGACGAGATACAAATTCCACTTAGTTTCCTCTGTGCGAAATTTTAACCGCCTTAATTAGCGCCTCCTCATTCGAATCATACTTTGTTACCAATAATTTATCATCACCCGATGAGAAGAAGAAGACGAAGAAGAAGAAGAAGAAGAGAAAAAGGAGAAGGAGAGAGAGGTGGAGAAGGGGGTGGTGGAAGAAATAAGGGACAAAATACTCGGTTCCTCCTATAAATTTAGTACAAATGGAAGTTGTTTTACACAGTTCAAAACAACTTAGATCGACGCAACCCGCAAATTTCCGTACAGCCCGGTAATTTGGGCGTTTCTCCAAATCTATTCTTCTTCTTCTTCTTCTTCTTCTTCTTCTTCTTCTTCTTCTTCTTCTTCTTCTTCTTCTTCTTCTTCTTCTTCTTGTTTGGCATACCGTCCTTATAATTTAACTACTGCCTCCTTCAGAATGATAACCCATACGGATCTGTCTTCTGCTTTCTTCCCCCATCTCTCCACACCCATCGATTTCAGATCATTCCCAGTACAGTCTACCCACCTTAATTTTGGTCTTCCTGCTTTCCCCATGATCTGTTACGAAACAAAATTCAAAAGCAATGGCGATAAGCCTCTCCCTGTGCCGCGAAACTTAAACGAAAATACGTTATACTTCGCTTTTTGAAAACAAAGAACAGTTTTCTTGCCACAGCTTTATCTGTATTTCTTCCAGGATCCTATTTCGACGATACAGAAAACTTAGCAGTTTACAACAAGCAGCAAACGTTAGATGTGCCATGGAACTTATGACGTGTAATCAAATTTATTGTGTCATGTTAACACAGAAAACTTAGCAGTTTACAACAAGCAGCAAACGTTAGATGTGCCATGGAACTTATGACGTGTAATCAAATTTATTGTGTCATGTTAACACAGAAAACTTAACAATCACCCTGTAATCTCCGAAGACCTTTAAAAGAAGGTTATTAAAACACTGAAGCCTGAACTTAGTCTAGGTGTATTAAAAATTACGTTTCTATCCACTGAAGAAACTTATTTCGCTTCGTTTTTCAAGGCAGCCCTCTTAATGCTGTTCTGAGAAAGAGCCCATCTGTATTCTGAGAATTATAAGAAATTAACTACCCGTACATCAACTTAGTCTGATCCTGTAAAGAAGAGAATTATCCTCTCATATATATATATATATATATACGTACACACACACACACACACACACACACATATATATGTATAATGACTCAATTCCGACCGCGCAGTGAGCACAGTCCGTCTGTTTAACAAGAAAGGCAAAGTAAGTTCAATGTCATAATGAAGCGCTTCCGCACAACCACTGTTGCCGTGGAAAAGCAATAAGCATTACGCAATGTGAGTGTGTGCCTGTAGCCTTAGCTAATCCAGCGTGCAAAGCGCATGCGCCGTATTTTATTGCTATCTGTGGCCTGTCTGCTGTAGCATATTTTTCCACATTACCTCATACACGGCACGATTATCGCAAGAAAGTTTTTGAACATAAAATGGGTGTTTTGGTTTTCTCTACAGCTTTTGTCCGAAACATTTCTCTTTTTAAGAAGAACTGAGCGAGATATCACAAACGCACATATGTTCTCATGTAAAATACCCGTTATTCTTTCAGATGTTAATGAAACTTGAATTTTATCCACAGACTTTCGAAAAACACTCAAATATCTACTTTAATGAAAATCCGTCGAGTGGGATCACAGTTGCTCCAAGAGGACAGACGGACGGACAGATTGATACGGCGAAGCTAAAGCTGCCCTTTTGCAGTTTTGCTAAAGGGCCTAAAACCAACAACTTCATGCCATGTGAGGAAATGTTTGTTGGTTGTTCCAACAACCCTCCAGAACACATCAATACACTCAGAGACAGAATGTGGAAAATTTTAATGTACACTTTCTGGTATACAAAGAAATTACTTGCCTTTAATTTTGGCGTAAGTATGGGTGGCACATGTGGTTAGTATTGTGCTTGAAAGGGTTACATAACAACAGTAACTCTCACGTTTCTTGTCATCTGCAGGACGTCAGGTGTGCAAAATTCTGTGTAGTAGTGTGAATCAGAAGCCACCTTAGGATGCAAAGTGGCAATTTGTTGCAAATTGAATGTAACAAATCGATAGTCATATCTGTCAAGACGAGATTGGAAAACGTGGCGTCAGAAGCACGAGGAGGGTTTCCTGCGCGGTAAGTGCTAAACTTGACGACTGGGTCGAGCGACTGTTTGCATTCGGGAGGAGCCCTGTAATTACATTACTTATTCAGACACGCAGTGGGAAGGAAAATGTACTGCCGCGGAGCGGGGTTCTTATTTCAAACAACTCCAGTCGTACCAGGAATGCCAGCCCGCAATTTACACTTCTTCCCAACTCGATATCCATAAAGCATTTAATTTTATATCTTCTTATTATCAGACACTCATTTAAGCAAAGGTAAATGGCTATGGTAAAACGCAAAGTCTTGATGGTTTATTTCCATATCTTTGTTACAATAACACTAAATATTTGAACCGTAGATACGGACGATCCTGTAACTATTGTTTAAAATTCGCCTTTTAACTACTACAATGAGAACAATATAATATTAACATGAGGCTTGTGTTCGAATCTCGGATATTTAATCGGGTTTCAGGTACAAATCGTGGTACTGCGCCACTTTTCTCCGAGTACTTCGGTCTTCCCTCTCACTCTCATTCCACCACTGCTTTACAGGTATAAGTGTATTATAGAGTGACAATAAACACAGTGAGAACACACTACGGTACATATATGTGTTATTTATATACACCATAATCTTTTCTTTTGTTAGTACTAATATATTACTAATATATATTAGTATATTAGTACTACCAACAGATAATGTTATAATGTATGTAAATAACACACATATGTACCGTGGTGTGTCTGGCTGTGTTTATTATCACTCTATTTGAGAACACACCGGGATGACCCAAATTAAGATTAAGTGTATTATATTGCTCATCCCGTGCGTGATCATTACTCAAATACAGAACTTGTCCAACCAATGCACTGTATTCAATGTCTTTACATTAGAACACTTTTAATAGTTTGACATCTTGGCCCAATAGGTGAAAATATTATAAGTGTTGTAATATAAAGATACTGAAAACAGTGCATTAGTTGGACAAGTACTGTGTTTGAGGTATAAACGTACTGTATTCATCTAACTTCAAAGTCATATAACATTAGAGTAGTCAGCGTCATTACATAAAACACAGAGTGCAGTTATTTAAAATTTCCGATTTTTGCTTTATTTTCAGCATAGTTACAGAAAATTCATAAACAGGAGAAAGTGATACCGCCCCCTAAATAAATTGCGTTAATATTTACAAAATTTCTGATGTCAGTATTCTAGCTCGATGTAGGATTCACTACTCAAACATGACTGCTCTCTCCAGGAGTGCAATGTCCCTCGAATGGTCCCAGTGAACCAATCACACTGCCCGATACAGACACAATCCTGCCTCAGTTCCCACTACCGCCTGCGCCAACCAACCCATTTTGTTGGCTCTGCATTATGTATGAACGTGCTAGCTGAGTTGGAACCATATTTTGCCTTACAATTTTATGTAAAAATATTAATTTCTTACAGAACAACACATAAGGTTCTCTTTTCATTATCGTACTTATGAATAAGTTATCAAATTCTAATTATAAATATGCACTACCGTTTGTTTGTTTAATGCAAAATGCTTGAAGCGTAAAATATTTCAGCCAGCAGAAACAGCTCCATGAGAACTATTTGCTGGACCCACAAGTAACTGCTTTTCACGTGAAGTGAAGCAACAAAAAGAACGTACGCTCTTCGGCTGATACATTTGTGGAGATGGGTTATGATGCAATAAATAATGGAGATAAGTTCACGTTAAGTAAGTTCATAAAGCCGGATTATTCTTGAAGAGAGGCTCATAGTCGAAGTGCTGTCCAAGAAATTAAACTTTTTATTACCAAGACCAAAACAAGACACCCCGAGTGAGAGAACCGGAAGTAATGTGGCGGAAGTATTTGCTGAAGTGAGACAGGGATTTTACAGTAGAAGACACTGGACGAAACATAACGAAAATGAGGAACGAAGGTCTAGGTTATGGTGGAATATAGGTGGAACTGTGGTGGTGCGGTTGGTTGAGGCACTGGGCTACAAGCCGGAAAGTCGAGGGTTCGATTCCAGATGGTGTCACTGGAATTTTTCATTGACATAATCCTTCCGGCCGCACTATGGCCCTGGGGTCGACTCAACCTCCAACAGAAATGAGTACCAGCAATATTTCCTGGGGGTAAAGCCTCAACCTCCTGGAACCCTCACGGTCTGTCTGGGCCTGCATACGGATTGCTTTACCTATGGAATAGTGCTGAGTAGTAATAAGAAAGGAAGGGAAATTTTGATGGTATGTTTTAAAGTACTGAAAATAAAGCTTACCCGAATAAATGAGAAATGACTAGTCAGCCCAATTTATACAAAAAAAGGAAAAGTGAAAAATCGTAATAACTATAGAGAGTTTCCCTTATCGTCAGTATCGGCAGAAATTTCTTCCAATACTTCGGACAGTTCGCTGGGAATGTTTAATGTTTAATATGTATAATTACGCTTTACGAGCGAGGTGAACATCCCAAGCCTACCTATAACGCACTCTTAATTTTTTTCTAATTTTTTCTCCCCTCCTATTTGAATTCCTTCCAATACCCTTTCCTGGAAATCTAACATATGACACACAATCACAGTACATTAACAAACACGTATCTCCAAATGGCCACATATCAACTACGAAGTAGCACTCAGGAAGACACTGTCAGCAATGCCACTGAACAGATATTTATGTCGCCTTTCATACAAGATTAAGTGCAAATGGGAAAACCTGGCAAAGGAAGCAGAACTATCGTCTCGGGAGAGCAAGAAGTACATTGTACAAAAGATCGATAGGCTATAAATAAGTTGAAAAAGAGAAGAAAATTTGTAAACACAATAAATAATATAGACAAACTATAGTAATTTGCAAAACAGTGAATGTGGACTGGCAAAAACATGGTGTTACCAGTCTCATAAAAAAAATGTATTTCGTATTGAAATAATAAGTTATTTGTATTTCTAATAAACACGTCTCTTTTATTTATACACCATTTTGTTATGCCTTACGTTGCTGGGACCATCATCTGGGAAATCGTATTTTGATGACGACTGAACAAGTGACACTTAAATACCCTTCTGCTAATGGTCCTAGGACTGAAATACGACGGAAATCGACATATAAATAAAAGACAGTAGCCTATTTTATATAATTTTAGCTCGTTATATAAAGACGCTGTAAATCGCTGCGATAACTTATCCCGGTGATAAATAACTGAATAAGTGTGGACTATTGGTGGAATGATACTGACAGGGGAAAGCTGAAGGACTCGCAGACGAACCTGTCCCAGTGCCACTTTTCCCGCCATAAAACTCACAAAGACTGGCCTGGGATTGAAGACGCGCCTTCTCTGTGAGAAGTAGGTAAATAACAGCCTGAGCCATGGCACGGCTCTACGTAGACAGTAGTCACACGGATCTTAAATAAACAGAATACAACGGCGTGGTTTTCCTTCTTGCGGCAGGACAGAAGGCCAGTAGCGAGCTACTGTGAAACGGTAATGATAATAAGTGGTTATATATAGGAAAGATTGACCATATAGGCGACCGTCAGCTTCTCGAGAATGACTCAGACTGTTTGGAGCTTTTTACAACTTAGTAAACTAAGGCTGCGAGATCTGAGCACCATGTGCACTCGCGCACGCCTCTCTGTACGTACGTATGTGTGTGTGTGTGTATGTGTGTGTGTGTGTGTGTGTGTGTGAGAGTGTGTGTGTGTGTGTGTGTGTGTGAGTGAGTGTGTGAAGGTGAATCGAAACAGAATGTAATTACGAAGAGCCTTTTTAAAGAGGGACTGATTACTGGACTGATTACGGCAGAAAGGGCTGCGTCATTTCTATGTACCAATGCTACTACGGGCTGGTTCCGTGTTTCGCTGGACACCCTTCACATGAAGCCAATAAAGGAACCCAGACCACCACGGCGTCACTGTGTACCGGTCTGTCACAGCAGGTGTCCGTGCCGCTCCAAGGCACTGGAGTCTGTTACAAAACTCAGAATTGCTCAGACCATTTTGCACAGGTGTTTCCACTTCCCTTCTTCATTAAAGTTTCTAATATTATTCTTTCCTTGGAAGTACTAGGTTAGCCGCTACCCCTACACATGTCTTCCAACTTGATATACATTTTTCCATATCACATACTCCACTAATAATTCCCAATTCTCTCAAGAGCTTCATTCGGTCTGCTACAGAAATTCCTTCTTTATACGTTTCATCTGTTGAGCCATCGTGTGTAGGTCCAAACATGAATCATGTCATAAGCAGTCTACAGTTCTTCTGATGCCTTCACAAGAGAGAAAAAATATGATTTGGGAGATAAAAAAGCACTTATGTTGTCTCTGTGTAGAGTCAAAGGCAGTAGAGAAACTCTGTTGAAACTGAGGTGTTCTGATGCAAGGAGTAACACAAAGCCGTTTTCACTTGAGAACCGTTAAACTCTCTCATGCATACATAACCTTACATGGTCACGTGTTCCTCTCTGGCAGCGGATACCGCCACTTTCCCACGTTCCTTGGCTGTAGGTCTTCATTAAAGATGACCAACCCCAATATAAGACGTTTTCTGCAAAAGTGTATTAAAGTAACTACAATCAAAACCATATACTTGGTCCTAACGCCGAAATTAGTGACTCTAGAGACCGAAGACGTTTTCAGGTCTAAAATACGTACGGGTTGTCTCGAAAATAGTCAGATAAATGTAAGGCCGATAGTCAGAGCGTATTTTAAAGTATGCAATCAAGAAAACGTCCGCAAGTCTTTCCGAGTGTAATGTTATATGTGACCCGTCGCTCTACGTTACTTCTCCAAACACTTTTCGAAGTGGGCAGACAGACCAATAAAGTGTAACATCCCAATGTATGTAGCACAGATACATGCAACTCTGTGTGTGTCGTAAGCTATGTCAGTACTGGTGTAATGCTCGTTTAAAATCCAAAGGATTCTCCTATTTCTTTAAACAAATACTACTGACAATTTTCTCACATAAATATCAGCGTACTACATAAATATAAATATAAACGAAGTGCGTCCCATTTATGTTTTACATGACATGGATTTTCCCATGAAAAGATACTGGCTTTGGCATGAATTATCCAAAAGTCTAAAACAATATTTATATACAAGGCCTGCCCAAATTATTGTTAACAATACACACAGTTGTCCATCAATAAACGCTGTTTCTCTACTAATGCAAGCTCGCTATTGTATAATGACTTGTAAAGAGTTATTATACACAAAATGCGTCTCTGTTGCTTGAACACGATTGAAAATTGAATGACCATGAGAAACAGAATGTTAGCACAATTTCGTACCAACTAATGCACTGTTATTATTGAAAATATTCTTACTTTACAAAACTTTTTTTCCAACATGTTTCGATCCCTATTGGGATCATCTTCAGCGATATTTTTGAGAACTAAAATTACATGCACAGCGTGGCAATATCTTGTTATAAAATACGTATAAAGCAGATGGTTTATATGCAGTTCAAATGTAGGTGTGTGCTTTGTACCGTGTGTTTAGGAGTCACACGTTTCTGTACGAACAATAGACACAAGCACAGTACTGTGCCTGTGAACAATATTGTATATTAAATATGACTAATATAAAAAATAGAATGTTATGCGTACATCAGCACTAATCGTCTGATTGTCTTTTAATGCTTTACCACATTTATTTGGTTTCCATCGGTTTAGGGTACAGCAACATTTTGTGTCAGCGTGTTAAATTCCGTGGGCGTGGCCGGCCCTTGTAAACTAACAGTATGATACAAAATAATAATAATCACCAACTAATGCACCACAAGACATACAATCTTTATTTGTAAAAACCTCCTACATGTTTGAACCCTGCTGGGTCATCTTCAGGAACAACAGTCTGTTACACAGTTGGATGCACTTATACAGTGTAACAGACTATTCTCCCTGAAGATGACCCAGTAGAGTCGAAATATGTGGGAGGTGTTTACGAATAAAAATTTTATGTTTTGTGGTGCATTAGTTGGTGATTATTATTATTTTGTATGATACAGTACACGGGCATGGAACACATTAAAAGTACCATCTTACTTTTCACCTGTTAACAATTTTATTACTGTTCTACTTAAGGAGACGTACAGCTACATATTAAGTCATTGTATCAACCAAACAATAGGCAATGTATTTTGAAGTATCATGGCTATGAAATTTGTAAAATTTAGCATCACGCTTATCTTACTTTAGATAAATTCTAAAAGGTTTTTTACGATGCTGTATAATATTATGTGGTGATAGGTTTATGGACTTTATCCATCGTCCAAAGAGTATAATATTAAAATATTGTACTCTTTGGACCATGGATAAAGTCCACAAACCTATCACCACACAATAATCTTACTTTGTTTGTATCTGCTCTATATTGGATCTTTGATATATTACAGAGCCTGATGATGGCTTATATGAAAAGCCGAAATAAGAAGTTGAGTTTCTTTTTAAATAAATGCACCAGTCGCGCTCCACTCTTGTTTAATAACAAGGAGGACTTCTGAATGTCAGAAGCAGGGAGAATGAAACGCAGCGTCGCGATCCACGTTTACCTCGCTAGAACATTCTGAAGAGACGTGTGTTTGATTGCTTCGCTGTGGAGGTGAGTAGGTACTGCTGCTATCTGGGTCGAAAGGCAAATGCGATTTAGGATCGTTGTCAGCAGATTTTCTGCTTCGGACTCACTGGTCTAGGCGTTCATTTTCATGAGAAATATTCGCGGGCTCGCGTAACTAACGCATGACGTCACAGCTAAAAGGCGCGTATTTCTGAATCTCACTACAGCCAAAACTTTAAGTGAATCAACAGTTGCTGATCGCTGTTAACGCGACTTTTATCATTGCTGTAACCAGAGACTTGGCTGTCAATATTCCCAACGGATGTGAATATTTTCTGTCTGTAAGTAACTACGCTAGACTGAAATAACTTTTGTTCGAGTATCATATTGCCAATTTATTCTTCCCACAGTCTAAGACGTCCGTCAGATATCTTTGAAAATGTTTTGTATGACATTCTTGAAGTCTGATACGCACACCAGGCATTCCGTACTAAAACTGGGATTGAATAATTAGTAACAGAAATTCGCCAAATCTGAAACATGTAAATAGAGGGACAAGAACGAAAACAGGATGAAAAACTAAAAGGAGTGGAAAAGTAACATGGGAAAAAGGAAGCAGATGAAGACACGAAAGGGATTCAGGAAATGAAGAAAGTGGGGGATGCGAAGATAAGAGAGCAACATTTTCCCCTGAGGATTCAATCTGTGCATGTGCTAGAATATCACGGCAATATGAAGGAATATCCTGATATTCCTAATAAACACGCGATATTAGGATCTGATTTTGAAATTTAATTTCATAATTACACCCTGAAAAATAAATGTCCTAATTAAATTCTGTAAAGAATAAAATATTAACCTTGCATTAATTTTCAAATGGGCATTATAAAATTTTAGTGTTCATTTTCACTGCGTCAACAAGAGCAACTTCATCACGGCACACATGGAAGAAGATATAATACTCCGCTTGCTCTAAACATGTAGGTCAGTGTCCGGCTTCACAAGCCGACCGCCTGTTTTCCACTGGACATGACAGACAGTCTGGTGAGAAAAATCACCTCCCGCCCTTGCCGGAACATGAGACGTGTTCCTCCAGCTAACACCCAATACTTTCCAGACTGGGCTAATATCAAGCTTTCTCATATCGTGAAGGAATAAAACGATGAACAAGTAAATGAATGAATAAATAAATAATAAATTAATAAATAAGGGCGACTCTGGCTAAGCATAGAGCTTCCTCCATTACTGTGGTAAGACTATGTGGAGTTTCACCTCCATGGGTCATGCGAATTATTGTTGTCGCCTTCATAAATACGTAGACATAACTTATCCTTGCCTGAAAAGAGTGTAAAGTCTGAAGTAGGTCAACAACGAATTAAGAAATTTTTTGAAATCTCTAAGCAGGAACTTACTATGAAAAAAACGGATAAATTATGTTACGAAGATCGTGTAGATTAAACTGAGCTAAAGCATATGAGAAGGAACCCAATTCATCGGAGATGAGGCTCAGATGTAACTAAGTTTTGCAATTAACAAGACGCTGTTGAATAAGGACGTAACGTCAGAAGACTCTTGAAGTAAGTTACATAAAACTTAAGCCGAACTCATCTACACTGTTTGCACAAAGAGGGACAAGATACGAATTTATACGCGTAATTACGTCTGAAGAAGTGAAGGTTACGTTTAGCACAAAGGATTGTTGAATGAAAGAAAGAAGATTTCTTACTAAATTATACTGTTTTTGTAGAAATGAACCATTTCAAGCCTAGCGGTTACTTTACGTACCAGCAGGTTTAACATTTAAAAATTCTACATGGTGCTCAACATTACTTTCATGTGTTTTATACGGATCTCAGTTCAAACAGTGATTTTTGCCTTATATAATATTAACAGACTGGTTTTGTATAGCCGAAGATGAGTGCTTACTGCGCGGTACGCACTAAGTCGTTACATAAAACAGACATGGGTCCCCTTTAAAGGGTTAAATCAGATGTATTTTTCAAGATAATATATGCTGGTTTACCATCTCCAAGAGAAAAAAGAAAAACACTTCAACAGCTGTAACCTTTCAAAGCAAATAATTTCTCGAACCTGAGACCTTAGAAAGATACTATCACTCAACTGGTCAAAAAACACAAAGCCTTTTATTGAAACAGCAAATCAAAATTCTATTCACAAGAGTTTGCCAGGCAAATCCAAAAACTGCTGCATAATATGTTTCTAAAATAATCGCTTTAATATTAATAATAAGCCGTCGGTTTCTAAGAAATCTCGACAATTCTGATACTCAAACGAGCAATACTTACACACTTTCTTATCATCTGCGTGGTATACGTACTTTTTTGTCATATAATACTTCAATTCTTTCAGTTTAATATATTTCTGTTAAGAGCAGAATTTTCTAAGCTCATCATTGTATGGTGTATTTTTCTTTTACTTCTCCCTCTCGTTCATCACGATGATTTGTGTCACATACGTCATTAGAGTATCAACAGTGGGTGACCAATCAACCATAAAGAACTCGCACCCAACTTCATTGGGCGAGTCCTCCTTCAGGAGCTAATACCTAGTCAGCTAGTCGGGGAATTCCTTTCATTTTATGGAACACGGAATTCATTACAGTATTCACAAAAGCCAAACACCTGTGCGTATCCTTATCAAAATCAATCCAGTCCATGCTCTCCATCCCAATTCTTGAAGATATATTTTAATTTTATACTCCTATCTACACCTAGGTCTTCCAAGCGGTCTCTTTCCTTCAGGTTTTCCGACCAAATCCCAGTAGGCACCTCTCCTTTTTCCCATCGATGCCACATGCTCTGCCTTAAGTTTACACATTATAACCCATAGCCGCAAAAAGTGTCTATTGGCTTCGTCATATCCGCCTCCTCTCCTCTGCACGTATCAGTGCCGCTTCCTCTGGAAAGATTTCCGTGAATTGAGTGTGTAAAAATCTGTCTAGAGAAATCCAAATTTCGTTACAATCGGACGAAAACGTCGGCCATGTTACGTGAAGACCTAATTACGTTGCATTTTTGACGGCGACATTTAAATAGGCAGAAAAGCGAGAAATGGTCACAATGTTACTTTACAAATACTGTAACTTGTTACGGCAGACTGTCGTCTAAGATGACTTAGTTGTTAGAGATACGCCTATTATTCCAATTATTAATACATTAATCGCCACTCAAAGCGCTCAAAATAAACACTTATTCGGCCTTTTGTCGAGTTTATCCACCCATTCATAAATTTACATGTGTTACATACAACTGTCGCTGCAATTAATTCTCCCATAAATTTCTACAATTTTTACGCTATTTGAATATAAACAATGGATGACAGGTGTTTTTTCTTCTTCGTTACATCGCATACCTGGAACAACCATACGGAACCTGACACAGTATTACCACAATTCCAAAGAAAATGGAAACAATTTATATGAAAATAAGGAGAGGCTTATATTGTTCTTATAAAATAAGAACTTTTTTTACTGGTGTTGATATCACTTTTTGTATAAACTGTATTTGACATCAGATTTACCCTTCGCGCCATATCTAAATATTAATGTAATGAATTAGAGTGTAACCACGAGGGATTAATTTTTTCCTAAATTTATTAATGGAATATTAATGTTACATTTTGAAATTTCGTTCCGATAGAAGTTAAGGAGTGGTTACACGTGCAAGCAACAGGAAGGCTGCATCATGTTATATCCGGTTAGCAACGGCAAGTACTTGCTGAGTTTGCGTTACGCCGTTTCTAAGCCAGTTGAAAAGCGCTGACTGAGTAAGTTTGTAAGCGCGTGTGGGCTGTTCGCACCGACGCGCAGTACCTTTTGGTTGCCAACTTTCATTTAGGCAAGATGTAAAATTTGTGCTCCGGAAAGATTTACCAAGATGAGCCTCACAGTGCTCACGTTCCCGTTCATACCAGGTGAGTGGTGTGTGCTGCATCCACAGTGTTAAATAAGCGTGAGGATGTTTTGTTAGTGTTTTTTTCCAAATTCCGAATATTAGTGAAACTGAATGAAGAGTAGACAGAATGATCCAGCCTACGTGTTGTTAGGGAACGCCCTAGATAGGTAGGAAGCAGAGAATCTGCTTAGGTGTTTGTGTTTTCTTTATGTGTTCTATGTAGAAGTCCAGTTGAGAATATATTGCTTTTATTTTGCGTAGAAGATGTAACCAGTGTTGGCTTTGTGATCCTCTGAGACGTAAGTGTGCGAACTGTGAAGATATTTGTGACGTAAGTACCTTCAACAGTAGGTTGACGAGTTATAGAAAGTTAGTAACTTTGTTTGGTAACTTTCAGAGATTTTGTAATCTCTAGGTTAAAGATTTTATGATTACCATTTTAATAATATCCTGTGAGTCATTTAGATGGAGATACAGGTAGACTGTTAAGGGGGAAACCGAAAAAGGTATTGTATAAATTTTGATCAGCATTCTCACAGGTGGTAACCGTGAAGTGTGAAGTTATTATTAAATACGGAGCATTGAGTAAGTCATGATGGAGGAATCACGCATGGGATTGCAGTTGTCTGTAATTTGCTTCAATAGGAAAACAGACTGGTGGCTGCGCTACTAATGTGTAGGGTAAAGACAGACCCAGCAGGAGCCTTGCAACGCTACGTTACCGGTAGCACCTTTGGAGGGCGAGGCAATACCTAAGCTAGTGGCAGTGACCGTATCATCGCCGGCCACGCCACTACATTAAAATACCTTCGAAACAAAATATTCTCTGATAAATGCCATTTTCATTACCGTTATAATGTTTAGAAATAAAAAATACAGAAGTAAGAAATCAGCAACTTTGATCACTTGTTTTATAAAAATTTTTTCTTTTATTGTTGATGGTACCTACGTTTTACACAGAAAAATGTGTACATATATTAACATATATACTAGCATATGCATGTATATACATATACACACACACGTGGTAACCGCCAAATGCACATACACATAGCTATATATGTATGTACATATGCCTCAGACGGTATATTAAAATATACGGACTAGAATTTTAATTAAATGCTTCCAGAGAATATATTCGCTACGGTTTTGTGAAGCCTGCTGTAATTTATTTACTAAAAATTTCTAATTACTTTAATGGATTTAAAAATAACAGAAAGGAAACGTTTTATACTCAGTTAAGGATTTTATCGCAGACGGTTAAAGTAAAGACAAATAACATATTTTTACGCATGTGTGTATCTATTACTTGCATGTGTAAATATATAAAGCAGCAACATGAAGGTAAAGAAAATATTACGGAGTTAAGTTAATGCAAGTATACACAATAAATATTGCTAATAAATAGTTTTCTAATACAAAATAATCCCCTGAGGAAGACAAGAACGCATCAGAAACCATCCGCCTTCGACATACACAGAAACGTGATAACTCTAGGCAATGTGCTGCATATTTCCTTTAAGGGTCTATTTAATCCTCGGCTAAACAGAATGTAAAGGATGGAGACCCAACTTCAAAACAAAACCTGCTGAAAACTGATTTTTCTGTAGTGCAATTTATAATTAATTCCCACCTCACAGAGACGAGAATCTCTTTTTCAAAGACAGACCGTATAATTTTGTAGACAGAAAGAAATAACCGCTTTTTGTTGTCAGACAGAGACGATACACGTAGAAACATTGGATATGCAAAACGGTAGAATTTTAATGTTAAAGGGGGCGGTTCAAAGAGTGATAACGTGTTTTGAAACGATTAAACAAACGTGAAAAACGCCAGAGTATACGATAAGTTGCCTGTGAAGTCTACTGTTACAAGTACGGAGACACCCTGCGTATTTCTGTAGTTTGTGGTGAGTAACTATGAAGTTACTCTTGTTTCGTTTCCTAGTCCTTCCCTCTTCTACCTACTCACAGTAGGTGTCGAGGTTGTTTGTTGCACTTGATCACACACAGACACACACCACAGTCGGTAGAACTCCTCTGGACGAAGGATCGGCCCGTCGCAGAGGCATCTACCTGACAACACAAACACTGTACAAGAGACAAACGTCCATGTCCCCGGTGGGATTCGAACCAACGATCGCAGCAAGCGAGCGGCCGCAGACCTAGGCCTTAGCCCGCGCGGCCACTGGGATCGGCGGTTACCCTTGTCCCTGAGTGTATATTGTGCTCACTGTAAGCCAACTGCCCGATTATAACCTGCGCTGCACGGTTTCTCTACTATTTGATACTTCGTCTTTCACCAGTCGTGACTAAACGGCAAACCAACAGTACAATTTGCGCTTCACACTAGATCTCACCAGAACCATATGTGTGTTCAGCAGAAGTTCACAGCACAACCTTCTCTGTATTGGAATCTTCATACCTGGTACAGCGATTCAGCCCAGACATGTGTAATTATATTAAAATCATAAATTTATCTGCACGAATCTGTGTATAATAAATTACATTTAGCCATCTAACATATTTCTTAATGACTTTTAGAAGAAAGTGCCATCGAAGGCCTAACATTTTCTGATTATTTGAATCCGTCCATAGATATTAGACAGGACGTACTAGACGGGAGATCGGGGCGTCCCGACGTATCCAAACACAGAGAATATAATTGATGTAACTGAGGAAGGGTCCAGTTACGCTTCCAAGCCGGTGTGGGTTTCTAACACACCATCGCATTATCTGAACCGTGGAAAGCTGTAAGACTTTATACCCCGAGTCTGATGTAACTGGCAATTAACTACGTACCTGACCCGACACCTAATTTGTCGCTACTTGAGTAGTCACTTAAGCAACTCGGCAATTACGTAGGTAATATCCGTCTAGTTGGACAAATAATTGAGTAAATGCACAGATAAATGTCTAGCACACTGACTGGTTTGCTAACCTATTAAGGCACTATCATAAAAATTAATCAAATTAATAAGGACTGACCCAAAATAAATTTGTTCTCGCGCCCGGTATCTCAACTACATACCCAGTTTCCTGGTTACTGGTGTTGGAATTGTCATGTAGCTTGTACAGAAGAACCGTCATTCCCACTACAGACACGAATGCCGCTGTAGCAGTTGCTGGTGAAACTTTCGCCGCATAATTGCATATAAAATATTTATACCAAGAATATTAAGAACGTTTTCAAATTCAGAAGTCTTAAAAGAAATTGTCTTTATGGTATACAAAAATAACTTATCAAACTAAGAAAATGATTACCGTCAATTCCATTTAAACTCCTACAAAAGTATATTTTACTCGTACCAATCGCACAGTCACAACCAACACGTACTCGTAACACATTCCTACATGTTTCGACCCTGCTGGGTCATCTTCAGGGAGAATTCTTTGTTATCGTTACACTAAGGTTGCACTTTATATTTGAGTGAGAATGTGCTGTTGACTGTGTACTGGAGGC
>BLKM01012228.1:1442004-1492226 GCA_013340265.1 Coptotermes formosanus | reverse complement strand
TCCTACATGTTTCGACCCTGCTGGGTCATCTTCAGGGAGAATTCTTTGTTATCGTTACACTAAGGTTGCACTTTATATTTGAGTGAGAATGTGCTGTTGACTGTGTACTGGAGGCGTGAACTCTCTGCGGTCCCGGCCTGCACACGGCCTGCACTGCAGTGCAGGCCGGGACCGCAGAGAGTTCACGCCTCCAAAAACAACGCAGTACACAGTCAACAGCACGTTCTCACTCAACTATAAAGTGCAACCTTAGTGTAACGATAACAAAGAATTCTCCCTGAAGATGACCCAGCAGGGTCGAAACATGTAGGAGCGTGTTACGATACGTAATCAGGTTACACGTTTCAGTTCAAAGAGCCATCATCAGGCCGATGACAGAAACGGTATAATTTTAAGCTCCTACAAGCTACCGCCTTTAACGAATTATCAAATTTTTCACACCGAGAACAATCTCCAGCTTCCGCATTTGTGTATAAAAAACCTTCCCTCTCCGCACTATTAGTTCTTCCGCTTTAGTTTCCATAAGGCCGTTCTGAACAACAAAAACCAAAGTCCTTCACATGCTCAGTATTCCTCCGGGATTCATTTCAATATTATACTGTTATGTACGTCTATACGTAGCTGAATAATTAACAATCACTTTATTTACCCGAGACAATTAACCGAAGAAATCACCGACGGGCACAGCAGATGCTTGGTACAGGACAGCCCACATTTCCGAAAGGCATGAAAATACATTAAACCCTTACAGAAATACCGTTTTTATATCTAACACAAAATTAATGTTCTTCAATATTACCACTACCATTACCTCGTACACTACCCTATTCTAAGCCAACTAACGTCAGTGTTCTTCGTTGATGCAGTTTTTAATTTATTACAATTCTTTCATGTTTTCAGCCGTGTCCAGTACACCAATTTCGTCCCATAAGTGTTACATACATGTAGGTCTACCGTCAGCTGTAACACTGACAAACGTACCCAGGACACTCAAAAATCTTAGATCACACTACAACCATTTATGTGGTAAATTGTAATTAGATTTTCAAATATTTTTTCGCATGTAGGGAAAATATTTCGGAACATTCAATGTTTCAACAGTAAAACGTAGTATTATATCTCCTGTGTAAGATTTACAGTAAGTGAAGAGAAGTGAAGTGAAGTGAAGTGAAGTGAAGTGAAGCGAAGTGCAGTGAAGTTGCCCCTCTACACGTCATGGAGACGTATGGGGAAGTGGTGATAGCGCTCAACCTGCTCTTAAACTCAGCATAAGAAAAAAGGTGGGCGGTCAGGTTCACGCTCTGGCCGTTTGTCCCTCGGGGAAGGGTCAACTAAGTACACACTGAGCAGGAGCTGAGTGGGCGGACAGCAGGTCCTGTTTCTTTCAAGGGAGGAGAAATTTCCTATCCCTGAGGGAAACCGAACCACGATATCTCGGTTGTCTGTCGTGCAGCATGGATGTTACGGCGGGTAAAGGCATTTCTTCCTCTTGTGCTGCAGTTCTTGTCTCAGGAATCTTGAGGAGACATTTAATGACAAAAGCATCCCTGGAGGCCTGAGTTTTGTGGCTTGGCGTAGACATTTAAATTGCTAATAGGAAAAGCATGGAGACAAGCAACTATCGTGGCGAATACCGGTACGTTTTAGAGAGCAGCACATGATCTCACTGGACGAAAACTTTATCTGTTAAGCCTGCTTACGTAGACACACGTACGTAATTTTATATAAATATTGGAACGGTGTGCGGGAGTAAGGTGCCCGCCTTGCATAATACGTGATTTTGGGGACACATATATAATGTAAACAGAGACACAAGGAAATTATTCCGCATCTTGATACATAGAAAAGAATGAGAAAGGGTTTTATTACTTCCAAGAAACAAGAGGCGTATTTAAGAGTCTTCTTCAGGTTGAAGGTAAAATGTAAACTGCCCTTCTGATTAATTAAGCGACAAGCCATGAGGGCATATGAAGGGTGTAGGTATAACTCCACCTATTCTTCTCCCCGTGACTAGATAAATACACTGTTTCCATGTGGGCTCTTTATTAAGCTCTTATATAAAGCATGTAGAGGCACACTTCCAGTTTTTGACCAAACAATATTTCGCTTACACATTAGCAGATGTCATGAACCTATTATAAATTGGACAGGAATTACGTAGTTGACACCCTCACATCGGAAGCAAGCACAAGTTTTTCTTGTTAATAAGAATCAACTTCCACGCATACGTAACTAAGATCATGTTAAGAGAAATCCAAGTCTCAGTGCCGCTAAGACATCCCCAAGACTTGGTATTTACTTCAGCCCATTTCATCCACTTCCGGTTCTCAAAACTTAATAAAGTAACTGGCCGGTGAAAGAAAGCATTTCATGAGAAGCTAGTAATCGCTGATCTACCGCGCCTCTTCTCTGTCGATATCACCATGTTTCACGAAAAATCGTGGGACCTGATCCCAGGGTTTCAAAAACGCACTTCACAAAACTTTTGAATTTTGGGGCGACCGTTGGGCTGACTGTACAAATCAAAATGACATCACATCATCAGTCCAACACAACTATAGATTCTCAGAAAACGCTATATGTTTCGCATTAAATAATCCATCATCGGGCTACACACAGACTTACATGTCAGGTAAAATGCAACTCATATTACTGCACTATGTTTCTTATTTTCGTTTTTTTTGTGGGATCTGACATCAAAATATTAGTATTACAATAAAATTGTAACAAGCAAGTTAGACAATAGTAGCCAAAAATAAGATTAAAATTAAAAATCATTTAATAAAATTGATAATTTTAATATATATTTTAGTTGTATTTTTTACTCAGTAGTCTTGGAAGTCGAGTAGTCTACAGGAGTTAGGTTTAGCTCAAATAATTTAAAATACTTTTGCAAAGAGTCTGCAGGTGTTAAGGGAAGAAAATAGGATAGAAAAACAAAAACACTGATCACCAACAAATGCACAAAGAGAATTTTATCATCAATCGTAACACACTCCTACATGTTTCGACCCTGCTGGGTCATCTTCAGGGAGAACTTTTCGTTACCGTTACACTGGGGTTGCACTTTTTAGTAGAGTGAGAATGTGCTGTTGACTGTGTACTGCGTTGTTTTTGGAGGCGTGAACTCTGTGCGGTCCCGGCCTGCGCTGCAGGCCGGGACCGCACAGAGTTCACGCCTTACACTTACACGACTTACTCTTCACGGTTTCGTATCTCGTCGCGCTTAATTCCTCCTCTCGCACTGGTCAACCTAAGACTCTTCCAAGTCTGCAGGTATTACGACAGGTGAACAGCACTCTTTGCTTTTTTATTGCTGCGCCGAGGATTTTCATTTATAAAAAGTTTGTTTGTACGTCCCAGAGGACAAAACCCGTGTCTACTATGTAATCAACAGACCAACTTTTTATTATGAAATAAGGCTATGAATGCTGCGAATCATAAGAAAAACATTCAGAAGCTGTGTGAGCAAAATGCGGATTTTTTATGGTTATGGTAGGTGGTACATACAGTTAACATAAACACGAAACTCTTAAGGCGTAGGCATGCAGGTGATTGAGACGACCTCTGTCGTTAAAGTGGTGGCTTTTGTTTTAACCATCAGGACAAATTTCTATACGCAAACAATTTGGTTTGCCTTACTGAAGGACTTTATCTTATACTAAAGCAAACATTAACGCACTATAGTGGCATAGTGGCATACCTTCACGTTATCCATTACAGCCCTTCTTCATGAAAGACCGTGCGATTAAAGCCTCGGCTACAGCTGATGGTCATTTATGTAGTTTGTCAAACCCCAATTCCAGGGCAACATTGATGTTGGTCCCTTACACATTGCAAGGCCTCCTTGGACACTACTTTTGTAACTAATGCTCTCCAACAACATTACTTTAGGACAGCAAAATAATGTCAGAAAGAAGGGTCTTCTATAGAAATAAAAGGAACGCTGGAGCATGAAAAAGCAGTCCTTTAATTAATAACATATGTATAACTGCTGGTATTTCCGTACAAAATTTTTACACTAATTTCATGTAACTGAGCTTAAAATATGGTACTCTGTATCCATACGATGCTCCAAGATTTGACGTCATTGCACAAAAATGTATGGATAAATCAAAATATTCTTACTTAAAAATATAAAAGTGGGAAGACAAATTACTTTATAACAGATTTTTAAACATACGAAGCAACTAAAAACATTAAAATGGAAAAATTTTAAAAATTACGAAACTTTAAAAAGAGTAGAAAATGTGAATAAAAATAAAGTTTTTGTTGATGTAGCTCACACTGAAACCGATGGAAAATATAGATATACAGCTCGCATTTGCCAAACCAGAATAAGATGGATGTTTAAAATTTTAAGTGGGCATAACGTGTTCTTCTGTTCCTAACACCGATAGACCACTAAGGCTAAAGACTGAATTGCTCTGCTGCTTTAATCTTAAAATTCCCTCCCCAAATTCTCTATAATCTATCATGATGGAATTTCTTACGCGGACACGACAGGCATGAAGCAAGATAATGTTATGCCATTTTTATGTCATAGTTCTGCAGTCGAGTGGGTGCAGAGCCAAAGTACCGTGAGGGTCAAGCAACAACAGAGTGACTGCATGAAATCAATCATCGCACGGGAATGTGATAAAACCTGCCAGCATCAGACGTACTTAAGTTGTCAAGAGAGCCACCGTTACAGTAATGTAAAAAGAAAGCTTTACTACCTTAACATCTCGAATATTTACCCTTAGCCCGTGTATGTATGTATATATATATATATATATAAAATCATGTATTAATGCTTTTTTTGCACATATATTTCTCGCTGGATTGTAGGTTCTCAAGTTTTAACGGTGGGTGTTGCTGAAACGGACATCTCGTTGTGTGGGTGAATATTTCACTGTCCAGGATAATAATGCTTTTGCGTAGTGTTCGAGGAGGAAGGGAATGATATCAGTTTTAGACTGAACTAATTTGCCGTGACTTCAGGCTTCCGTCGCGATGCTGAAGAGATCCGCGCTCTTCTGGGGTATAACGCAGCGTCCCCCACTCGCTTAGCTGTCCCCGCTCACTCGTCTCCCTACATAAACCACGTGTTTCTCTTACCGGCTTTCCACTCTTCTTGGAACTCTTGGCCCTTGAAGAAGGGACCGATACGTTGTCCCGAAACGTCGGTAAAGGATTACCACTCGACGCTGCGTAATGCCCCAGAAGAGCGCAGCTCTCAAGAACTAATTTGGTTTAGATGGATTCTGAAATGATTGGTAGGAGAACAGGTTATGCTTGTATAGGATTATCGAAGCGTTCTAACCAACAATACCTTGAGGACAAAAATTCTTTATTATTCGACATGGCGTAAGAAAGGAAAGAGCATTATTTAGGGGAATCTGTACACGTTCGTTTATTGGAAATTTTACAAATAATATGATAAACCACACAGGAAAGTCGTGCGGAAAATTTAGTTGCTAATCTTGTAAACAGCAAATGGATAACGTGACTTTCGAAGCTTAGACGGAAATATGGGTTCACCACGAAGTGTTATGTGGCGACATACATTTACAGATCAAAGATTATCTAATAAAAAACACTTAAATTTAGCGTGCGATTAAGGGTTAGGAACTGCCTTTACCAAGTTTGGGGGCCGCGGTGGCGCAGTTTTTTGAGGCATTGCACTACAAACCGGAAGAGGGCTGGTTCGATTCCCGATGATGTCATTGGAATTCTTCATTGACATAATCCTTTCGGCCGCACTATGGCCCTGGGGTCGACTCAGCCTCTAACAGAAATGAGTACCAGGAATATTTCCTGGGGGGTAAAGGCGGCCGGTGCGTAGGGCTGACAACGTTACCACGTTCAAGTGCCGACTGTCTCGAAATCTGGGAGCCTCAACCTCCTGGAATCCTAAAGGCCTGTCCAGGCCTGTAATGGGATTGCTTTACCTTTTTACCTTACCAAGTTTGCTCTACTGTATCACTATAATATGGGACAAACAAAGGAATTTAAACTTCGCTTAGTACAAGCAGTGCAGGTAAATTTCCTTTTGGTTAAGAACACCTCAAAGTGGAGTTTACGTCCCCTTTGGAGACGGAGACAGTAACACTTAGATTGTAACCCGAAGCGAAGCGGGAGTGGTGGACAGGCCTTTATTTCTACCATAGTGCAGTCGCAGAATTCAAACCCGAGGCGATAACTTATACTGCAAATAGCCAGCTATCCCTTAGTCGCCGACAGGATTTAAAGTTAGAGCTACTTCCCACTCACTGACATTGCATTGTACGGAATTTGCTTTCATTAGTTAGGCGCTTTCCGAGAAGTTGTGCAAAGTGCATATTAGTTTTTTCTTATCCGTTTGTCCGCCTGTCAGCTTCTCGCCCGTCTGCATGTAACAAATCGGCTTCCAGCGGACGTACACACTAGCATTTACTATGACAGGTCGAGAAAACGAAATTTTGTTTGAAGTAGTAAAACAGACAGGCTGGAGACCGAATCTCACAGGGGGTGGGAGGGGGGAGGTGACGAGATTTATTGCATTCATGGAGATCGGACCTGGGGCCCGCCCAGCTTCTCAGATGGGTACCAAATATTCTTCTCTGGATTAAAGCGACGGATGGGTGTCGTTGACACCCACCCACATCTAGCGCCAAGGTTAAAGAAAGAGTAAAGCTATACATCTACTCCCCCTCTGGGCCTTCATGGCCTGTTCTGGTGGGGAAAATCGCTTTTACTTTTACAACAGAGAGGCACTTCATATGAAAACCTCGTAAATTTATGACTACTGTGGTCACCAGGGTCATCACGGTTTCCACCGACCGTAATCGACTACGAGAGCAATCGAGTCAATTGCCTCATTTTTCATGCGATTTTCATGCTGCATAATTCAGGAAAGTAAAAGCGTGCCATTAGATTATTTAATATTTATTTGCTTTTAAGTCAGAAATTAAAAACTATTTAGACGGAGTTAATATTTGAGGTTTATATGAGGGGCACACTTGAAAAAGCCAAAGTAAACATAAAATAACAATTTTTGCATAGAAATATAGCAATAATAATAGTAATAACATTCTACAACAAGTGTAGAATTTTGAACAGCAACAAAACCTGTGATCCTGAGTGGATTGAATTGTAGGACCATTTGTAAAGCGTCGCGGACACAAAACTGCGAAAGCACCCGCTTGTTACGCTGTATGTACATTTCTGTCTTGTTTATTTTATTCTTTCAAACTTCAATTTTCTTTAGCTGAAGAATGTACTTTGAAGTATTAAATTAGGCTGGCCAACTATTGGGTCTACACAATTCGTCCTGCTTCTCGAAGGCGAAACGAAAGGGTCTCCTCTGATTACAGGATCAGCTCAGTAACTAGCACCCAAGGACTTCCAAGTTCGTTAACTCCATGTTTATCCATACCTCCCAGAACACATAACAAAGTCAAGCGAGTAATAATATTTGAAGACAATCCGCCAAGACTGCATTCACAACACGCAGTTTGGTCTGTCTATGGCGGGGACACCAATAAAATTCCAGTAATGCCCAAGGACACAAAAACAGACTACAGGAAACGGAGGGGAAGAGACTACTACAAAACCCATGTGGCCGTACCATGGCTCTGGCGGTTAGTCGCCCACTGCTCACAGCTAAGGCCCGGTCTCTATCCGTGCTCAGTGCACGTGACATTTTGGTAGACAAAGTGGCACTGGTACAGGTTTTCCTCCCAATACCTCGGGTTCTACTGTCACTGTCACTCCACCAATGCTCCATATTCATTCACACCTCTGTCACTGGTGGTATATAACCTAAGGGCTTCACAGTATTCTTACATAACGAACCTAAGAAACAAACGTAAGTGAAAGGCAGCAGAAAAGAACCGGCTGAAGTAATGCTTTGGGAAGCCCCGATGAAGGGTAACGAAGTGACCGAAAGATGACCACCCTAATTGGCACACCCCAACAGACTAAAAGCCTGTGCTTACAAATATGACTATCAACATCTCTGTTTTGGTTATAGTAAAACATACCTTTTAATTTAATTCGACGTGCAATAAAGAATAGCCTATTTCAAAAAGGTGTGCCTTTCCTTGGTTCTATTTTTTATGCTGTTCTCCTGACTAGGCCCCCCCACCCACGATAACTTAATCGTTGATAGAGTTCCATTCATTGTTTTACTGAGTTACTCCGGGTAACTGCAGATATATTACCTCAAATCCGGCCACTACATCAAACTTTCCACTTTTTATCAACGCAGAATTCACAAACATTCCAAACATTCGATGCTGTAAATTCCATATTGACGACGTCCTTAAGAAGGCCATAAAAATGCTCTTCGCAGCCTGAGTGAATTTTGACCGGTGCAAAAGAAATTCCTGGATTTGCTATCACATGTTTCCCACATTTGGATTACGCCTAGCAATATAAATACATGCATATATATATACGTAAGTACATATATATGTACCTAAATACATACGCACGCATGACAATATGATAAAAGTGTACGATTCCTCTCTCACTGTAAGTTTGTGGAATATATTTCAAAATAGGATCACGGAAGGTGACAGCAATAAATGACAATAAGTGGTACCAATGTTTCAGTCGGCATTGTATTCTCGAATTTTGTCAGAAATATTACGTCAACCTTTTAAAGCCTAGCGGTAACTTTACGTACCACCCGGTTTAACAGTCAAAAATTCCACCTGGCAGTCACATTGCGTCTGTGTTTTATTTGGATCTCGGAACAAACAGCAACTTTTTCCTTATAAAATATCAAGAGATTGGTTTTTATAACGGAGAGGGAGAGGGTTTACAGCGCGGTACGCACTGAGTCCTTATATAAAACAGATACGCTTCGTCTTTAAAGGGTTAATACACCTATTCAGAGAAATTACAATTAGAAGTCTTTCCTCAAGTGGACCCAAAAGTGATATAAACGGAAACCGTAGTTAAAAATTCGAATCTCCTAATTGTTTCTTTGAATTTCTGAGGGACATTTGACTAACGTAGTATAATGTGTTAATCAATGTTACAATACTTTAAAAAGCCTTGGAGATAAAGCGTACTGCTAAACATTTGCGGAAAGCCATTACTGCAACACATTAGCTGTAAAACTAATCACGGCTTCGTGATAAGGCCAAAGGCAAGCTATGAATCAGGCAGCCAGCGGTTTCGATTCCAGACCGCGGCAGCTGCAGTGCCAACAGTGCATGCACTGTACGCTACGCAGGATAGGCTTTCTGCTTATACACAGCAGACTGTGGTGGTTTTGCTGTGGTAAATCTGGGGATAGAGCTGGCTCAGTGGTGCAACAGAGGAGCGTTAACGCATAACAGTTATTACATGGGCAATGAACAAAGGGAAACGTGCCCCTTGTGAATAGTGTAGTCTTATCCTGAGATTAATGGTTAACAGTACGACATTAACTTTGACTCAAGCAATAAAGTACGGAGTAAAAGGGTGTTTCCAGAGCAGTAACTTCTTAAGCTGCAGTTATTGCTACATTTATCACCTGTTTCAAAATTGAAAATCTTAGCAACTTACATGCACAGTGTACTAATGCGTTCCCTATAATTCTTATGATTTGCAAGTACAATTTTAGAAAAAATTTAGAAGCTTAATCCTCATCAAAGGTACGCATTTTTAATATAGACACTTAATTATTTAATAACACTTAAAATAATATCAGGCTTTAAATGTTTCGTAGACAAGAATTTATTATGCCTTACTGGCTATAGGATGAGTTGCAAAATACAAGAACGCGAATGAAGTACCTTTGGCAGAAACCCCGTCCTGGAATCTAATGACACAACTATCAGCTTTGTAGTGTAGATATTTAAAGATCAGTGCCCCGAAAGAATTCTAATTTAAATTCTTATCTTCATTTAATCTTACTTGCCTTATACACGCCACAATGCTGCTGTACGCACTTATATATTTGTACATGTGTGTACAGGCAAAATATGCATTGCAGATTTCACTTCAGTGCACCGTTAGGGCTGTTAGACAGCCAATAAATATCTTGAAGTTTTCACCGGGAAGTATCTTCGGTACAGTAATCGTGGATATTGCTGACGAAACAGATATTTCAGAATAAAATACGTACTTCAATTGGTTGACTATCCACAGAGCCCTAAGCAAACACTAGACAAAAGGTTCTTTTGTGAAAATATTTATAGTACTTGTTAAACAAAGAGTCAAGAAACGTCTGTTTCGCTGAGACGTGAAGTTTCGTAACCTTTTTCACAAAAGTCCATTTTCTGATATTTCAAGTTCCAAAGCTCATGTTCATTTTACTTTCCTTATATTATTCGACAGAATGCGTTAAAACGTGGGCACTGTAACATTTCCTACAATGATAGGTTTAATTCTGCGAAATTTTTTCCTCTTTCTCATGACTGGGTACAACTCGTAGTCAGAATTGACTCCCCCCCCCCCCCTCCCCGACTGGTAGAACAATAATATGGGGCACTGGTGGCAAGATAATTTACAATAGGGAACTGAAGTATTCGGAGAGAATCCTGACCTAATGCCAGTGTATCCACCACAAATCCCACATGGATTTCCCTGCAGGTTTGTGTTGAGAGAACGGAGGTCTGCGTGTTGTTAGTCCCTCGCCAAACTTCCAAGTTGATGAATCCCTAGCAGTGTGCAGTCCATTGCTTATTCATTCGCAGCTATCGTCTGTATTTGAAGGCCATTTCTTCCATTCGCAATATCAGGACGCATCATGGCGTCGGAAACAGAGACTCAAAATATTTTCACGCAATTCTGGTATAAAAAGTAACACAGTAAAAATTATGCTAGGTAGGACAAAAGGATGTTCTCCGTAGCATATTGTGTATTGTTCTTGGTTTTATGGTAGAATTAAGTAAAGTGCGCGCGGAGAAATGCAACAATTTAAGAGAATTTGCATGTGCTCGAGTAATACGATGATATAAATAATAACTAATTTTACTACAGGTTGCCGAAAAAATTATGGAACATATAACAGGAGGCTGTCGTCTGTTGGGAACACCGAGGGAAAGATCGAGAGGAATAAAAGGAGAGCAAGTTAGAGTATGCTCAGACCGGCCCGAGAAGCTCATAAAGTAGAAAGGAAGAAAAAGAAGGGAGAAAATAAGCACAGAAAAATAAGTAGGCCCAATCTACTTTAGCACAATACAGTCTTGAACAAGATTTGTAGTGCGAAAGACTTTGTTATGAATATTTGTCTTAGATCTTGTTTCTGCCACGTTAAGGGTGTCAGAAATTTGTATGTTAAAATAAGAAAGTACTGTAGTCAAAGTTTCACCGAATGTTCCAAAATATAACCCAATGTCTGCTTTAATTGAATCCATGGAGAAAAGTATCTAAAAAGCTAAAACTTCATGCGCTATTCTAAAAATTATCACTTTTTATGGAAACTTACATTTCATTGCCTCATTTATAAGGGCTCGCCACATTTCCGTGTGAGAGCTAGATGATTATCATTTACACCCTCACACTTTCTTCAATATCCATTTTAATATAATGAACGACAGAAATGTATCTTATGAAATTTGACTCACAGACACGCATGGATTTTAAGCAAGATATTTCTACCTCTGCGTTACACGAAAACATTTTGAAATTGTCGGGCAGGAACAACTTTCATTTAGTCAATGGTTTTATCTTCTATTATCAAAAATTTTAATTTATCTTCTGCTTTGACCCTGATTCTCGCCATAGCTCCATATGTATAGAAGTATGAGTTGCCACAGAAAATAGATTGTCCAAATTGACAGGATATTTCATGTAGAATTTGACTAAGCCGGGAAAACTCTGAATTACACTAAAATGTTTTCTTCTCCATCCAATTACTTACTCCTCCTGTCGGATTCTCTCAAGCTGCGACCATCATTAGCCACACTCTGTTCGAACTGGACTTAGATAAAATTACTCAACGCTAACTTGATTATCCGGTAAAATTACTCAACACTAACTTGATTATCCATCACCGAATTCATCCTCTCTTGTGGCCTTGCACTTGAGCTATTTAACAGGTGGTCCGGTAGAAATTTTCTTTACCAATTACCCTACTGCTTTTATCTTGAATTTGCGATATTAGGCTGTCCCGCAATTTGGGTAAACTGCTACCAACATAACGTGAAATTACTTAGAGTGCTGTAAAAATCAGAACGACCGCAACAGACAACGAATTCAGGGCACGCCTCCTGAACTCTTTTCTCCTTTCACATGGACTTCTAAAAGGCCGTGTTTTTAAAATTTTAAATTTTAAGAATAGCTATAACCTTAGTTTCAGTGACAAACCTGGGTGGGGTTCACATAGTGTCAATTTGGCTAGAGTTAAATTTTGTTACTGTCTGCAGTTGTAAAACTACTTTCAAGACGTTGTCTTTGTTGTTACAAACGTTACTGATATTTTTAAGGAGACCACATTGAAATTTTATGGTTGTTTTTAGACGTGGTAAAACGAGGAGTAGTTCCAGGTAATAAATAACATAGAAAATTTTGTAACCTACGCTATATTTTCCTGGTTCGTGGACAACTAAAATCCGACCACATCTGTTGCACAGACAACCCCCTTTTGCCAGAATCTTCTCGGAAGTTATTAAATGAGTTCTAAACGTCATGTTGGCCGATCCCAGTGGTCATGCGGTCTAAGGCGTTGGTCTGCGGCCGAGCGCTTACTGGGATCGTGGGTCCGAATCCCACCTGGGGCATGGATATTTGTCTCTTGTGCAGTGTTTGTGTTGTCAGGTAGTGGTCTCTGCGACGGGCCGATCACTCGTACAGAGGAGTCCTACCGACTATGGTGAGTGTGTGTGTAAGTGTGATGAAGTGGAAATGAAAAACCCTCTACACCTGCTGTGAACAAGCAGGTAGGAGAGTGAAGGTTTACGAAACGAAACGAATCTAGTATGTGTTTCTGCGGGCCTCCATCTAAGTTTTGCTATTATATGCACGTGAGTTGTCAGATTTATGACGTGGTTGTTTTAACCTAAAAACAAAGTCCTTGTGCACCAGTTTGAGGCCACTTTCATTTAACTGCGGTCGTCAAATGGATTAAAGTTACACAAGATATTCTTCCTTACATAAGTCCCTTCAGGCTCCGGTTACTCAACTCCAGCCCTCTTGACCTTGGCATAAACGCCACTCTTCTTTGCTTTGTGAATTTAGCTTATTCCGTGCACTGCAGTTGTGATTAACTAAGAGAGTATTGAGTTCTTGTGTAGGACTTCATTGCTTTTCGCAGTCCTTCACTCTTCTGCCTACTTGTTCACAGTAAGTGTAGCCGGTTTTTTATTTTCACTTGATCACACTCAAACACACACCACAGTCGGCTGGACTCCTCTGGACAAGGGATCGGCCCGCCGCAGAGACCTCTACCTGACAACACAAACACTGTGCAAGAGACAACATCCATGCCCTCGGTGGGATTCGAATCCACAATTGCAGCAAGCGCTCGGCCCCAGACCTACGCCTTAGACCGCGCTGCCACTGGGATCGGCTAGGACTTTGTTACATGGAGATACATTTTTTCTTTATTTCACAAAAAGGGGCACGCGGTGGCGCAGTGGGGTTGAGGCACTGCGCTACAAACCGGAAGGTCGCGGGTTCGATTCCTGAGGGTGTCACTGGAATTTTTCATTGACATATTCCTTTCGGTTGCACTATGGCCCTGGGGTCGACTCAGCCTCTAACAGAAATGAGTATCAGGAACATTTCCTGCGGGGTAAAGGCGGCCGGTGTGTAGGACTGACAACCTTATCACCGTCATATGCCGATTGTCTTGAAATCTAGGAACCTCACCCTCCTGGAACCCTCAGGGCCTGTCCAGGCCTGTAATGGGATTGCTTCACTTCTTTTTCACAACAAAAGACCAGTAAGGTGATTTCTCAGCTGCGACTGCAGTATGAAAGTAATAGAGCTAACTGCAATCTAGAAAACACGTCTGCTAGAATCGAGTATATCATAGCGGCGATAATGAAAACTCTATTCTTTTGGGACATTATGAGGTTATGTGTAAGTCCCGAAGTTTCGGATTAGTTACTGCTTCAAACTTCACAGTAGTCCAACATTTGACCACCCTGAAGATGGAAAGAAAACTAGTACGAAGTGTTAGTAGCTATACACAAATATTTACTTCACCATCATTGACAGGACAGTAACACACTGGCCTGTCGCACGATTTTTAATGTTAAATGTACTTTGCAGCGTCAGAAGGAACAGTTATGCACAGCTTGGGGATACTGTACTTTTGCTGTGACCAAGCAGCATGTGAAGGGGAGGAAACATCCTGACAGCTGCATGATCTTTGCTAAACGTGACCAAACTACATTGGCAGAACCTGTGAGGGGACACTGTATCAAGATGGCGAAACTTTATTGCTTGTCGAACAATAAGTGTCATAAAAAAGAACAAAAAACCTATACGTGTGAATGGATTCTTGAAGTAAGAATCTGATATGGGGGGAAAGTTTACTTTTTGTTAAATGAGTCTTCGGCGTGATATATAAAATGTTACAGCATTTGGAAGCTGCAACATATTGGTGAACATATGTGTCACACAACGACAGTCTACAAATTTTTTTTGCTGTAGGACTTTAAGTACCAAATATCCCACATTATGTCAGTTGCTGTAGAATAACATAATGTGTAAACAGTACACATCACCCGCATATTCAGCTTTAGAAACAGTTCTGACTACTGGGTCAGTGGGAGTACTAATAACAATTAAAATGTTCACAAACTGAAGTAAACTAGCCATACGTGCGGTAAGAGGGCCTGCATCTGCAGCCACATAAGGGTGGATAAATTTACACTGAATTTTAAAGCAACAGAATGGGACGTCGTGGACGGGTTTTATCTGAATGGGTACCTATAGGAATAAACTGTGTGTCATGGTCATGTGTCTTACGGTTCCATAAAATGCAGGAAATTTCTTGGCTATGTGAAAAATATTGGCTTCTCAAGACTGACTTTGCTTCATGGAGTGAGTTAGTTGCATCTGTCATGGCTGAAGTTGCCCCTGACTTTATTCAGTATAATGACAAGAACACGACAAACATGTGGGTCTTAGTACACTGAAAGCACAGTGTTTCTGAACACGTCGTATGGTCTGGTAAATTATTATCGACGTTCTGACAACGGTTTGACTGTGAAGAATAAGGAACTACGCTTCTCTGAAACGTCGGTACCTATATACCAGCCAAACAGACTAACATTCCAGGAAACTGGAAATATCCAGAGTGTTTTTAAGTTGAAGATTTCCAGATATCAGTGTAGTATAAAACAGTGAATATGAAGATTTTTTTTCAGAAATCATCAAATACACGAAAATGACAATATTTTACCGATAAAGCCGCTGTGTATGTAAATTTCTGAGGCACCGTTTTCGAAACCCGGAGAGATTACCTGAGACATAACTGTGATTTACCTCAGTTATTCGTTCGAATTTCGGAATAGTACAGCCTATTTCAAATGAATTCCGAACGCAACCTTGCAAATCCTTACCTGCTCACCAGACAAAAAATCTTTTCTGTTTCCATTCGACGCTGTTAATGTAAATATAAATGAACGGTAACCTCAGAATAAGTAAACAGCCCTTTCAGGTTTTTAATATTACTGCCAGTCTGAAACAGAAGAAAGAAATGAAACAAAATATTTGTACTCTTCGTACTGATACTTAAACCTGTTGTTCTAAAGAAAACTCAGTAGTCTGGATTCCCCATATGGAAGATATACCTCACAGCCTCATGAAAGATTCAGTAGGCAAGGGATTTAAATTCACGCGAAGAGAAGGGGCAGCTCATCTCTCACGGCCCCAGTGTATTTACATCGGTGTACCGCCGCTCGAAAATTACTTACTGCTTTATGTGGAACAGGACCTAACTATGCTGTACTTTGCTTTGTAAAATATTTGCACAAATCTCGATGATTTTGTAAACAGCACAAATATTAATAATACCAAGCGCATTTTTATGAGAAAACGTAATTAATAATTGATTAAGAAGCAGTGCATATATACTTTATAAAATATTGAAGCAAATGTCCTTGAAATTTCCAAGAGAAATACTTAGAGACGAAAAGGAAAAATCTGCATTACTGAAGCTCAGAAATTCATTTCTGCGGTTACAAAATCTATAAGAAACTGTGGTTGAGCTGTTTGCATTCAGACGCAAAATAAACACTGAGAGAGACTACGAATTTCACAAGTGACAACTATGTAGAACTAACCACCATTCTTTTTATCCTTCGTAATATTTGGTAATACTAAAGTGCATGTAGTTATATAAATAACCAAGACATGTCAAAGAAGAGAACGAAAAATCCTTTCTCTTCTCTTTCGCTCTATTATTCATTTCTTGTTGCTATCTCCTTCACTGCTTTTTCCCTAATCCTCTCTCATCCAACTTTCCTGTCTGATTAATCGTAATTCGTCCTCCCTTATACTTGCAAATGTCTTTTTCTTTTCTTCCATCGTGATCAGAATTGTTGGTTATCATCATTTGTGCAGTCCGGTCTCCTTACTCCTAAGGAAACATTTCTGTGATCATTGCGTGTGTTCTGTAGAGTGAGAAATTTGAAATGAGGAACATCTTGAATTATTCTGCTTAACTTAATTTCCATCTCATCATCTCATGCGTGACAAACACCGTGGCTCGCCTCCAATTCAATGGACCGCCCTGTACTTCATTTGGCATGGCATCTGTCGTAATCATTCTGAAATTCCTCTCAAGATTTCAAGCGTCTCTCTGTACCACTAATGAGTTATGGCTGCCAGAGAGAGATATCTTATTAATTATACATACTGGCATGGATTTATTTAATTTTGAGAATACCAGAAACAGATATTCAAAAACTATTAACAATATGTAATGAAACAACAATTAAAAATTAACAAATAAGCTTATATTGTATATTTTGTACAGTATTTGAGTGCATTTATCTGTATTTTAAAATAAGGAAAATATATTTAAAAGTTTTAAGAATATTTTGGCGGTCGATCTCAGTGGCCGCGCGGTCTACGTCGTAGGTTTGCGGCCGAGCGCTTGTTGACATCGTGGGTTCGAATCCCACTGGGGTATGGATGTGTGTCTCTTGTGAGAGTTTGTGTTGTTAGGTAGAGGTCTCTGCGACGGGCCGATCCGTCGTCCAGAGGAATCCTACCGACTGTGGTGTGTGTCTGGGTATGATCAAGTGAAAATAAACATACTCGACACCTGCTGTGAGTAGGTAGAAAAGGGAAGGACTACGAAACCAGACGAATATTTTGGCCGTAAAAATCAATTAAAATTAATTAATGAACGAATTAATTATCACTAAAGACTCGGAGAGAAATCATACCTGTTGACTTATGTTTCTTATGCCCCAACAGCCCCTCTAGCTGGCCAGCGCCTTCTCATTATCGAACTTTCAAAATCACACTCAGACACAAGACACTCGGTAGGACTCCTCTGGACGAGTGATCAGCCCGACACACAGACCTCTGCCTGACAATACACAACACTCACAACAGACGGACGTTCACGACCACGGAGGGATTCGAACCCGAAATCCAAGCAAGAGAGCGGCAGCAGAACCAAAAGCCTGCTACCACTGGTATCGGCACTGGCTTGCGTTACCAAAGAGACCTTAAGACTGTCTTAATGAAACTTTACATTTAACAAACCTGCTAGAAGCATTTGCTTTTTAATGATCTAAAGTACCATTCTGTGTCACATTAGGCTGTCCTAAGTTTCAGAGATTTGATAAACGGAAAGAAAACTTCACAATCCGCGGTACTATTGTAACAAATAGCACATGTGAGCAAGTATGTTTCTAGCCTGTTACGCGTAAACAAAATTTCTGCATCAGTTCCCTTAGTACATTTTAATCTCATGTATTTGACAATAGGAAACTCAGTCTTTTATGGAATAGGGGGCATTTCTGTGTAGTAAAATCCATACATCTCATTACAAAGCAAAGGAGAACCCCCAGGCAAGTTTAGAAGAGTTCAGATCCGCTTGAATATTGATTCCTTAAAAGCGACGAAGGAGAAATATAAAGAATTATCTCAGTACTTTCAAGCAAGCGTATTTTCTGTTTAGAATAGAACAATCAAAACGGAACTGTCGCTGTAGTAGATAGGCTACATATGTGAAGAAAGATACACGAGTACAGTAGGGTAAACGTAACCCTTCCCCCTGCACGTCATGAAGGCACATGGGGAAATGGACTCGCAGTCCCATTACTCTTAACGTCTGCACTAGACGAGGTGAATGGTCATCCTCAAACACCGGCAGCTTTACAGCCGAGGAGAGATGTCCCCCCGCGCCCGCTCATTGAGAGGCTGGGTGGGCCACAGGTTTCTTGTGGATAGTTGGGAAAAGAGATAATTCTCTTGCCTCTCTAGGGAAAACAACGGTTGTTCCTTGGTTGTTCACGCAGTATTCCGAGTAATATGCCGAATGAGCGAATCCGGCTCACTTATACATTTGGTGACCAAAGATTTAGAAACTTTCATTTTTGCGGATTATATAACTTATTGCAAAAATTATGCTGGTTAAATATACTTTCGCATGTTTTGCAAAAGTACGCTGCTCACACATACTTCCGCGTTATTTATTCCTATTAGGTGGCAGTGATTTTATCGGCTCTACTAGATGGGGTTTCCTAACATGATTTTGTTCTCTGCGTGATTTCAGGCTTCCGCCGCGACGTTCATGAGATCTGCGCTATTCTAAGGTATTATGTAGCGTCGCTGTTCTGAGAAGTCAGTAAAGGATTACCACTTGACGCTGCGTAACACTCCAGAAGAGCCCAGATCTCATGATTTCGTTCTCCTTCGGCCTTTATAAGGACATGAATGCATCGCTGAATGGTTTATATTTCTTTATGTTCCCTTGTTTGTAGAAATAGTCTTGAACCAACCCCTGCTGCTTAGTGATACAAAACGTTTTGCTGAAACAGTTTTCATTTATTTTCAAATATTATCTATTGAATTCATAAACATTTGTTTCCTGGCCATTGCAGCAACCGAAACTGTGACTGTGGGGAAGTTATTTACAGTTTTGGCATTATGATCTAGAGTTTGGTTCAACACGAAAATTCCTTCCTTTTAGGGAAACCATAACTTTATTTTTCAAAGAGGAAATTTTCCAGAAATTGCTTGTACTTTTTGTCCCCAAAATTCCATTTTAAAACATAGTGGGTGTTTTCAAGGAATCACAGTCGAAACCATGATTCTGCCACTGTATCTGTGGGTTTGTTCAACAATAAAGCAGTAGTTTTCCTCCAGGTCTGCAGTTTAAAAATTGATGTCTCCCATCTGTTATTTGCACTTTTGCTTTACCAGGTTTCCACACCTGTAAAGAAAGGCACTTTTTAGAAGTAAATGCCAAGCACTTGAATTTTTCAAAATACGACGTTTACATTCCGAAATTTTTGTTTCAGTGAAGAGTAGTTTTTGAGGATATTTCTTACTTATGTCTTCATCTTTAGTCCATGATTTATACTTGTGACACCAAATCAAATATTCTTCCTCATTTCTGGTGTTGGTTTTGATTCCTCCAACGGAAGATCAGCCTCAGAATCAAACACAGAAATCCGTGTGCAGAAGGATTTGGAGTTTATCTGAGCTTTATCATCATGCAGTAGTGTTGTCAGGGCCCTCTTGAGGTTATTCAAAACAAACTCTTTCAGCATTCTGTCCTTCTGAAGCGTAGTTTTCCTAATACCGTTGCAGACGTAATATTTCGTGGGAGATACTGTTTCAACTAATTCCTTCTTTTTTTTTACTACACCAACACTTTGAGGAAAACCTTAGAAACAACCGCATTTAAACATGCTTTCATCCCAGGATTATTTAATATATTATCAAATTATTTTTTGAACTGAAATTATATCTTTTGTTCATTTTCGCTGAAGATAAAGGAATAGAAATGTGAAAGTGAAAATACATCAAATGCTGTCCATAAAATATCAGTTCCATTCTTCATTGTTTCTCACTGAGTCACAACTAATTTTGCGACGCTGCATTTCCTAAATCGGCTGTCGGCCACCACTGGACGCTTGCAGCCACATTCGACCTTCAGCTTCAAAATGCGAGCCATTTTTACGTGATATCTTAATAATAAATCGAATAGAATCTTATTGACAAGGAAATGAGAGATGTTGATTGAGCAGCACACATATTCATTTTATAGGCATAACAAACATTTCTTTATTCCAGACATAACTAACCCCACTGAGCAGAGTCCCTCCTAAGTAGAGAAGAGGTCCTCAGTTAGTCAAGAAATTCCCCTCATTTTATAGAACCCGGGGGTTCATTACCGCCTTCACAAGCGCCCGCCCCTGTCCCTATCCTCAGCCTAGGCCTTGTGAAATATTTCTTACAGGTAAATAAAGCTGAAACATATTACAGGCTCAGACCGTACCCCGCAGAAAACACACTTCTCTATATTTAGATCTCCTGACATCTAGTGGCCGTCTATGGAACTCCAACGTTCTCACAGTTCTCTTGCCATCTGGCGGCAGCCAATGGAACTCCAAGCGTCACATTGTTACTTGTCTAACGGAATTTTATATAAGATTTTTCTAAGTTTTTAGGGTGAGGATCAGTTAACGACTTTCCCAAACCCCAGCTGGAGGACTAACCATTCTCAGCTGTCCCCGCCTGCTTATTCAATATATTTACAGCCACCCTCCATATCTGGATTACTTCAGACACATTGCCGCTTGAATATGTTAGTCTGCATTAATTTGGGATGTTCACGGTTTTAGCACTATTTTGACACTATCTTTAGTGGGTTTGCTAAGATTGGGTGTCCGCTAGTAAAGTGTAAATATTTGCTTTAATACTTGGCCAAGAAGTGCTTAATGAAGCATGCAAGCTTTCGTCAGAAAGCCGGAAAATATTACTTTTTCGAAATTTAATGACCGAAAACACTTGTCCGCAGATTTAAGCCCTATAAAATGCAGTTAGTATTTTCTTCGTGAAAGTTCTGATGGAGTTTAAACATTCAGATACGTTTCAATAAAAGTGCCACATAATTCACTCGGTGAAAGCATCGTTAGGAGTTATTACTTTATAATTCAACATTCTCCATTTACATCTACACTGGAACGTGTTCAATGCCAATGGCAAAAGAAGGATTTTGGAACACACTGACGTCATCAGTCCTCTTGTGAAAATCTCCGAATCTTGAAAACAACTTACTTTGTTGGTGTTCTCTCCTGCTAAAGAACTCGTCCCTTAGCGTCTGTCATTGTTTATCTACACCTTTGACTGGAAAACATCTTACAATATGGAAAGCAGGTGAGACTTTTCTCCATACAACAAGTGTAGTTTATTTTCAAAGGCTTTTATAACAGAAAACATGTCACAAAGCAACACATTCTTCTTTATAGTTTCATACCGTGTTCATTAAGATAAATTTTAAGTACACAAAACATATATCTTTTCGTATAACATAACATGTTACAGTTCCCTTTCACCAAGCAAGAAATTTACTTAACACCACTACATCTCACTTCCAAGTAGCAGAAATTATCGTCATATTTTGATCAGATTTATTCCATAAAATGCTAGAAACTGCGGTGGTTCGTAACATTGTGTCCAGTGCATTTCAGGCATAAAATTAAATTATCCACGATTTCCTTCCTCTCCAATAGAACACTGCAGTGCAGTACTCCTTGATGAAAATGCCATGATATACCGTCGCATTTTCAGAGCCCATGTTTCTAGCTTCCACGCAGATTCGTCTTATTACTCCAGTCTTAGAGTCGTACATATTTCTGTCACAATCGTTTTTCACACCTGTCAAATTCTTTCAGCCCGGTTGCAAAGATAAGAGTGTTTCCTTTACATTCTTCGACAGGCATTGCACGTGTCAAGCTATATAAGCTAGGAACTTTTCATGAAAAAGAAAGGCAATATAAACGCCACGAATAAATACAAACTACACAAGTGCGATTGATGCCATTACTTTCATCCATTGCATTTTCGTCAACGTCACGGGATTTTGAAACTTAAGTTGTCCAAAAGAAATATTTTCCCCGTTGTACACTTTTCCCATAAATACGAGCGCAGCGGTTGATGTCTTTAAAGGTTTTGTTCAGCACATACATATTCAGGTACACATAACTTAACACTCACAATTTTAAAGCGTGTAAATGGACTTCTCTTTTTTCACTTGATAGTGTGTTGTTTAAAATTACAATAACTTATTAATTTCTATATGTTTTACTACTTTTTCCACTTCTTTTGTTAATAAAATTTTTTACCCTTTTGACGAATTAAAAGCGGGTCCTTAGAAGGCACAATGGGGCGTGAGACGCCTACTCCGGCTCTAAATGATTTGAAAACTGCAGCAGTGGAGCAGCAAACGCAAATATTTAGGGAAGTATCAGATATTAAAGTCCCTGAGAAGCAATGTAATGATTAAACATTTATCTACTTTACATGAGTATTGTGCCTGGATTTTGATAATGCCTTAGTATACTGGTTCTAACTAACCGACATTTGTGACCTCAAAAATATAAGGTATATTGTAAAACAATAAATTCCTATTTCCGTGGCAACTTGCTGAAAGAGGGCAGAGGAATGCACGGATTTTCCAACTTTTCAGTCATATAATCTTAGCAGAATAGATAATTGTACACACAAGCCAATACATTACTTATTTCAACAGGAGAAATATGTTAAGGAACGGGAAAGTTATTGAATTTAGATGGCACGCAAATAGCAATAACCTTAGCCTCTTAGCAATTTACCTCTCTATTGCAATATATTCTGAAGCATATATTAATTTAGCTACAGTGGGAGGCGGGGCTGTCACAACTGTGTTGACGAAGGTTCGGATCTTTTGCGATATGACGCCGTGTTGGTTGGCAACGACGTGCCTAATGAAACGGCGTCATACGCAACAGATTTAATATTAAATATACAAAATTTTATTTAAATTCACGCTATTCTATGGAGATTCGTTTTCCTTGTTTGTCCTTTTCAATCACCTTCGTAAAATTGCGAAAACCAGGTATTAGCTTCGTCAAGTCTGTCTTTCCCTCCGTCCGCACGAAACAACTCGGCTTCCACACTGGGGATTTTAATGATATTCGATATCTCAGTATCTTTCGAAAATGCACGTTTGATTGGAATCCGACAAGAATAAAAAGTACTTTACATGAAGACGTGTGTATGTTTATGACAATATCTCTCTGAATTATTCTTAGAATAAGAAACATTTCGGAAAAGAGTTGTACTGAAAGTCGAAACACCCATTTTGTGTTCAACAATTTTTTCTAGAAAACCGTGCCATTTTTGAGATAACATACAAAATTATAGTAGATCCAGACATACCATAGACGGCAATATAATACGGCGCATGAGCCTTGCATGAAGGATAAATAAGGCAAGAATAGAGGCAGACGATCTTAGTAATTAATATTTCCTGTTTTTCCACGCCAACAACGGTTATGCGAACAACCCTCAATGTTACTTTATACCCACACTGCCTACCCTGTTTTCTCATAAACAAGTAATGTGAAAACCATAGATTGTGTTACTTATAATTCCTTTTGCCGCAGGTGCGTGATACGTGTACACTATCCCGTAACTAGTGGGTTTTATGCGTTGACGCAGCATCTGTGTAGCCAAAACTAATAAGGTCGTGGAAAGAGCACTGAGAGGACTGTTAACAAAAGGTACTGACTCCAATCATCATCATCATCATCATCATCATCATCATCATCATCACGTAGTCTGTCTTACTACAGGTCCATAGCATCTTTCAACGTGAGTTGTCCAGAGAGTGCCATCTGGGGTGAACACAATAAACAGGGAAAATCCCTATAATGAGATAAATATTGCAGCCTTGACATGGTCGGTGAAGCTAGATTATGAGACACCAAATGACGCTGCATAATTCACGTACAAAATTCAATGATTCATCTTATGACTATGTCCTTTAAGTGGTATATACCGAAGACCTTCAAGCGTCCACTTCCTCCACAAACACTTCCGCCTCTAGTAAGATGTTAGCGGCATTAATAAATTAGCAGCGGCAGTATATAATAATTTACCTCCTAGCTGATCTTCCCCACCACACCAGTACATTTCAACGACCCAGCCTCCCGTGTGGTCTAAGGAGCTTATGGTCTAAGATGCAGCGAAGGCTGGGGTCAGAGGTTACAATCGATACATGTTCTTATCACCGCCATCTTGGGGGTTCTACCATTGGTTCGTTTACCATGGACATAAAGCACTTAAGGGCTTAAAGGTTCACGGCGAGATTGAATGGGATTCTGAAGACCCAGACTTAAGCTAAGCTTGGGGGGGGGGGGGTTAGAAATGTATACCGGTGAGAGCAGTCGCATGTACTCCCACTTGCGCACGGTAACCATGTTTGACAAAGCACAAAGTGTATTATACACAATCCTCTGTGTGTAAAATCCACAGAAGTAGGAAATGCCATTGTATATTTTAGCTGTTTGCTGGGAACTGGGAAACTATTTTGGATTTGATAGTTTACAACCTACGCGGGAATCAGCACAATACTAGGCGGATTTCCGTAAGTGCAATTCCAGCCCAAGGATGTAGCAGTGTTTGCCTGTTCATGTGTTACGGTGAAGGTAAACAAGACAAAGTTGCCCCTGTACACGCCATAAAGAAGCCATAAAGACATTTATTGGGATGAAAAAGGGTTTCAGATTCAAGTCCCAGCATTTTGGAGAACGATATATTTCTTTCCCCTGCTGGGATCCGAACCTTGAATTATCCAGCCTGCAGCCCAGTGGCTACACTCAACACGCTGTCCGGGCTTCTTGATGTGTTACGGGAAAAATTCAAAAACCAGAGTCAGTGGTGAGGCCTCCAGTGCCGGGCTATCGCTGGAATGACGCACCAACGTTTAAAATAAACACATACGGTGATTAGATTAACCCTTTAAAGACGAAGCGTGTCTGTTTTATATAAGGACTCAGTGCGTACTGCGCTGTAAACACTCTCCACTTCGGTTATAAAAACCAGTCTCTTAATGTTTTATAAGGCAAAATTTGCTGTTTATTCTGAGATCCGTACAAAACACATAAATGCAATGTTGGCACCACGTAGAATTTTTTAATATTAAACCTGGCGGTATGTAAAGTCACCGCTAGGCTTTAAAAGGTTAAAGATTTTACAACATGCAGTCCTTTTTATACGGCACTCTTCGATCCGTTTTAGGGTCATGGCATTCCCGGTTCTCGGGGCTTCACGATCACACTCATTAAGACACACCACACTCGGTAGGACTCCTCTGGACGAGTGATCAGCCCGACGCAGAGACCTCTACCTGACAACACGCAACACTCACAACAGACACACATCAATGCCGCCGGTGGGATTTGAACCCACAATCTCAGAAAGCGAGAAGGCGCAGAGCCACGCCTTAGACAGCGCGTCCAGTGGGATCGTCACATCGTGCAGTTAAACTCTTTAAACCACAATGTTTAATACCTGTTCTAATATTTTGCCTACGGCGTGCCTATGTGTCTTGTATAATTTCGGACACAGTCTGCAATTATGTCACGAAATAACATTAAACAAGAAGCCTTCCTAGTGGAGAAGTAATGTTTTCTGTGAGATGGAAGCTAAATTTTTAAGTGTTACATGGATGGATTTATGACTTCGAAGTATTAACAAGAGGGCAGGTGCCCACAGTTATATGTGAAGACGTGTAGGTATACTGTGCAAAGAGCCTGAATTATTTTGGCCACCTCTAAGTACATGTATAATTGATCACTATGTGAAACTTGTTTAAAGGAAGCAACTTGTAGGTAAATAAATACAGAATTACTGCTAATTTGAACTGTAGAGAAGATGACAGGAAATAATCTTGTAAACTATTTACACGTTCGACTTTCAAGTATTTAACACATTATTACCGAACACATTTGAATATTATATAGCGTGGGGCAAGGACTACTTTGCAGGGAAGGAGTTGCTTTATGGAGTTCTACAGCGTCCCTTCTTAAAAATAAAACGCTGTATTTGGGAGAAAGTTTCGTTTAAGTCCTCAGGCTAAATATAAAGATAAAATGTCATTAATTTATTGTCATTAATATTATTATCCTTAGCCGATCCAAGTGGCCGCACCGTCTAAGGAGTGGGCCTGCGTTCGCTGGCTTGCTGGGATTGCGGGTTCGAATCCCGCCGGGGACATATGTGTCTGTCTCCTGTGAGTGTTGTGTGTTGTCAAGCAGAGGTCTCTGCGTCGGACTGATCACTCATTTAGGGGAGTCTTAGCAAGTGTGATGTGTCAGCTTGATCGTGAAGCGTCGATGACGAGGGTGAGTTGGCCTACTAGGGGTTGTTGCGTCATGGAAAAATTATTAGTTTTTTAAATATTATTAATAACATTATTATTATTACTGCTACTACTACTACTACTACTACTACTACTGAGCCTCAAGTCTTATAACCAAAGTCTGCAACTGACAGCAACAGGTCAACACACTCAGTGGGGTCGAATGAGTAGAGCTGCTCTCAGCCTGTCCGCAGAGCTTCATCTGTCGGGCACATCTGATAAATACGGACTGTATTTAATGTGTTCCATGTCCGTGCACTGTATCATAAAAAATAATAATAATCACCAACTAATGCACCACAATACATACAATCTTTATTCGCAAAAATCTCCTACATGTTTCGACCCTGCTGGGTCATCTTCAGGGAGAATAGTCTTGTTACACTGTTGGATGCACTTAACTGTATAAGCGCATCCAACAGTGCAACAAGACTATTCTCCCTGAAGATGACCCAGCAGGGTCGAAACACGTAGGAGATTTTTACGAATAAAGATTTATGTATTGTGGTGCATTAATTTGTGATTATTATTATTTTGACTGACTATATTTTTAGCCTAAGCATAAGGAAAGATCGTGTTTCCGAAAGGCCTTACGTGATTTTTAATTTTTGGCCATGAACCAACCCATAAACTATAAGAGACCAAATATGATATACAACAGTCAAAATCCTATAGAATTTTAAGTTCCTTCTCCATATTTAATTATGATAATGAATGAAAGATCGCTAATTGCATAATCATTCTGAAAAAGGTGGTGTACTACCGATTGTAAATACATCACTTGAAGTCTAGAGTCTTACTACATTACAGTGAAAATTTTTCGCATTCGTTTCAGTAAATTTAATTTGTTTGCCACAGTAAAAGTGAAGATCTGTATAACATCTTATTATGTGAAAATTAATAATGTAATAATTACATTTATATGCAGAAAATGCCTATAAGTTAAAACATGGTTTGATACTGCCACCTGGTATAGAGATTTCTTTACATAAGGTAGAAAATAAATCCATATTGTGGTTACACTTAAAACGCAGCGAAAACTTATATTAAAGAACCTGAGTGACTGGGACATCCGCCAACATCAGTTCACTTAATGCACACTTTTCAGACAAAGTCTGTGTAATGGCTGTCGCTGTTTACTGCAACAGATTGCGTGGGCCACCCACAACAAAGCATACCAAAAACCGAAAAAATTTCCAATGGTGGCAGAAAGGTAATGAGCTTAATTTTAAATGTAACCAGCAGAACCACTAAATTAACCTCAAATATCTAATCTCTTTGAACAGAGTATCCCACTCCAACGATTCATAAATTTCGAGCCACAGGAAATTAAAAGAAACCTTCACTGATTATCAGATAATCGAATATCCGTGAAGCAAAAGGCTGGAAGGAATATTTTGAACACTGAAGAACTCAATAAAGAAATTAAGAACATGGCAGAACCAAACTTGTAATTAAGTAATCCCCGAGGCTTATTTTGGTTATTTTTAGAGCCTTCCCGACCATGTTTGTGCAATGTGTGACTCTCGTGCTGTGACACATGTTTACCGTGTACTTCAGTACGTGAGGAAAATAACCAACAAAGTACAGTACAGTAATTTTACTTTTTAGTTACAGAAGTTGGTAACACTTTTACTATGCACGTTTTCTATACCCCGAACGCCATTCTTAAACTTCACGCTACGTATACGTTTGCAATTTTAACATATAATATCCTATAAATCTTGTAATTGTTTTGTTGTGATCTCTGGTAATCGTTATTTAAGCCAAAATATTTTGGATCGATAACAATAAATGGAATACAATGCACCTTGTTGGCTGCTTTCTTGATATTGGATAAAAATTCCTCTATTTTGCCGTATACTGTGGTGTTATTGATGACAGAATTGACAGCTTTTAGTTTCTGTAATTTAAAGATAACTTCCACCCAGGTTTGAGCGTTATCGCTATCTGTGTGGCTTTGCATGTGCTAAAGAATTTATTTATATATTTGTGGTTTAGTTATGGTTCCTTCACGAACGCCTTCACCGTTTCAGACTACACGTGGCCTCACACGAGAGGACCACCAGTGAGTAATAAACAGGCTAGTGTGTGGAACGGAACTGTTGTGGCCTCTTTACGGAAATCATCCAGTCATTTTCGTGAAAGACTGAGAGGAAACTAAAAGAAAATGACATGGTAGCCAGAATTTGGAACAACAATTGAACGTGAGATGTCGCGAATTTTCAGGAGTGCTAACACGTGGGCCTCTGTTTGTAGCGTGAATATTACACACCGTCGAAAAAGATGAGAGCAAGAGACAATGTTTTGTTAGTGACGTTTGTTTTAATAATAATTGTAATAAGGGATTGTAATAAGGTAATTGTAGGTAATAAGGTAATTGTAATAAGGGATTTTTTCGACGTTTCGGAGGAAGGTATTGCCTCATTCTTCAGGTTTAGTGAAATATATGCGATTGGTTCCTCCGAAAGCCCTTAACAAACATTTACCACGTTATGTAAGAAACCAAAACAACAGTTATTTGAGAAACAACCGCGTTGAAAATCTGAAAAATATGATAATTTTATTAGCTCGCGATCCTTGCCGAAAGAAATAAAAAATGTTGTAACGTCGTCAGTGTGTGTGTGTGTGTGTGTGTGTGTGTGTGTGTGTGTGTGTGTGTGTTTGTGTGTGTGTGTGTGTGTTTGTGTGTGTGTGTGTGTGTGTGTGTGTGTGTGTTTTCAACAATTTCCATCATTAAACTTAGTGTCCCATTTTCAGAAACTATGGACTGAAACTTACACCAAAGAAGGCAACAGTAAGCTCCATATTTTCACATTCTTATCAACCGTGAAAACAGCATGGCGCAGTTACAAGCTTTCGAGGTGGAACCGATATTAGAGTCACGTAACATAGGAATCTTAATTTGTCTACGGTAAGAGTCCTTCGACAGATTCTAAACTGTTACAGAAGTATTTTTTCAGAGTATGAAACGACAACATTGTATTTGCATGAATTCTAAGTTACGTTTACCTTTTGGTGTCATGGTGATAATTAATGAACCGCTAAAGCTATGCATTTGCAATTCGGTAAGGAAATAAATATTAAATATAGTGTAATCCCTCGACTCACGCCTTTCTGCAATACAGCAGTTTGGAACAAGACAAAATACGTAAAGGAAAATGAACGTATTACAAGTACAATGCTGAAAATGTTTTCCGAGTTTCTGAACTCCAATGTTTGGGGCATAAAGCTCGACAACCCTTTTGAAATACTGAAGCAAAGCGCCCCTAAGGAAGAGGAGAGACCTATGCCTGGGCCTAACTACAGGACCATGACAATTTCAAAGCCGACTGAAGGTTCGGATCCTCTGCAGCTGGCTGCAAGTTGTTTGATGACGTTGATTCGAAAAAGCAGGGAGCAGCAACCACCAGACAACGAATTGTGAAGATGCTCGCTTGCTGTGAGGGGATTTTTAAGGAGAAGGCGAAGTCTTTTTCTCGCCAGACATGTAACGCTTAATCTCCTGATATCACTCTTGGGGACTCGCGCATTGCCATTTGTACTGTTAGACACCGGAGACAATAATCCAGAAAGACCAGCCTGCATTTCACGAGGGAGTGTCTCCCCCTTAAACATTTGTTTCATATTTCATATTTTTAAATTTTTTATAAATACGAACATAAATTTTTCGTTGTCAAAATATGTTTTTTTGGCAGCAAACTCCCCATTTTAAAGTTACGTTTATGGAAACATTTTTCTTCAATTACGTCGTCTCGAATAAGGTCGCTGGCTTGGAAAGACCTACAACGTAATTTCTGGGAATGACTTTATCTACAAACCCCTTAAGAAATGCTGTTTTCCTTCAGCCAACAATTACACACATGTAAAATACCGTATTCAGGGCTGTGACACTGTGTAATTTTGCAATAAATTTATACCACACTACATGCTGTCAAATACCAAAAGATTCCAGGCGTAGTCACTACCGTGTGAAGCACAAACCTCGCTGTTAAAAATGTGGCGACGGCATGAAACATTGACGTTATGCACGACAAATTTAACATTGACAATATCTGTAAATATATAATACGCTCTTCCATAAAGAAGAAAAATCATTGTTATTATTATTATTATTATTATTATTATTATTATTATGCACAAGTACTGCAGGAAATATAATGTACAGACGAATCCACCACATTCATCCTTAGGCTACATTGCATTGATTTATTGGTTATGGAATTACATGGCCTATAGAATAAGCAAAATTAACATTATAGAGCCTGTTGGGCTGGTATTTTGTGCAATAACAAAGGAAATTTCATGAGTGCTGCCGTGAGTTTATTTTTTTTCTCTCTTGCCATATTTACACCCTTTCAAAGAGATAGCGTGACTTACGCACAGACATTCTCGTTATATGTGCTTCCTTGCATTCCGCGAATGCAGCCTACAGACATGCACAGAACACCTACACTATCTTCTTTTGGGAAGTTATATATAATTTCAACAATACAAAGTGAAATAAATCTATTTCTTTTGACGTATATATGAATTAAATATCAAGATAAAACGTAACTCTAGTTCATTATTCTGTTGAATTTGGAAGTCTGTGGTGAGAAGGTAGCAGACTGTCCCTTTTTTAAAACACTTATTGTAATACGCGACAAATCATGTACTTTGGGTGCAATCAAAGGAAGCGTCCCCATGTAGTTACTTTTTGATGAGTACCTGATAAATCTTGAATGCATTTCTCTTTAATTTCTACGGTTTAGCAAAAATGTTTATTCTACGTGCATATAAATTATGCTTGTCAACTGATTCATTTGTAACAACAATTGCTTCGCTCTCTGCTAACCCAACACAATGCACCTCCCTGCGGTGAGAAATATTTAAAAGATTTGTCTCGCGACAGGAAAAATATATAAGTAATAAATTTAATAGCTGAGCCTTGCAACTTCAAAATTTCCTTCTAGTAGCAAAACAATCTGCGCTAAATGTACATTTCTTATCCCTCTCAAAGAAAATTTGACGAAATTTTGAGATTTATAATTACTTTAATACACTGATATAGTTTAGCATTATAAAGTTTACCTCGACGTTTCGGAAGTGTTTAACAATCTAGACAGAATAACAGCTTTATCACGTAGCAATTAGTGTAATTAGTACTCCTGCTGATTCTGGATGTCCCCTGTTAGATACTCGAACAGAAATCCAGCAGTCTTGTCCAGGCTTTATTTAGATCTATTTCACGTGTTTTGCAGGTATCGTGTGTCACGTATTTGAAACTGTTTCTCCATTCAGTACGTACCTTAGTTAAACGCCGTCAGTAAGGATCACCACTTACACATATACGGGTGTCAATGGCACACCCTGTGTTAGTATGCCGACACGTTTCCGTCCTTTCGGGCAATTACCAGTAATCACAATTGTACATGTGGCAGTGGAAATGAAATTTTAAAAATAAGGCAGTAAATAGTGACTCATATTTTTTAAGCATGCCATTTTTTAAAACTTTCATATACGATGTGTGTCTCAATATACATATTAATGTTTAATGTGTTATTCTAAACTTGCTGTTTCCACTAGCACTTGCATACATCCTATACCTATGATGATCCACAGGAAACGAATCGTGTCGGAGTAGTAACAAAGGGAATTCCATTAAGAGACACTCGTGTATTGAGAGGTTTTTGAATTGCAACACTGCATCACTGTGCCTGTAAATAAAATACTGTCTCTTTCCTCTTACTAATGCAACGTCCACAGAAATCTAATTCGTCTTTATATACCATATTCAGTTAATGACATCTCGTTAAATGATTCAGAATTTGCCCCCCAGAAAACACTTAATTTAATTGTTAAAACGTTTTTTATCAATTTAAGTCTGCTGGCCCACGAGCTGTTATGAAACATAAAATTTCAAGGGATTTCTCTTATAAGATGTATAGTAGTCTCAATTACAGTTTCAAAAACGTAAAATATTTTAATTCCCCAAAGCGTATTATAAGAGATGTGAAGATGTTACAGCATTTACATTGATTGTAGTAGAAAGAAGCCTGTTATGTTTAGCCTTAATTTTTTAGTCGTTTAAGTTAGGTTAATGGACAGTTGTTTTATTTGTCACTGAATTAATTGGATATGATTTTATTATGGACTTGGTGTCGGAAAATCTATCTGGAATTCTACAGAAACACTGATGTCACTAAATAAGACGGAAATATCAAGGCACTAGTCTTACTTATTACACAAAATTAAAAATCTTTCTTACTATAAAAACAAGAACAAAGCCCTCAGACAAAATTCAACTGAATAAATAATGGAATGTAGACATTTGTTCCAAGAGATGACGACTTAACATCTGGATATCTTGCTTTGCTAATCCAAAACAACCTTAAGCACAGCCGCACTAATTACGGAAGGGTTAGGAGAGCGTCTGTCTGTCTGTCTGTATTTTGTTCTACAAGTTACACTAATAAAATAATGTCAAACACAACAGATAATTGCGTTGACCATGCAAGTGAAATTCGCGACAGGCATGTTGCACCTGACTTAAGCGTACATTCTATTCAGCGTGAAGATGAAGAAATACAGCCTGTATTGATTTATTCTCTCGGTTGCCTTCTCAAAACTATTCATAAATCGACAAACAATGTACACAAATGTTATTGATAGCAGAACTTACTGCCTTAACTTTCCAATATGTTTCAATTCATCATCGAACAGTCTTCAGGGAGGCAACACAAAGTGCTACTTTATTCATTACAAGTGTCAATACATGGAGAAATCTGACGTAATCAGCAATGGCAAATTACACCATTTTGATATTTTAATGAAAAAGTGTTACTTTATTTTACCTCGCTGTAGATGTTTGGATGGCAATCCGGGTCATGTTACATAATTCAACCAATTAGTTGTTATATTCAGCCCTGTGTGCGCCAACTTTGGTGATAGGTTGTACGACTGATGAAATAAATCCTGTCAGCAAAGTTTGTAATCGTAGCTAACACCCCTATATTTCTGTATATCTCTTAGTATTTGTACTATTATCTAAACGGCTATTGGCATTAGACGTACACATATATCACATCCGATTGTACTACATTTTTTGTTGAACACAGGCCATGAGCAGGAAACAGGCCGAAGAACCACAGGAAGACGAAGTATGAAAAGACTATTCAATATTATGATTTTCACTGAAATTCTAATTCAAGTGGTGTCACAGTGTGCTCTACCGGTAAGTGCACATAAACTTCCTATCTGGGTATTTATTTTATGTTAGTGACTACAGCTGTCGGATATGTAGAGTGCTGCAAAACCGACTAACACTTGTCACAAGATAACATTTTACGCAACAAGAAAGGATGGAATGAAATGAAATGAAGTGAAACAGTATTACGCAGAAAAAAAAATCAATTTAATACTTACTTATTGCTTTTAATATGTAACACTAGCAACACATTATCTTAGGGAATTCATAAAACTTTAAAAAATTCGGCGTAACAGCCCTTCATTTATGATCGCAATTTCGTCCCTAATAACACGCTTCAAATTCTCTGCTGTGTGCGCGATTCCTGTACAGTACACGCATTCTTTCAAGTATTGCCATAAGAAGAAAGCTGGGACCGTCAGCTCCGACCAACCTGCAGGACACGCGACGTCTCCAAAACGCGGAGCGACCCGGTGGAAGACACTGCGAACCCCATCCATACTCCGCCAAATAATGTGTATTGTGGCTCCATGTTGCTGGAAGTAGAGATTATTGGAATGTATACGAAGTGCTTCCAAACGCGGAAGCAAGACATTTTACAGCAGCATGGTATACCGCTCAGCAGTAACAGTAATGTTTTCGTCGTTATTATTTACACAGGAATATGAGCCCATAATACGAAACGTTTTTACTGCACACGACACTGCCACTTTAAGTAAATGCGCTGTTCTTTATTGCAGTTTTCTGGGATAAGCTGGTGTCCGATATGACCAATTTAGTTTAGTAACAAAACCCCACACACGACAGTGCTATTCGACGTTCTTTAACACTCTATTCAAAACATTATCGGCATCTTCCTTGACGATTCCCAGCACGTGTTACGAAATTCTTTTCGAGACACCTTAAAACTCAGGAAAAGTTTCTGGGCCGTTCCTACCTTGCAAGGACAAAACTTCATGTCCTGCCACATCCGTCCCAGAATCCTTCTGGATCTGCCTAGGATACGAGATTTTTGCCGAGCAGAGGAACGTGGAATACGTGGAAAAGATTCCTTTACACTTTCAAAGCTCTTTCATTACGCACAGTTCTTGAAGCACTATGAGGGCTGTCCCTTACACTGCAATGTATTCAAACCCCACGCATCAAGCCAAAAATCACGTTGCATGAAGTTATTGTGCCACTCTTAGCTGAAGCCCCAAACCACGCTGCGTCTGAATGACGAACTTTGGTAATAAAAATGAAGAGCTACTCTTCGATGTGCTGTAGTTCTACATGTCCATTGCTCCTGAACATTTTTCAAATGGCATGAAGTCATAACTCACTCGGCGTGCACATGCCACCCCGTACCTATCCTCCCTCCTCGTACGAAAGATTGCCTTCTGAAATATGACAGTGGTCTCTGGGCCACCCGGTGTACAGAGTGTTTCGTGTGAAGATTAAGAAATATGCACAGATATTTTTTAAAAAATATATTAAATATTGCTAAATATTCGAGGTATGAGGTTCTCACAAAGGTGTTGATAAGGATTCTAGTATTCTGGAATTTTGATAACACGGAAGTATTTTCCAGCCCTCGTTATCCAACGAGATGAAAGCACTATGTTTCTTCGAAGTTTCAAGAAATATTTACCTTTCCTCAAGCATAATATCCCGCAAGACTTGACTAAATATAAGCTAATTTAAGGGCCAACCAAATATTATACAGCCAAATCCAAATATTATCAACTACCAAAAACATGAACAACATATTAAAAAAAAAGACTACCCGCTCGTATGTAGCCTAGGACGACTCTGTACAACTACACAACGGACAAAAATAAAGCAAATCCGCTAAAGCTAAAAAATTCGTTGCCATGGTCACGTCCAACAACACAGTTTCGCAGCTTTTACAGATTTGTTCACACAACTTTGTGTTTCCCATCAGCAGGGTGACGCTGGTTTGCACTGAGCGGTCGTACATTTATGCAGGTGCTTCTGTTCACCAGAATTTCAATTAAAGGCAAAAGCTGACAGAAGTCTACATATGAGTTGCAATGCCGTACAGTCCACCCACTAGAGACTCTCTACACCTGATAATAAGCGTAATGGAATTCTTTTTAATGTTGAGCACCACAATTGTTCTAAATGTAAGAATTAGTTACTTAAAATAGAAGCATTCCAATAACATACAATTTATAAAAAACTTTGCTATTTACAGAAGAGATAAACGCTCCGTTCAGTACCCACTACTGTGGTACAGGCCGCTATGTGGTTATGACAACTGACGGAAAACAGCCGATCTGTATACATTGATGGTAGCCTGGAAGTAAGATATTTCAGTAGGTTTTACAAGAAACTACCAAATGATTTTCAGGGAAATACAGAAGAAAATGCGCACTGAAATACACGCATAAAACGCGTTCAACTGTGTTCGACTTCAAGACAGTTGACACCGTAAACATACCGTTGCGTCGTATTTGTCCGCCTCCTTAGGTAATGTGATGAGCACAACACATTATAAAACATCGCCTTTCTGTTAATAATTTGCGTAACTTGTATACAGTTTACATATTCTTACACATTAAATTCACATTACATTTGACACTTCGCGAATGCCTAAAAACACAATTAAAGACCATAATTTAAAGTCACTGTTAATTTATGCGGAACTTAAAACTCACATCACAAGATAATTTTTAAGAATGTTTCAAATACAGAGCACGTTCACCGGTATGTTTAAGCATGTGGCATGCGTACTGCAGCCTCGCAGCCTACATAAAACTTTGCAGCAATAAACAATGGGCTCCATGCACTAATATACCACCACCACCACCACCACCACCACCACCACCACCACCACCACCACCACCACCACCACCATCACCACCACCACCACCACATTCATGAGCATTCCTTCTAAGCTCGAGACCATCTTGGTCTTTCCTTCTTCTTCCGGGTCGTCCTACGTCCCATTGTCCTTTTGAGCTGGTATTGGAGTGCCAGCTTTTGTAGTCGATTTGTGTCTATTGTTTTCACTTAATCAGTCTAGTTTTTCTTGCGTTTAACGCCGAATTTGTTGTCTACTTTCAGTCTGTTTCAGATGTTACAGTTCCTTTGGCTGTCCAATACTGTAAGCCCAAACAGTGGCCTCAAGAACCTCATTTGTGCCGCTTCCAATCCGGGGACCTGCCATGGTCCAGGTTTCGCCGTCATAAAACGAAGCTGCTTTTGAAGTGATGTAACACCGTCTCAACTTTGTGTCATTGGCCATGCACTTTCCAAAATGTCATTTCATTTTTCCATTCATTGTAACACACCTTTGTAGTCTTACATTAATATACTGTCTGCAACAGATATTAAATTCCAAAGCAATTAAAAGTAGAAGGCCTTTCCCATGATTAGTCCTTCAATTTCTACTATCAACTTTTTGGGGTTTTGCCACAGAATCCCATTTAGAGTGGATAGTTTCAGCTCACAAGCGTTCGAAATTTTGTCTAATATTTACCTGCATTTTGTAATTCGTCCTCAGATTTTGCTATAGAAACTTTATCGTCAGCGTATAGTGTTATTTTTTCGATTCCCGATGGCGTCATTGGAATTCCGCCCGCACTATATCCCTGGAGTCGACTCAGCCTCTAGCAGAAATGAGTACCATGAATATTTCCTGGTGGTAAAGACGGCCAGTGCGTACAGCTGTCAACCTTACCACCTTCGTGTGCTGACTGCATTGAAATCTGGGAACCTCGAACTCCTGGAACCCTCAGTTCCTACCCAGGCCTGTAATGGGACTACTTTATATAGTGTTGTTTGAATTCTTTTCTTAGAAACAAATTGAAGTCCATTGTGCCTGAACTGATTCCATCCATGCATAACTCTATTAATATATATAAAATAGATTTGGTGATGATTCACATACTTGTCTTATTCATTTTTGAATTATAATATACTCTAAATATTTTACGTAATTATATTTTATGTGCGTTTTTGGGTGTTGAGTTAGACCCTGTACTGTGTTAGCAGTTATCTTGGTATTGTATCTTGAACCCTACAATAATTTTCCTCGGTTTGCATTGTAACATGCTTTTTCGTAGTCGATAAACAAAGAAATGCCAGCAAGATAAGCTCCTCACTTTTTCCAGAATGTCTTGTGTAGTGAATATAAGATGCACGGCACTCCTTTCTTTTCAGAAACCACACTGTTCTTCTTCAAATAAAATTTTACCATGGCAATTAAATTTATTTTTAGTGCGGTGGCATGTAATTTGGGTGCACTAATTTTGCTAGTAAATAAATTGATCCTTAAAATTATTTGGAAAAAATTTTGAGTGAACATTACGGTGATTCAGTGGTGAATCGAACCTTGTAGGCTGTTAAATAATAGAAATATGATTAAATTAAGACAAATTTATGCGATTTCGACATAAAAAGTAAAAAATTAATGAAACACATATGTTTGCCTCACACTTATGAATAAATACGTCGTTCACAACAGGTGTTGAAATGAAAGACAGATATCAGACGCTCTTGATATTGACACAGTTTATTGTCAAGCACGTATAAGATCTAGCCAATGAATTAATGGCTGGTCACTGTACGAGCCGCCAGTGTCGACAGACATAACAGTACGGCAACACTGGCCAGCCATTATTTGGAATAATTCACCACAACTCACACAAGAGAACCTGGCCAAAATTGCAGGGAAGATATCACTTTTGACAATGGCCGGACGAACTGCAACACTGCCTAATTTCACTCTTGTAGCATAACACACACGCATTGCATAGTGTCTGCATTCTTCTGTGATATGACGCCTCTGTGTAATTTGGCGCCAATCACCCAGCCGAGTCATATTTCAGAAGAATGGAGACGCCAACTGCACCGCTGCAAAAACACAAAAACGTAACTAGTAAATATTTACGGTGGGAATTACTGACCCCTGTGGAACACAGTCCATCGTTAGAAGATATTCAAGAAAAACATCGGACGCAGAAATGTAATGATTAGGGTCTATAACGGTGGGGTATATAGGGGTAGAGGTCCATAAATTAAAACGTTAGGATATTTGTTCAGTGTACTGAGCACAAAACGAGGTCTTCCTAATCAGATTCAAAGAACATCAACAAGTGTTTGCACATAATAATGACTCTCCAAACTTCGCAAACATTTCATTAATTTCTAACAAAAATATGGGAATATCGAAGATAAACTGGCAATATTGGAGAACATGAAGAAAGAAACTGAATATAGAAACATATCTGCAGATAATCCTTGTATGTCAATCGTTTAGAGGAAAAAGGCTCATTTAAAAAAATTTCCTGATATAAACACAAAAGAACTGCCCTCTTACACAAGACAGGTAGCTGCAGTCTATCGCAACTGTCATTGCATCCGACACAAAGAACACACTAGAACATACACCAACGCAAATGGCCACTACGTTGCCCCAGAAACAAGAAATAAATCTACTCGAACATAAAATTGAAGGTTATACACTTCGTAAGTTTATACGTGATTACAGGCTTCTAAAAAGGGCTAATTCTAAATTAAACACAAATTACTACATGTCTCCCAAAATTCAGAAATCTAATATACAGCGCGACTCAACATACAGTCTACACCGATACCAATACACGTCAATTTCCGCCACAGAAACAACAGAGCAAATACATCTGACGTCATCCCTTTCAAGTGAGTAAAGTGGACTCCGTTTGAGCTCTATGTTGTTACAGGCAAGCAGAAAACTACACAAAAAACGTCAAAAAAAAAAAGAAACGCAATTTTAATGACATTTAATTTGTTACTCTACGTTTAAATTTTATGTTTTACGTTATATTTTAATATGAGGTTTGTATTGTTATAACAGTGGGTTTTCGAAGGGTATTCGCCTAACGATGTCATTAGCTACCGAAACATGCAACGAATTTGTAGCATAATGCAATATCCACATCTTAACGTGATTCATCTCCATTGTGTTATTGATCTATATGTATTCCGTCATAGTACAGTCACACACAAAACAACAATGCAATCAATCAGGCGACAAGTTTCTGTTTATTCTAAGCAATCATCAGACCTTATCTGTTCAAGAACTATCAATAAAACATAACTGCAACACGGCATGAGACCTCATGCTTTAAAAAAAGTAATAAAATATTAATCAGCAAATAGATATTAAGATACAAAATTAATATGAATGATGTACGTGTATAAAATCTAACAGATGTCAGTTTTTTGTACATTCATAAACCGTACAAAAATTGCTGCCTTTGGAAATGTGATGTCACTCAGTCTCACAACGGAGTATCGAGGTTTCAGAGGGAGTACCTGCCTCCATTACCAGCGTACGTGAACTAGCCGCGATCGTATATAACGTGAAGGACCTATGCACAGGCCAAACTATTGACGAACCAAAAAGAAAGGGAAGAAAAAGGGAGAAGAAAAAATTTTGTGGACTATCGAAACTCCCTTAATGGAAAATAGCTATAAAGTAAAGTTCTCCTTGTGCACTCTGCGAAAGTACTGGGTGGGGGAAGAAGTGATTGGTTAGCTTCACAACCCGGCCGCTTTACCTCAAAGGAAGGAACCCAATTACCTGTTGAACTGATGGCTGGTCGGTTTCCAGAAAAGGATTGGACGCTTCAGAAAAGACAGGCGTCTCTTAACCGCGCAAAGAATTAAACCACAGCTGCACCGTTTCCAGCCGGTAAACGAATAATCATTCCTGCAAGGCGTCCCGGCTTCCCGAAATGGTGTAATACTGATGAACAATTTCAAATATGCGGAAGTATAAATAATTAAGAATGAAACTCAGAAGGTCAGTACGCTAAAATATATAGAACAAATTAAAAGTAAAGAAAGAGGAGAAGAAATGAAGCTGGGGAGGTAACATGAAGAGGGCGAAGTAAGGAGACACTTTTACCTGAAAAGGGTCAGGTTATTATAGAACGAAGGTATCGAAAATTAAAAGCAGAAAACTGAAAGTACTACTAGAAGTATTGGAAACGAAACTAACTAACTAACTAACTAACTAACTAACTAACTAACTAACTAACTGACTGACTGACTGACTGACTGACTGACTGACTGACTAACTCCATGGAGCACAGGCCTTCTTCAGAAGCTAACAGTTTCTCAGCTAGTCAAGCAATTATCCGCATTTTATGTAACCCGGAGGTTCATTACCGCATTCACAAGAGCCCGCCACCTGTCCCTATCCTGAGACAGCTCAATCCAGTCCATGCCTCCAATCCCACTTCTTGAAGATCCATTTTAATATTATCCTCCCATTTACGCCTGGGTCTCTCAAGTGGTCGCCTTCCCTCAGGTCTCCCCAACAAAATCCTGTGTGCACCTTTCCCCTCGCCATACGTGCTACATGTCTCGCCCATCTCATTCTTCTCGATTTGATTACCCGAATAATATTTGGTGATGAGTACAGGTCATTAAGTTCCTCGTTATGTAGTCTCCTCCACTCCCCTGTCGCCTCGTCCGTCTTAGGCCCAAATATCCTCCTCAGCACCCTATTCTCGACCACCCTCAGTCTTTGTTCCTCCCTTAGTGTGAGAGACCAAGTTTCACACCCATGCAAAACAACAGGTAAAATCATACTTCTGTAAACCTTAATCTTTGTGTTTTTGGATAGCAATCTGGAAGACTAAAGATTCTGCACCGAATGATAGCAAGCATTCCCCGACTTCAATCTGCTCTTAATACGAAACAAATTAAACTGAATTAAAATAAAATACTGCGTGTGATGGGAGAGTGGCAAACAGCAAAGTGACAGTTACGAGCCTGCGCATAAGGCTTCCTACTGTCCTTCAGGGTGTAAAGCAGAGGTTTCCATAACTTGCCCTGTTCTTTTCTTGTTCTGGGGACAGAGACTGATCTGAATATCTTCCCTGATGAATGACTCCTCGTATCCGGATTTTATGGGGAGGATACCGTTATTCTGTGCTTGGATTAAGTACCAACACTTATGCTGTGTATGGCCCCTGCCAACGTTCCCGGGGGGATACCGTTATTCTGCGCTTGCATTAAGTACCAACACTTATGCTGTGTATGGCCCCTGCCAACGTTCCCGGGGGGGATACCGTTATTCTGTGCTTGCATTAAATACCAACACTTATGCTGTGTATGGCCCCTGCCAACGTTCCATCAAATTTTTTTTACAGCTGCGCGGACCTGCTACTGCTCTGAGCAAAAAATATTTGCCCGACCTGACGACTGCGCGGCACTTTGAAAGTTTTTTTGTCATATGCATAATAAGAATGCTTACAAATGAAAACTAAAAAACTCCAGCTGCGCGGCAACAATTCAGTGTGCGCGGCAGCATTTCAGTTACTACGCGGCTGTGCACGCGCGCAGCTTAGAGGGAAAACTGACCACTGAAGACTTGTTTTAAAATTCCAAATGAATAGTTGTGTGTTGGTATTTCACTCTTGTGTAAATGGAATTGATAATCTGTCCAAAGCGCACGTGACCACATTCGCAGAGAATGCTGTTCACACAAGGAGTCTGCAATCCTACATCATTCTTCGCAGGCTGAAAGAAAGGGGGGAGTTCTCTAACTGTGGGATGAAGGGTAAATAGTGATCGGACAGCATCCTGCAAATGCGACTGATTTCGAGTCTACAAACGGAAGACAGGCAGCCCCTCAAGTGTCCTTCCTGGTCAATAGTGGTTCTCTTAGGTGGAAGGACAGTCAGTCAGTGTAGTCGCTGCCTTTGAAGGTAGCGCTGAAAATCCGAAATAATGATGGAGCTTGACAAGAATGCCTATGCACAAGTGTGAAACGCAAAGCCTGTCGGTTAGATGCATGGTGATGGGACTTGGGATTAAGATGGTGTGGGTGGGTTCCAGTTCTTCTTCTTCTTCTTTAGGGCCCCTCAGCTTATGCCCCGGATGCACATCAGCCTTAGGCTTATTGTGCAGTGGGTTCCAGTTAACTTTGTAACCCAGTGAGAATCAGGTAGGTGTCAGTATCAGACACTATTTGGTGACGGTTTCTCTCATCAGAATTGTGAACTGGATATTCTGGTGGATATTGTTCAAGTTGTCTACGAAGGACCACACTTCTGTGGTCCATGAGACCACACAATAAAAGCAGCTTTAACAGACGGAAAGGCTGAGGGGGCTTATAGTCCGCGCTGTCAAGTTCTCCCTCTATGCAGTTGGCAGTTACGTAAGTAGCGAATTAAAACAATCAGCGGCTTTGTACATAGAAATATTCGTCCTTCAAATACTTGCTCCTTTTAGGTGCAGAAATTTTCCTGCTTTCCATACATTTTCTCTTTTCCTATTCTTTCGGCCAGCCGACCCTGTGCCTAAACCCGCCATAGTTTATCCGATAACAATATTTGTCTACTGCTATTTGGAGCAGAAAACCTTAGTATGAACATTTCAAGGCTCTCAGGCAATACGGTAAATCCGTTAACGTAAGTGCAATGACTTCTTTTTAGACAGAGTTCATTTGTAACGCGAGACTGAGCAGGACTGTATACTGCAGAAGGAGCGGCGTCACTGCTCTTTATGCTGCATCGATAGCATCCCTCTACAGCGAAAAGTTTCGCGATGAAAAGGCTCTGTATAAAACAAATTGTTAATGTAGAGTCTACAAGCGTGTTTCACTTTAAACTGAACAGCTTGTAATATAAATCTTACGTGTCATAACCCAGCAACAAGTGTCGTGTGCAGGAATGAAAAAATGGACCAAGGGTTATCGACTATCACATTGGCTCAAGTGTCCGCTACTGGTTAGATTTTCTATTGTTTCTTTGCTTGCTTTCTTCCTTGGGTTGTTTGGTCGGTTGGCAAAGATCGTTAGTATGAAAATACGCCAAGGATTTCAGCCAAGACCCCATTACAGTTAGCATATGCACACCCGCAGTTAAAATTCGCAAGGCACAAATTCACATTCCAGCTATTGAGCTTCGCACGCAGGGATGGTTCAACTGAGGAAGGGACGCCGCCTTGCGCAATATTCGCCCTTACGTAGCTTTGTGTTTGGCTAGTTCAAGTTCCTGTATCCTGAAGGCAAAGCAGTAAGGCCTTCTGAGATACCATGACTGGTGTGCTAAACTGCACGGAGTAACATCGCCAGACAGGCATTATAAATGTTACCGTTGTCAGAACCGCAAATCTTATAGTAGGTCTACGACTTATTCAGACATAGATTTTTCCACGTATATTGTTTTTGTACCGAAGAAAGTTTGTTATAAATATTTAAACTTTAAAACACAAGTGTTAACATACATATCACCATGTTTAACACTAAGAATTATACATTTTTACCCACAGAATTTAACTAATTTTTCCTCGTGATTATTACAATGAACGACAACTATTTTCCTATGCAGCATACAAAGACCTTTCTTTCTAAAGAAAGCACAGTTCTCAAAGTACATTACGAAATGAACAATTATATATAATGCACATTAATTTTAGTCTTCAAATCAAGATTTGTGGTGAAAACAGTTGTACTGGGAGAGGTTACATTTTGACTTATTCTGTTTTCCCTCGTCCGTATCGGTCCACCAATGCTACACATTCATCTTCGTGTCAGTACCACGGTGGTCAGAAAGACAAGCAATCGAAGCCGGAGAAACTTCACAAAATGTGGTGTTTGTTTGGGTGCTCGTGTAGTGGGTGTTGCAGTGGTAGTCAAAATAATAACCAGACATTCACTGTTACAGAGTCTCTGATCGAGTACACAGGCCAGGGGAAAATTGCAAAAAACATTACGCTGTCTTTTCAATTTTCAAGCCTGGATTAAGAGAAACATTTTATATGTAGTCTCTATATATGTGCCTTTTAATTAATATTTCCTTTTGCTTAGTCCTCGTGGAAGTAAAATATTAAATACATAAGGCCTCCTTAACAAAAACCCAGACTCTGGACACAAGACAACTTCATCCTCTCACCAGACAGGACGCCCAAAGTCGATTGTGACTGCAGATGTGAGAATCAGTACTTAGTAAGTTCTGGAAATGGGGGCCCTGTGGGCAGGGGAACCTAATGCCAGGACGGAGAAAATAACTGCATGCTGCAGAACGACGTGGATCTGCGTTCAAAGTGTTAAGCAATGCGTACAAATTAAGTATATTCAGAGCTGTATCATTTTAAACAACCACGCCTCCAGCATCATTATATACGTAACTGTCCAGAAATGTTTCTCATTACACCCACTGGAGTTAATTTGGTCTCGCACTTTATGGGTAAAACAAGCAGTTTATTTAGCACTTTTAAGGCGGAACTGAGGAAAATATTAGGACGGAAGATAGAGGAAGTGGCAGAAGATCGGAGAAAATTTCAGACGCTGGAACTTTATAATTAATACAGATTATATGGCATGCATGGGAGAGGTAAGAAACGCACTCAGAGTTTATTTTGAAAAATTTGCATGGAAGACGTCACATAGAAGACTGAAGCATAGAAAGGTGTAAAATACTGTAACTTTTCAAAATGTATGACATGAGGGTGTGAATGTAGAACGCACTTATCTGGTTCAGGATACTGAGCTCTTGTGAGAACTATAAAGAAAAATCCGTTTCTGTGAATGTTGGCGAATAAGTCAGCAAGCTAAGAGATTACTTGCCTGTCAGGGTCTCTGAAGCATGCGTTTAATTCCAAAAGGTTACCATGCCCACCAATGCCGTAATTTTCTTAGATTAAAAAGCTGGCACTGCCTTAAATTTCGCTTACCAAATGATTAAAATACGTTCCAGAAAGTAAACAGATAACGGAAAGCAATAAAGTTCAGGAATATTGTATGAATGATGTATTAGACTCGCGTTGATGATACGAGTTGATCTATTGATAGAATGTTTCTCAGTTCGACAAATGTTAGAAACAACCGGCAGTAAAATTCCGCATTTAGAAGTACGATCATCCCTTCAAACGCAGAACGTAATCTGTTTCGTACAAACAGCCGGAACATACCGCGGAGTAGACGTTTTCCATCTCGGTTATACAAAAATAAAGGGCACGCCCTGGCGCAGTTGGTTGAGGCACTGCACTACAAACCGGAAGGTTGCGGGTTCGATTCCCGATTATGTCATTGACATAATACTTCCGGCCGCACTATGGCCCTGGTGGCGACTCAGCCTCTAACAGAACTGAGTACCAGGAATATTTCCCGGGGAGTAAAGGCGGCCGGTGCGCAGGGCTGACAACCTTATTACCGTCATATGCCGACTATCTAGAAATCTGGGAACCTCACACTCCTGGAACCCTCAGCGGCCTGTCCAGGCCTGCAAAAGGATTGCTTTTTTATACCGAAATTATAAGTTAAATTTGTAAAAGGCAGAAGTCGTTGTTTATTCTGACATCAATATAAAAGTCATAAATACACTGTGCGGTCAGACTGTAAAAATTTTTTCTGTTAAGCGTAATGGTACGTAAATTAAATGCTGGCTTTAAAAGGTTAAAATATATAAACACTCTCGTTTTAAAGACTGAATTTCTATGCATCCCCAGTCTAAAATGAAGATAAACCCTCATCTGTTTCGGCTGACTATGCAAAGCTATCTATATTGGCAGGCACAAAGGTAATACAAGTTGATGAAGAGAGGTTTATTAGTACGGCAGATTTATTTACTGGAAGTTAAATATTCAACGCTCTGCCACAAAACTGTGGCATGTCAAATACGTCAATCAGCAGAACAGAGTGGATAACAAAATTATTCTGCACATATAGAACCTGCATAGACACACAACCCTTGTTAACTATATTTCCTCCTCCTCGGCTTTTTTTAACTGTAATTTCGATTTGCATATTTATGTACTCTTAATGGTCCTGTTTTAGTGTAACATCATTTTATCATTATTTCTGTTTACTAATTAATATATTTCCTCCACAACGGTTTTGTAGTTGTAGATTTTGCTTCTTATCTCGAAATACCTCTAAGCCTACTCTGAAGCTAGCTCTACCTAAACACAACAATGTGGGGTTCTTCCTTCTTGCCTGATGATGGGGGGCAGAGGCAGGATCTCAAACGCAGAGTTTGCAGAAGTTTATAACAAAGCAGTCCAACGTAACTACAGGAGGATTACTAATACTGCCACTACTGCTACCCCCACAACCACCACCATCACCATCACCAGAACATCCAACAGAACCACCAAAACCAACACCATCACAACCACAAACACCACAGGCACCACAAACACGCCACTGACACTATCAAAACCACAAACACCACCAACGCCGCAGCCACAGTCATCAGCACCTCCATCACCACCACAACCACCAAAAACAACACCACAAAGACAAAGACCACTAACATCAAAAACACCATAACAACCACCACCAGTACATCTTCCGCCACCACCACAACCACCAAAACCACCGCCACCATAACCACAACCAACATAACAAACTCCACCACCACCACCACCAACACCCCCACCAACACCACCACCACCACCACCACCACCACCACCACCACCACCACCACCACCACCACCGCCGCCGCCGCCGCCGCCGCCGCCGCCGCTGCCACCATCACCATTACCACCACCGCCGCCACAGCTGCCAATAAGAAAAAATATCATTAAATTTGAGAACAATCGCATTTACAATACAAGGTATCATTATCATCAGAAGCATCATCGTTCACTTACAATTTCCGTATAATATATCAGTACAGTCCTGAATACCCAACGAAATTTGTTAGTTCAAGATGAGTACGTATGAGTTGTCGAGTAGAGTTTGTGTGGGGGAACAACTAAACTGACGCTTTCCAGTTTAAAGAGACTAAAACAGTCCATCGCTCTATACTCGCATGTAGAGCTCTGCAGTACGCTTGCAGCAGAGTGGAACAGCAACAAGGCCAGCAACTTAATTCCCTAAATTCGGTTCTTATTTATGCTAGTAGTGTTGTTCAGACAGAACGAAGATCATTTAACGTCGCCTTATCAGCGTAATATGTTATTTATCGTCGAATATTTTGACACACTGCCACAACTGGTCAGCACGAAAGCATAGGAAAGGAAGAGGTTACTGACCACGTAAAGGTGCTCTCACGGTTTTGACTTCAAAAAGAAACTTCGAACTCATTCAATCAAAAGATTTGCTCTGACGGAGCAAAACCATACTTATTAGCTCCTGATTACAATTTAACAGCTTTAATCATAAACTATTGGCGGAGGGGTTGGATACAGAACTTTTCTTGGGGATAAATAAGAAAATTAGTCTGAAGATAAATATTTACGATGCTTTGTATTTATAGATAAAACAAACATGAAGGCTAAAACAAAAGAAGCATAAAGCCCGTAATAAATAATCAGAAAAAGTTTCAAACTACCTGAGAACAAAACTGACAGAAATATGAAACACTTTCACGACAGCATGAAGATAAGAGCAGATTCAAGAAGTTTTTCCCAAACTCTTTTCACCTCTTCTCCTTAACCTGACAATAAAGATACACCAAATAGTCTGCGGAGGCTTGAGTTCGGTCCCAGGCCAGTGCACGTGGGATTTATTTTGGGCAAAGTGACACTGAGAGAAGCGTGTCTCCAGACATTTCATTTTCTTCTTGTCAGCACCACTCCACAAGTGCTGCATGCTTTATTTTACCCCTTTACCACCGACGCTATATAATCTTACCGAAAAAGGGTGTCGTCATATAGAATATTTTCTCTGTCGCACTAAAAAACTACAAAATAGTAATTTTTACACTTTTGACATTTGCACGTGAAACGTGATATTTTCCTTAAAAGCAAACTTAAAGGGTTTAAATTGAAGTATTAAGCCAACGATTCGAATTTAAGAAAGGTAAAGTGGGCTTGGTCTAAAGACACGTGAAAATATTTGACTGCCTATTACTTACACGATTATTTTATCTCTCAATTCCTTCCTAAGCTTATCGTTCTGAAAAGAAGGAATTCATATTTTTAATTTGGATTTCCTTCTGAGGTGGGTATCTACTTATTTTGTGTACCTGGAAGCATCACTGTCTATGGGAAGGAATTAATACATAGCTGCCAGTATTCTCACATAAGGACGAAAACGTGTATAACTTCCACACACACTTCGTTGTTTCCAGTACACTGGACAGATGTTTGCATTGAAATGTGCCTATAACAGAACGGCATGGATCGAGATTTCTTTCGTTGAAGGCAATTTCCATTTAATACAAGTTCCTTATGGATCCTCGGGACTCCAGATCGTCGGGACTGTAAAGATTTTCCTCTAAAAACAGGTTCACTTTACGTACACGTTCCGTTTAAGGCAAGTTTCACTGCATTGTTAGAATAGTTAAATCTGTGGTGATCTGGGCATATAGAAGGCAATGGATAAATAACGAATTTGGGGCGCATATTCTCTACAACAGTGTCTACTTTAAACAGACAGGAAATATGAATACTGCATTAAGTAGTATCTTTGGAACAGAAATGAGTAAAATAAAGATAAAGCAATCCCATTACATGCCTGAACAGGCCCTTAGATTTCCAGGATTTCGAGGCTTCCAGATTTCAAGACAATCGACACATGAAGGTAGTAAGGTTGTCAGCCCTACGCACCGGCCGCCTTTACACCTCGGGAAACATTCTTGGTACTCATTTCTGATAGAGGCTGAGTCGACCCCAGGGCCATAGTGCGGCTGGAAGGATTATGTCAATGAAAAATTCCAATGACACCATCGGGAATCGAACCTGCTACCTTCCGGTTTGTAGCGCAGTGCCTCAACCAACTGCGCCACCGCGTGTCCCCTAATAGAAATGAGTACCAGTGGTATCTCCTGGGGGTAAAGGCAGCCAGTGCTTAGGGCTGATAACCTTACCACCTTCAAGTGCCGATCGTCTATCAAATTTGGGAGCCTCAAAATCCTGAAGCTCCAAGGGCCTTTCTTGGCCTGTAACGGGACAGCTTTACCTTTTTAATATCTGTGGAATATACGATAGCATTGCTGGAAGAGAATTGAATTTTCTCAAGATTGCCTTCAATAGTTGGGATGAACTGAACATTCCGTTTCTGCGACCAGAAAAGTAGTCATATCAGGTCGTAGAGTAACTAAACCTTGTCACCAAAACTTTTATCGTGAAGAATATTAAGAAGCTGCTGTAGGTGTCTGGCTTGTATAACTTGAATCTTCCCCAACAGAAGGTATGCATATCATTATTAGGCATACACATATGACTGTCGCGCCCCCATATTCCCCTGGGAGCTGCAAATCCTTTTCCAGCCGACAGAGACGGTGGCAACTCCTAGCAAACTCTATTCTATCCCATCTCATATATTTGTGGATTATTGTGTGGAGGAAATGCAGAGGAGAGCCACCTAGGAGCAAAGATTACATTTCCTAGAATCTTATTTAGAGAAACAACAGGAAGGTGACGAACAAATCAATACTCGACAGCACCTTCTGTTATAGCTGACGACTGGTGGCAAGGTCGATAACAAACCTACCAACTTAACAAAGCAAATATTCAAGTATTCCCTGCAATTAAAGTGAGATAATTATATTTGTATTTGTTCGTGGAGGGATATTTTGCTTTCTTTACTTAATGCTGTCACTAACTGAGATTGCTTTTCTTGGAAGGGTGGAGTGACTAACAAATAACCGATCTGAAATGATGCGGAATGAAGTGGCCGTGGCCTAAGACAAACCAATATGACGGATTTTTCCCGCAGAAAAAGAGGAAAACCGAGAGGAACCTCAGGCAACATGATTGGCCTCCGTTCCGTGTGTTGAACGAGGCAAATCTTAAATCAGAAGAAGTTCGGCAATAGTAAACAAAAGAAGAAGAAGTGGTGGTGGTGGT